>JARVJO010000024.1:16629505-16655124 GCA_031762555.1 Cynodonichthys magdalenae | reverse complement strand
GCCTCCTGGACGCCTCCCTGGTGAGGTGTTCTGGGCACGTCCCACTGGGAGGAGGCCCAGGGGAAGGCCCAGGACACACTGGAGGTAGTGTGAAACCACCATAATTCTTTTGACCTTCAGTGAGTGGATTACCAAAGTAACCATTCAGATGGACATAAAACAGCACCATTATAGTTTGCTGTTGTTATAGCTTTGGTCTTTTCCTGTACCCTGACCTATACAGTTTGACCTATTAACAGTATGAAACACTTCCTGTGAGAATGTTACAATCACAATGGGTCTTGGTAATTCTAAGACTCAATGGCAGTCACCACGCCAACTCATTGCCGACATTGCTGTGACACCTCTTCCTTAGTGACATAAAGAAAAATTGTTATACAACTCTAAATCTGAACTAAGATGTCTGTTTCCCGACAGGACAATAACATATTGCTTCGTTTTTCACATTTGCCAAAGGTTCTCTAGATGTCCAGTTATTTTATAAAACTAAGTACCCATACTGATGAACAGATATGCGATACAAGTCTGTTTACAGGTTGTTGTTTGCTCTCGAGGGATAACAAAGCTGTCCAGATTGAAGCTGCGGCCTGTGATTATCAGATGAAGGCTTATAATATTAGAGTTACCTCAAAGGGTTTGTTGCATAATGATGATGTCGAAGGCACGTGTCACGCCTGCAGCACGATGTGGAGCTCGGCTTCATTGATTCAACTCAAATATTATGGCCTGGAGTCTGCAAATCATTTTCTTTGATCACGTCAAATGTAAAGGTCTTTAGCTATAAAAACAAGATTTTATTTTCACAAAATGCTTTTTTTTTTAGATCAAAATAAACCGGTAAACAACACTGAACACTTTAAATAAACATCTTTAATCTGCAGGTTTCTTGTTTCTCACAGAAATGCTTAACATTTTGGTCGGATGAGAATTCATTTGCAATTGCACCAACCCAATCTGATTTACAGTTTGCCCCTATTCTACACTTTTTACAAAACACAAACATCTACATTTGATAAAGGAAATTGGTAGTGCTTTATAATAACTACACTTTTGTAGTGCTACTTAATTGTTAAAAAATAGTTAGTTACCCTTGAAAACATCTTGAAAACTGGGGACAGAATGCTCTCCAGTGTATGCTGACAGTCTTGTTATTTGAAACTAAATTAAGCATCTCTGTTGCTTGGTTGTTCAGACTTATCTTATTAACTGTTGCAGTACATTAACAACAAAGGATTTATCTGCAATCAGACTAAAAGTCTCACTTTAAGTGTTTCCAGACATAGTTATGAACCTTTGAAATAGCTTGTGATCTTGTGATTTTTGTATTTGTGTAGTATTGGTTTAGGTATTATTGTACTGAATGCAATTTAGTTTAACTTTTCCCTTTTTTATTGTGATTCTTTGTGTTCAGTTTGTTTTCTCTTACTTAGTTTCTCCTTGTGTCTTTGACCATAGATTTCTTTCTCAGCCTTTCCATCAGTTTATTGTTCACACCTGTTCTTAATCTACTCATTAGCTTCAGCTGCTCTCAGTCATTAATCACCTTTCCCAGCCTACTCATACTACTACTGGGCTTTGACCAAATTCAGTGGCATCCTTCGAAGGACCCAGCCTACCTGGTCTAGGTGGGCCAGGTCCTTGGTTGACCACGAAGACTGGAATAAAATGGCTATGAATTTAGATGGTCTAACCTTCAGCTTTATTACCACTATTACCCCAGCTTATGTCCTGTTGACTAGCAAACATGACGACACAAAACAGAAGCAAAAATAGATTGAAAATAGCAAAATATCAATATATTAGTATTATTAATATTATAAAATAACAAAATTAGCTTAAAGGCATTATTTGAATAACTAAGGGTCCCGCTGTACATGCTTGTTCATTTCGCCATACCAGCTCGCTTGATTTCTGACAAGAATAATATTAAAAAACATGTCTCTACTAATGACAAAAGCATTGACAACACAACCACTTTAAGCTTTTAATTTTTATACCTCTAGATTTTTATTTAAATCTGTATTACTTTCTCTTGCTCACAATGCATCTTGGGATAGACTGGGTCTAAAAGGATCCATCGGACCCGTCCCTCATATCAGGGAAAAATTAGGACGCATTTGTGGACTGCAATTGGAGGAGTCTTTGAATTTGGACCTTCTTCGGCTGGTTCTCTTTCAGTCATTGTTCCATCATAATATTTGTTCCCTGTTGTTAATGGTTATAGGTTTCATTTTCAACTTAGTACCAGTTTTTGGAATGCTCAAATAATTCTCTGCTGGTATGACTTTAGTAGATGAGTGTGTGTTCAACTACGTACAACTTCCAAGTGTTTTCATGGAAGCAAAGTAAGCAACTTTATCTAAGTTAAATATTCAGCAAAGACAAACACAGCAGGAAGTTGGGTGAATGTATGTGATGCATGCAAATCATGAGACAAGGAATGACTTCCAATATGCTGATAAGTGGACCTGAAATAATCAATGAACAATCTGCTCATGGTCTGAAACAGTAGGCACACTTCTCTGTTTGTCTTGCTTTGCAAACTCCTGAACTTGTTGACGCAAGCCACTTCCATCACAGAGCGGAGACTGTTCTCAGAGGTCCAAATACCCGTAAAGGAAGCTGAGGCACCAGGGGCCCTGAATCCTAAAGAATCCGACCCACACAGGAGAGTGGCTCTCAGTTCCCCTGCCAGGCAACAACATTTGTTTGTCCTCTGTGCAGTCACAACCGCCTAACAGAGCGAACACACCCTGGACGAATGCAGCGGCCCTCTGAAGAGGGGGGTTGGGTGCTTTGGAGTCTCGAACGCAACTCAATCACCTCTCTGTGTGAGCTGCACAAAAGCACCAGTGAGAGTGAATAAGCAAAAGTGAGACGATGAAGCTCCAAACGGGCACTCGGGTGTCGCTGCTCTGCTGCAGGTAATGCGTTCTCTGGTTACCTGTTTCCCATGGAACTTGAATTTTAATGTGAACACACCCATAAGAGGATAACTCTGCTGTGGTCTGGCTTCTCCTGGAAGCACAAGGACTCAAGGGAGAATGTAACTTAGCCTGGAAAGCTGATTTTAATTCCTTTTTTCTCTCTCAAGAATAATACAATGCAACCTCTCTCTTTGACTACTCCCTCCCTACAATAAAATATTCAAATTCAATTCTAATGTTTTGTAAGAAATAACACTTTCCTACTACATTTTGTTTACATTTGGTTTATTACAATGTTATCTTAAACATAAGAAAAATATATTGTGTTTTCAAGAAAAACAGCTTGACCAAAAGCTAAACTGAATGTATGCTCTTTTCTTACAGACTGACACTTCTCAGTAGTCTTGCCAACTTAATATTCACAACTAAATGACCCTTTCTTAACAGTTCACTGACTCCATTCAGCTCCTACAAGCCACCAATGAGAGGAAAGTCATCTCCGAACCAAATTTAGTCCAGCAGCCTCATGTCTAACCTGAGAGGCAAACTATCAAATCAAAATGCTCCAACATCTTAGCACTTGGGGATTATCTCATACACACATTCTTCAGGGGCTTGAGTTGTGATCTCTTGCACCGTAACCAATCCAGATCCCAACCGTGACTGAGTTTTATGCTGAGAAATCCCACAATAAATACTGTGAAATATGTGTTATTAGTCTTCTGGGAGCAATGCTTCTGTGTTGGCTACTCAGAGCAATATAAAGGAAGATGTATGGTAATGGTTCTTATCAGTCTGCACAGAAGCAATATTAAAATTAATATTCTCCTTATAGGCCCATTTTGGATGGTAATGTTTATAGATATCTGAACAAATACATGACTGATTTCAATTAAATCTGGTATCAACAAGTCAGAGAACTGATTTCTTCTGATATTCAGCACCATTTCCTTGTTCTTTCTAAATAGTATAACCATTTCTAGAATAAGTTTTATTTCATCTTCACAACATCTGAACATAGGTACATGATAAAAAACTGTTTTCACGTCATTCTTTTCAATGAATTACTTCAATATCAATATGGTATTTGACAGCAAAAGTTAAACATGGAAGTAAAGCTGTCTTTATGTTTGCACTTTAACTTCACAGTGAAAGTTTCCAAACCATGGTTGGCTTTCAGTTTAAGTATTTTTCCTTATTTTGGCTATTCTCTCTACCTCTGAAGACTTGAATGGCATTGCAGTGATTGTGCATGGCTACTTCACTTTATGCGATATTTTAATGGTGCACTGGATTCAGGGTGCAACCTCAGCTGTGACCCCCAAAAGCCCAAAGAAAGTTTAGATAATGGATGGATGGTATAAATCTTGAATATTCGTATTTGACAGCACTAAATATATCTCAGCAATTTAGCAAAAAATATTATTTTTAGTATAACATCACACAGCATGTTTGTTTATTTTAAGTTTGTCAAAAACATCCCTGTAAAACAATGTTCAAAGCTGTCATCGAATAAACAGAATGAAGTTGTTTTTGTTGCATGCAGCTTTAGAAAAGGGTACACGCTTTTTTAGAATCTGCAATCCAATATAAAAATATCTGCTTATAAATCTTAAAAGCCAGAGTGACACAATGACAAAAAATGAAATCAATTCTATCAACTGACTAATCAAACATGTACATTGTAAATACTAAAAACTGATTTTCCAACTATTTTGTTGATTTATGATATTCAATAAGCATCTACCATTTTCACAGAGAACAAGTCTGTAAACTGACCCTGACTACGACAAATATCCCTCGAGCTGCACAGAAGAGTCCAACAATGTGGCCATTGTGTGCTGTGAGCATTCACATAGTTTCTAATTGCCACAACATAGCAAGATGATCGGTGATAACTTGAGGGCTTTAAATGGTCCTAAATAATAGTTTCTGCAACATGAAGGAAATCCGAGTATCCTTTATTCTCAAAGGCCACCCAAGTTGGATTCTTATTTCTAGAATGTTCTTATAAAGTTTTTTTTATGATAATGGAAATCAAAGAAATTCAGAAGAAAGAGGAGTTTGAGACAAAACTGCAGTAAAATGAAGTTTGTGTTAAGCACATAAAACAAAATACACATGGCTGACCAACAGATTCTATTTTAAAAAGAAAAGCATTGCCCGGACACATTGCTCCAACTATGACTGACATACAGTATAATTATGAGTTGATCAATGCTCGACTTCTCCAGCACACAGACACGACAGCTTGGGAGTAAAAAGCTTGCGTCTGAACAAAGTCTGTATCATGCCTCAGCTATGTGGAGAGAGCACATACGTTAACGCCGCACAAAGCAGGGCGTCCAATTTGTTTGACTAGAATTAAACTAATTCAATGATGAATGAGCCAAGAAACTTCCCAGCCGCCAAAATTTCCTTTGTGCGACTGTGTGCACAGAGGAAACTCATCACGCATCCCTGCAGACCTAATGTTTGACTCGACAACACGGGGACACCCAGCAGCTGCTCGTGGTTACAGAAAAATAAATAAATTACACGGGCGGCACCTGGAAAATAAGTAAGAAGCACCATAAGGAACTGAAGATAAATGCCACAAGTGTCTCCTTTAAAGCAATTAGAAACAGTAGTAGGTATGATTCATTTTTTACTCCAGCATTTACTCGAACCTCTGCTTCTGCAGTGAAGGCATCCAATCATTCGTAAACAACTAAACTGGAGCATTCAAACCCAAGAACGACAAGGGAAAAACCCTCGGGAGTATTTGGCTGTCTCATTTACTGCCAAATGGCTGGCAGTAAAAGAGAGAGACAAGCAATGAGGTGGTGCACAAAAACAGCCAGGTAACCTTTGCTTACTAAAAGATAAGCCTCGAACCGATGTGTCGGTCCTACAAGGTTACTGATAAGAGCTGGGAAGGCAGCAGGTGCACTTTGTACACACATTATACCACCCGAAGTAAAGGTTTTACTGGTTTTGTCCTTTCGATTGATGAAAAACAAAACAAAGTTACTGCTGTTCTTAATAGAAAACTAAAACAAATCTATAAATATATACATGGCCTGAATAAAACAGCTCCTGTGCAGACTTTTGTGGTAACCTTTATCTTTTATGTTATTTTGGCTTGGTGGGGCTTAAAATGGGTGTAACATTAAAAGACAACACCAAACACTGACTGGGCTGCAGCTGTGGTGGCTGCCCAGACTTGCTGATATGACCAGTGACTAACACACACACACACCTGCTTTTACACACTCTGAATCAGGAAGCTCCCACTGGGGAGTCAACAGAGAGACTTTAAGGTTAAAACACAGTCTATAAATTCATACATTGGTGGTGTGTGTGTGTGTGTGTGTGTGTGTGTGTGTGTGTGTGTGTGTAAGGAGGGGCGGGGAGGGGGGTATCTGAGAAGGGAGGAGGACCGCCCTGCAGCAAATAAAGACATGCTGCAAAAGAACACTTTGACTTCGTATCAGCTGTACTTTTTTAAGCCATAAGAAAGTTCAAACCTACAAGATATTTATTAATTCATTATTGAAGGAACACAGCGCATTATTTAAAACCACCGAAAAAAAAAAAAAAAAACAACAGCCAAGGACGTGAAGAGGATCTGCAATGCGTAGCCAAGCAAAATCCATCCTGGTGCGAGCACGGTGCTGACAAACCCAAATGAAAAAGGGTCTTTAGTTGGGGGGGGAAAGTATCTCTGCGTCCAAGCACTTCATTTTAATATATTGGAAATATATATATATATATTTAACAGATTTAATTGTGATGAGATTTAACATGAAAAACAGGACGTGGGACAGAAAGTACCAGCAGAAGGCAGGTAAAATTATCTACAAACTCTGCAGAGGGTGAGGTTCGTTTTTAACCTTGGTTGAAACGAGAAGCGACTAGAAAAAAACTAAAAATAGGTGAAAATGACAGAAAGGGGTCGTCTTATAATCTTGGTATTACTCCTAAAGTAGCATATTACGAATCAGGATTATATATAATACGCTGTTAGTAAGTGTGGTGGTAATTTTGTATCCATTTATTTGTGTTTAGGGATGAACTAGACAAAATATCGCGGGATGCACTTGCTGCTACCGGCGGGATACATGCATCCGCTGCGGCTCCACACCGGGCAAACCATCCCTGAACAGGTTCTCCTAGGACGCCCGCAGCCCGGCTAAAATAAAACCTGTTGTATTTTAAACCTCCGGCTCCTGGACGGAACCAGTTAACGTCCAGTCAAAAATGTTCACAAACCTGTCAGACACGGACAGCCAGACAAGGAAGATGCAACGGGATCTAAATCCCGGCTTAGTTACCTTTAGCTGCTGCCTCCACCGCACATAATAGTCCGAGGACCAGTCCGACAGCGGATGTAAATCGTTTTTCCCCACCGAACCGCATCCCGACTTCGAGTTTAACACAGTCTTCTTCCTCTTCTTCTTCTCCCCTCGTCAGTCAAGCGTAGTGTTACTCTGAGAAGAAAAATAAAATCCAGAAGAAGATGAGTGTCGGTTACCACGGCAGCCCTAAGATGGCCGTGCTCTCTCCCTTCAATCAGTGCTCCTCTCGCAGCTAGATGCGTTTAAGGACCGCCGGAAATTAGGAGGACGCGTCTGGACACAAGTTAGTCAATGACTATTATTATCTAATACAGTACATAAACATGTATTAAGACACAATACTGATAATGTCAGGGTTTTGAATTTTAAAGTATTGTTCCTAATTAAATATAAACCCAGAATTTTTGGACTGTTGTTATTCAGCCCAGTTTTTAATCTAACAAGCTGATCACATCATGGCATGCACAAGAAGCCAAAATGTTTTGACCCTAAACTTAAAAAAAAAAGTTAAAAATTAGTTAAACAGCAGCTACAAGCTAAAATTGGCTAAACATTTAGCCTACTAAAACCTAAACGGGGAACATAAGCTAAAACTAAGACAAGCAAAACAGTAGTTAAAAGCTAAAAACAGCATTACAGCTAATTGTAAGCAGAACAGTTACTAAAACCTAAAATCAACTGAAAAAAACATAAAAGTTTAAATTAATTAAAATTAATAATCCCCATTTACTATAATGGAACTGCTTACACCAAACCAAACTAAATGTATTATGAAATTTGATTACACAGAATTTATTGGTTTTTTACTTTCTTCTTTTTTTACTCATTAATCTGGACATTGATTGATTGCTTTTTTCTGATTCATTAAGTAGGTTAACTGTTGACTAAAATGTTTACTGTTTGTATTCCATCTCTGGGCATTTTATTTCCAAAGATAATCCAAAATTCCGAACTCAACATGAGCATGTGAAGGCAGCACGTGTCCGACGGTGGCCAGTGACGTCAGTGCTGTTATTGTGGGAGCATGCATCTAGTTTAGTACAGACGGCTAAAGTGAGACCAAGGGCTGGGGCCGAATGCCTGCTGTGCTGTAGGGAACAAGCATCCTGTGAGCATTATAAGGTCTGAAATAAATGCAGAACTTCACGGATAAAATGAAAATTAAATATGATCAGATTTTGACAAAATAAAGTCTACGGGTAACACAAACCATTGGTTGACATGGGAACAACGCTGAAAAAATCCACAGGGGCAAAGGAGGGTGTGGGTGGGTGGGTGCGGGGGAGGGGTGCAAGAAGTTGTAGATCATTTCACCACAATCTCTCTGCTACAAGTGTAAACCAATGTGAGAGCAGCAGTTCCTCAAACTGCAAATTGGAGCCCACTTTCCAATCAACACCATCTAATATAGACAGAGCCCCTGAAGAGAGGAAGATGCAGTGAGATGTGATGCTATTCATCAAAATACAAATGTGTAGCCTTAATTTATTTTATTACAAACCTGAGACATTTATAAAAAAAACAGCCCTTTGTGGCGAGTTCAAGTTTAATTTGTATGCCTGAGTGGTAGGTGTAGAAAAAGAAAAATAATATGAATAAGCAAATAAATGTTTGTCTATTTCTAGATAATAGGACCAGCCATTGTATCTAAACGCTGGCCCAGCATAATGAAGTGATAGGTCTATAAACAGGCAGTGTTTATCCAGACTTTAGTGCAGCAGCAGAAGTGAAACAAAGCTCTGTTTGTTTGTAATTGGCGACACATGAAGTGGCCACTTTCCCTCACAGATGTCCAGCTCTGTGGGGAAGAGACAGTGACCATTGTCTTTATTCAGGGCCTGAGAAGTGAGACATCAGCGTTACTTCCTTCAGAACATCTCACCTACTTGAGTAAAATCCCATTCTTTGAACCTTTCCATGGCTGATGATGTGTTGTTAATGCAATTCTTTTATACTCAGAGTAATGTGTTAATGGCTGTGAGTCGTCATTACCTAAAATATGTTCTCACCATGAAGTAAAACGCAACTGCAGTAAAGTTTAATAAAGTTGAATTATTGAATTCTAAACACAGGTG
This sequence comes from Cynodonichthys magdalenae, assembly GCA_031762555.1. Classification (NCBI taxonomy): domain Eukaryota; kingdom Metazoa; phylum Chordata; class Actinopteri; order Cyprinodontiformes; family Rivulidae; genus Cynodonichthys; species Cynodonichthys magdalenae. The sequence continues at coordinate 16,645,782 of JARVJO010000024.1, read as the reverse complement.
AGCATCTGTTAAAAAAACAAACCTGTGTGGTAACGTGCTGGTTTTTGTATAAAAATAACTTTACTAAACAGCATAAGAATGTATTGTCTGTAGCTGGATTTTGAATATGGATTTATAATTTGGATTTATATGTATATATTTTTCTTTGATATATATCTCAGAGAATGATTTTTGTTGTAAACTGGGGCCACATAAATAAACCATAAACTGCACTTTCTATGTGGGTTCATTCTGTAAAGGTATTAATGATAAACCAGACTGACTTGAATGGTTTCTGGTTCAGACCCAGGACTAACATGCATTTTGGCTCAATAGATCTAATTAAAAACTGGATTCACTGTTCACATTGGGCAACACAAGCAAAGGCATCCTGGATTTCTGTAGAGGCTCTGAAAGCCAAAATAATAACTTATAATATAAGTCTTTTATATAAGTTCTTGTAAATTATTTTTAAGCTTTACATTAAAAAGCTTATTTTAGATGATTTGCTTTTGTCTGTGTGAATGACCAAATATAGACAGCTGAGTGACTCAGTGAGATTTAATTTAACAATTGATTTATGTTTAACAAATAAAAGACATGGAAACACAAAGAACAAATCTGATTCAAAAAGCCAGCATCTACATGATGACACATCTCTTTGGTTTCACTTAGAAATAAATCATTTTATGAATCCTGACTGACTGACAGCAGCAGTAAAAGAAAAATACTAATAGATTTATTTATTTTTTTTTAATATTTTTTGCATTGTGTCAGACTGAAGAGAGCAGAAGATCTCAACACTTTTCACAGAAGCATCAACAGCCTGTGATGGATTTGTCTCCTTGGTAACAAACACAGAGCTCTTCCCCAGTGTTACACAAAGTCTTGGTGCTTGCAAAATCTCTTTTTTTGGCTTTTGTTTATGAAAAAAATCAGGTTTTCTTTGTACATAAAGTTGTAAAAAAATTCATATTGAGTCAATTAACAGAACATCTATGAGTAAATAGGCATTTATCCCCAACAGATGAAGTTGTAGTCAAAATGTTATAAACCAATTTTTAATGGAACTTTACTACAACTCAGTCAACTTCATATTAATCAAAAACTAGGTGTTGCCACAGCTGAGACTGAGCTCCAACACATAATCAGACACTAACAGAATGCTAAAAGAATGGACTCCACAGCTCAGACAAACCTGGCTGCAACTCAGTCAAATATACACATAATGACCTAAAATCTGATGTGGTAGTAGCTGAGTCATTCACAACACATGCTCTGAGTGAGATCTTCCTTGAAACTCTGACATGAATATATATTTCTTCAAGAAGTGCTCTGCCTTTTGTTTGAAGTTTTTTTTTCCAGTTTTTAGACTCTTAATTTATTTGACAAATATTTAAAAGTTCCAAGGGGAACTGCAGTACAAATTTAAAACCAGTCATAGCAGCGCATCCCTCCTCTTTATGTACAGTCAGGTAATTAAAAAACTTCACAAGCCTCCAGTTATAGATTCAGCTGATTAGATACTTTACATTATTTTAACAGCTAAAGTTTACAAATGCCCAGTAGCTGGTAATGTGATTAAACCTTCCCTTCACATCAGCTTCTTCTTCTTTGTGTCCCTGTGTGTCGGTGTGTGAAACAGACAGAAACATTGGGAGTTCAGCTGCAGTAATCACTTTATCAGAGACACTAATGTGGGCTGCGTTTCCGGCGGGTGGTCGGCAGCAAGCAGAGCATGAAAGCGGTCCATATAGGAATCAAAGTAAAGTGACCATTGCTCACATAAGACTAAATATTCTACTTCCTTTCTCTTGTCTAGACAGCAGCTTGAACCATAAAATGTTTCCTCCCAAAAGATGCAAAAACTTCATCGTCTGATTTCTATTAAAATCCACAGATGTGACTGTAAGATAATGGTTTGGAGCCCCTGAAGCTTTTCATAAAGATGATGTTTATGATGTTTTACTTTATTTTAATGATGTGCATAGACCAAATTATTTGAATAGTGTCTTTTACAAAAGCAAACCTCGCTTTAAAAAAAAAACATGTTTAATAGCTCAGGGGAAGAGCTCAGAAAAGTTATTTCAGAGGATTATAGCTCTGCATTTCAATTGGTTGCACTTTTTATTCTTTTTATCTGATCATCAGAAATATAAATATTTACACGCTGAAATATTTATGTTTGTCGCCTAATAAATTATACCATAACCAACTTACCATTTTGTTGAAATATAAATCCCACATACAATATAGCTGGACTTCAATATTTTATTTTCTTGATTTTGTGCACCACAAAGATTTTTTTTCTTTTAACAATCCACAATCAGCTTTAGACATTTGGGATGTTATCCAAATCCTTCAAAGGAAAAAAAAATGAAAGTCCCTCTCAATTATTAATTAATTTTAACTTTTAACTACATCTTTGTCCATCTATTCTTATTGTTGCCTATCAAAATCTGAGATATTGAACTTAGTGTTAACTGTTGTAGTCAATCTTGTCTGTCAATCTTGTCTGTCTGTTAGCAAAATATCTCATGAACTACTGGACAAATTTTAATTAGACCTTCAGGGATTAATTATTGGATGTATCTCTGTAATTGATTAACTTTTGAAGCCAACTCAATTTAAAATGGCTGCCACAGCCAACCAAACTTAGAAAACACAAAAATGGCTATAATTCAGCCAATTTGACACATATTGAGCTAAACTTTGGTGTGGTAGTAATATTGGATGTATTTCTGTAACTGATTAACTTTTGAACTCAACCCAATTCAAGACGGCTGCCACATTCAGTAACATATTTCAAATGTGACACACTGCACAAGATCTGTGTTGTAACATTTAGCATTAGTTGTTGTAGTCAATCCTGTATGTGTTAGTAAAATATCTCCTGAATCAAATTTTCAACAAATTAAATTGGGTGTACATCTTCAGCTGCTTTACGTTTAGAGTCTTGTTCACGATGGCCACTGCAGCAAATCAACACTAAAGTTGGTTTTTATAAGAACAAAATTGGAAGCTTTTATATGATCCAGTGGACTTCTGGGCTCTTTAATATTTTCAGAAATCTCAGTCAGGGCAGTGATAAGTACATGGAAGGAGTGAGTGGGAATCAGGCAGATGGAGCTTGATAACCTCAGAGAATACTTCAGTCCTCTCCATCGGACTCGAGGATCCTGCAGATTAAGCTGCCAGTCAGCACAATGAGACCCATCAGTATTAATCAGAGCTGTGTTTCAGTCCTGTCAAGCACATCAGCTGGTACATTTTGATTTAATTTGCTTCTTTAAAGGATCTAAACAGAAAGCATTTGCAAACACGTGTGCGTGACTGTGGGGTGAATTCCAGATGGGCGTCATGTTGCTCCGTAGTGTGTGTGTGGGTGCCACGAGTTTGATCTTTGGGTTTTTAAGAGCTTGGCCCCTGAACCTCACAGAAGGCCACCTCTGACACGATAGGGAGGGCTCATACTGGAGGGGTCAATCCAGTGACAAAACTCTCACCTCCTTGGCTTTATTGCCTCAGAGAGTTTGAGGGGGGTGGGTGGTGGTTGTGGTGTGTGTGTAGCAGGGGTCTCTGTTGCGGCTGTCACAACGTGTCTAATCAGTCATCTCTGATGGGTGAGCTCTCCGGGCTCCCTGGAGACTCTCGTTTTGAGCAGTGAAAATGAATTGTCCTGGGGATGGCAGCTGATGAGTTTGGACATGATGGACATTGTAACACTGGACTGTTCACATGTAAATGAAGTGGAAGCAACAATTGTGTGTCTACATGAAGTAGACCAATGTTCTCCAACCTGAGGGCCACATGCAGAAGAAAAAACACACAAACCTTTACTGCGTCCAGCTACAATCGTGATGAGTTATAGCTGAGCAATTAAAGTCCTAATGCAGTCATTTTTGAAGAAATATTTATCAGTTGTGACATCAGACATTCATAGAACTATGAGGAAATGGAAACAGTCTTCATCAAGGCTGCTTCCTGCTTTTGATTTGTGTTTTCATTGCACACAATACTTTCACAGTAATGGCTATAAATCTCCTAATTTGGCAGATATAAAGCTAAGATTTGATGTAGTAGTAGCTGAGAGTATACAGAATGCCAAAACATCTTACAGTATATTTGTTTAAAACTTTTCCATTAAAGAGTGAAGTTAAAATTTCACACCTGCATTCAATAAATAATTATTTCCCTCTCTAAACACCTGCTGTTCTTTTGTCAAAGCCATGTTTTCACCTGCACTGTTCCTCATATGAAGATCAATTCTTTGCTGAATTTTTGAAGTTACAGCTGTTTTTTTTTATGTAATTCATTTTTTTATAATTTCTTTTGTTGCAACTTATTTTATTTCAATCGAGATAAAGGTAACTAAATAATTTTCATTTCCTGTGAAAACTCAGCGTGAATTCCTATTGCTGAAAGATTTTTCCTGAAAGCTGCCAAAGAAGCTGAAAAATAGTCAAAAAAGTAGCTGAAAAAGCTGAAATTAGCACAAAGATGTAGAAAGGGCACATGTTTGCTGAATTACACCGTAAGAAAAGGTGATAGATGAAAAAAAAAAAAACTAAACTAAAATTAGCTGAAAATAGCTCGAAAATAGTTAAAAGTCACAAAACAGCAAATCAGCTAAAAGAAACATAAAAAGCTTAAATTAGATGAAAGAAGCTGATAAAAGCCTAAAAAGGTTTAAATTAACAGAAGAATAGCTGACAGGAGCAGAAAAAAATGCTGAACAGAAGGAAAAAAAGCTTAAAATTAGTAAAAAAAAAAAAAAAAGAAGTTGAAGGAAGCTGAAATTAGCACAAAGAAGTTTGAAAAAATGCAGAATCAGAATAAAAGGTGAAAGTCTAGTAAAGATTTTGAAGAGGTTTAAAGAATGCTAAAAAATAAATCCATTCATTCTCAATGGGAAAAAATTGCAAAACAGGCTAAATAGCTGAAAAAGTATAAATTGATGAAATACCATAGCACCAATGGCTAAATGGTTATATAATGGTTATATATCTAAATGTTCAGTATTTAGATATATGAATTATTGAAATAGCACAAAAATTGTGGAACGAATTCCATGTCAAAAAACGTACAAAAGAAAAATGGATCATCTCAATAGATGCATAATAAACATTCTCACTTTTAACCTTTTAACTTTGTCAAGCAGCCTCTGTTGTTCACCACACAGTTAAAACTTGGCAAAACTGACCAACACTTGTAGCATAAACTGATTTGATATATTTATCCTGCTTTTAGATCAAATCAAACCAAAAATTTCTAAATCTCGTAGCAGGTAATTAGAACTTTATACATTTTATCTTTCTACATTTTATAGCCAAAATATGTGTGTGTAATCCACCCACACACACTGTAGATAAAGCTAATCAAACACGAGACACAGCCCACACACTGGAAAAAAAAACCAGGCTGAGAAACATCTGAATGAAATCTGCGACCCAGAGCTCGTGTGTTTGGAAAACCTGCTGTCCAGACAGAGGAAGTCAGCAGTTTGCCCCCTCATTACCCTTGGAGGAGGCTCATATGGTGAGTGGGTTATGTGAGAGAGGAGGAGGTTAAAATGGCCTAAAACCAGCAGTAAACTCCACGCTTTCAAAGTGTCATCACATGTTCACACAGTGCTGGAGTCAGGATGACCCAGAAATTCCAATGATAAAAAAAAAAATTATTTTAGACTAGATTTTGTTTTGAATAGGATTTAATAAATTACTTTTTTTTTCTTCAAGCCAAATTCAATAATTTACCAGAGCAGAAATATTTGGTTTAAAGAGGATCATTTGCTCTTTTTGAAAAGATCCAATGATATGAAATACTGGTTAATAAATGTTAACTCCTGATCTGTAGAGAAGTTGATCTTCACAAACATTAAAAACCCTCTCTATTGTCGATATCTTATGCGGTCTGACTCGTCGTCAGGGTCATGGTACTCCACTTTTCTCTTCCTCCCAACGCTGCTTCTAATTATGTTGTTAGTCTGCCATTAACTGAGATTAGTGATAACAGCCTCATTAGGTCACAGCCGCAGACAGAGCAGCAGTTGAACTGACCTCGATCACATCCAAGTCCGCTTGTGGTCCCCTCAACCCAGAAAGGTTAAAGCTATCTGACACGAGGTTCGATAAACACACACTCTCTAAACCTGCAGTGTTTGATTATTTTGAGAGGATTTTTTTAAAAATCCAATTAAAGAAGAAAAGTTTGCAGCTAAGCTCATCAGAATCAACACAGCAGATTTGTGTGAAAACTGCTCCCGGTACATCCATTTGGTTAATTATTTTCAGTCATTACTGATTTGTGTTGAGCTTGGACTTCTCTTTTCCAAAAAAAAAAAAAAAGTCTGATTCTTGTCCAAGTTGGATGGCTGGTGATGCATTTAATCATTTTATTGGAATGGCAGGGAGGGGGCTCACTGCACTGCACATTTACTGTATCTATCAAAGTGAAAAGCTCTAAGAAGACACAAACACTGAAGAGAGGAGAAACCTTGCCAAACATCATGCTTTAAGTGGTAGATGAAAAGTAAAACTGCCCTTATCAATTTTTGGGAGGATGTGCAGAAGAAGCAGAAAAGTCCAGACTCTTGCCTTCCTTCAGTCCCTGATTTCAGACCTCTCCTGATTACATCATCAAGTCATAGGTCAACAAGTAATCTGTCAATGCTTGATGCAGTGAGCACATCACAGCAGAACCTTCATCCAGCCCTTCATAAAAGTCATAATTCCTTTGACCTCCAATCAAAACCTGTCATCAGCCTCATCACACTCAGTCACATCATCGCAGTGAGAGCTGAAAGCTCAGCAAGCAGAAAGGCCATGTTCTTTTTTTGTTCCTTCCCATGTCTGCTGTCTAAAATTATGTTCAGGAAAAGTTTTATAGAGTAAAATATACAAACAAGTCCAGGACAAACACACTGTATTCTTTTATTCAGACAAACACAACTTAACAACATTAATGTGACAAGAAGGAGCAAACAGGACGCAAATAATAATAATGTAATATTACAGATATACAAAGCAAGCACTGCTTTCTCAAGTGATTTATTGTTTGCATCATTACCTGTCCTGATTGCTCCTGTTCCACATCTCTGCAGAGGATTCATGAAGCCTTCGAGTTCTATTCCTTATTTTTTCAACTTTTTTCCTCCTTTTTCTATTTTTCCTGTGCAGAGTTTAACACACAGGAGATGGAAGTGAGACTGATCATTTAAATCATAGCTGCTTAGGTATTTTTCTTCTAATTTAAGTTCAGGACTCATTCTGTTTGTTTTGTTTTGCGTTTTTTTGGTGTGGAAAAAAGTCCCATAATGCACTTGTGTTGGCACTCTCTGTCACCACCTGTGGTGAAGAAGAGGCAGCTTTCTGCTTCATACTGGATGAAGATGTTATTTAGTGAAGGAACCATCTCCTTCTGTCACGTGACCTTTTAATTATTGATTCCTTTAAATCCCCTGGGTGTCATGTGATCCTTTCATCTCTCTTTCTTCCCCCTTCCCCTTTATTATCTTTTTTCCTTTTTTAATGTTTTCAGTGCTTCTTTTTCCTTCAGCACAGCATCACAAATACACACACTTCTACAGACACTTCTCTTTCTTTCTTTTTATTTATTTTTTCTTTTTCTCCCACTGCTCCCCTGACTTGTCTACATATTAAAATACAGAGCTGCTGGCTGAGAGCTGCAGTGTCAGCATGGGGGGAAGTGAGGAAGGTAATTCATACTTGACCATCACCCCAGCTGAAGGGGAGTAAACACACCTTTTCTTCCTGTGAGGCAGACAAAAAGGAGCCCAGAGGAGAAGCATTGATGATCCAGAAATGACAGCTGCACATGGTCTATTTAAACACCCCGTGCTGATGTGTTTGTACAGTTGGAGTTAGAAATAAGATAAATGGGAAATTTCTCCATAGGAGCATGCTCCCTCAGTTACAAGAGTGAATGGATAATATTATATGCTGTTTTATTTGAAAAAAACGGTGATATGGCTCCCTGTGCAGCAACAAATTCAGCTTTTTCTTAGTTTTTACCAAACACACAGGAACACATTCACATAAAAATCCAGCAATAGTCCAAGTGACAAGTGTACAAACACCCATCCACAAAAGATGTGCGCAAACATGATGTTAGATCCCTTCACACATTTAAAATGCATCTCTAACTTTTCCTCAGAGACTCGTTTTTCATAAGTCGATTGTTTTCCCTGGATTATATTTAAAATGATTTTTTACACAACTTAAACGCACAGAATGTTGGCACACTAACAGAAACCAAACCAAGCACATTTTTATTTATAACCTTCATTCCCTGACTTCTAAACTCTGACCTTTCCACAACCCTAAATCTAAAAATACTCCCTCCTCAGCAGATGCTCTGCGACAGGAGGATGAGCACGATGTCTTTATTTTTTGGCAGATTTATGAGTAAGACAAACAAAACAAACCGTCATACCTGTCGTATCGCTGACACCGTTTAAAAACAGATATTTATGTATGTCCTCCCTGTGGATAATTCTGTCTGGGATATTTCAGGAATCCGTCTCAAGAAAAGATCCGAGGACAGCTGCCCTCTAATTTTAAGTGTAGGGCCCAGGGATTCGGGTGTCACACTGAAAGAGCTGAGAGCCAGTCAGTAAAAAAAATAAATAATTGATAATAAAAAGCTGAGTTTTTACAAACTGAGAGCCAGAATAGCCCCTTGTGCACATTTCTTCCTCAAGTGGCCTTGAGGAGGTCAGAGCCCGGTCCCAGGATGAGCAGAGGACGAATCGACAGTCTGCTCATGATTCACTCTGACCATTTCATCTGTTGTTGCCACGGCAACAGTACCTGTGTTCAGAAGAGAGCACGCATGGTGGCACCTTTTCTTTTGTGTCGAGGCCATGAAAGTACACAGGCACCCCAAGGTGTGCAGCTGTTTATGTGGCTACAAATCCTGCAAATAATCAGCTCATTAAAACAAAAACTCCAGTTGCTGAAATCATCAACAACATGATTCAAGGCTAACAGGTGCTGTCAGAACACCAACATTCAACTATTGATATTCTGAAACTCTTGGACTGTGTTGTTTCTGTTTTAATTCATAGCAATAAACCTTAAGGGCCAGGTACTGATGTGTGTATTTGTTTCAACATGAAGGACACCCGGAGCAGCTGCAGAGACTGTCCTTCAGCCAGGATGATCCCAAAGGTGGAGGAGAAGCACAAAAAGGAAATAATATTGGCAAATATTTTTTTAAACTCACTGTTATTACTGTATTTTAATGCTTTGTGGTTTATGAAGAAACAGGATAAGGGATGAGCTCAATAGACAGAACTTGCATTTAAAGTGAAAGATGCTGATGCTTTAGGTCACATGTATCAAACTCAAGGCCTGTGGGCCCAATGTGGTCCATGGGTGACTTCCTTCCAGCTCACCAGTGAGGCCCCATCCCCCCTTATATTTAAAATCAGTTGTAAACTTTAAATTTATGCTTCAATGCAACAAAATAAACAAATTAAAAAAGATAAAACTTGTCTGGCCCCTGACCTGTTGGATTTAAGAAACACTAACAATGTGGTTCATTAAAAGTTACTGACTGAAAACATGACGTACAACTGATCATGTGAAGGATGATGCATCTTTCTCTTCTGATGATGTTTTGTCAGAGTTTCTCACCACACCAGTAGATTTCTTTCTGTTTCTGTTTAAACGGAGTGGCAGTGTTTATTTTAACCAGCAAACCTTGGCATTTTGTTTAAAAGCCAAGTTCAATATCTCAGATTTAATAAACAAGGGTTTAGGTAAGTGTTCAAACTCAAGAAACATGGTTTTCATTTTAGCCGGTTCTTCTCCTCCTGGTTCAGCACCTCGTCACATTAAGGTCAGGCCTGTTTTGTCAGCCTGCAGCGGTGTGTCTAATCTGTAGACACGGGGAGTTACAGTGTCAGAGCAGGTGTCAGGTGCATGTGGGCTGCCGGTGGATGATGGCGTGATGGATGTTTGCTCTAGTGTCCATGCTGACTCATTCAGCAGAATCCCAGGATGCTTCAGCACTCCAATTATTTATCTGGGGGTCAAAACCCACACAAAGCTCAGCCCCTTGTTCAGAGTGTCATTTTCTCCTCTCCTGGATATTTTTTTTCTCTCTGACTGCATCTGAGTTCATCTGTTTGAGCAGAGGAAGTGAGTCATGCAAATATTATAAAATTCATTGCTCTTAGTTTATGTCTTACAGACTCCATCATCTGCTGAGAGGAGAGCGGAGTAATAAATACAGCTTTGAACTCGAGAGCTCAGGGTCTGTTTCATTAATCAATGCTGGAGCTGCTGCACAGCTCTGCATCGCTTCTTCCTCCTCCTCCCCGGCCTCTTCGGGGACGAATAATATAGCTTTAAGATTCAGCTTTTTGAGATTCATCCTGCAAGGAGGGAATGAAAATGAGAGCGGCGCACTGTCTGATTTTAGTTTAAAGGAGAAGAAGAAATAAAAAAAAGGAGCACAACATGAAACATAGAACAAAGAAGTCAGACTGAATGAACTCGAGGCTGCAGGTGTTGTGTTATTGTTGCATCTGGCACCTTTTCTAAACACTCTAAATTTATGCTACTCGTCTAGCAACAGTGTTCAAGTTGTGCTTATTTCAGGCTTGCTGGCAGCCTCACAATCTGACACCAAGTTCCAGGCCGAAGCTGATATTTTAAGGCTCAAGTGGAAGCTTGTGTGTCACAATCTTAATATTTGTTCTACTCTTGATAAATATATAACTGCAGTCACGACATTCATCATCATAATTTAGCCTCACAGTGATTGATTTAAATTGTTATTTTTCCGAGGTGAAGGGATTATTCAAAATACAACTTTAATGATTATTAAAGGTGAAACCAGTTTGACATCACCATAGATTTACAGGGAGCTGACCAACAAAGAAGCCCCTGATCCAAAATGTTGAACATAAATTTACTGAACACGTCAAATATCTTCTGGAGTAAATATTTTTGGTCGGACGAGACAAAATTTGAAGAAAATAGGTCTGTTTGGTTAAATTAGGAGGAGGCTTTCAACCCTAAGATTGTGGTTTTACCTGTGATACACGGTGGTGGTAGAATCATGCTGCGTTATGACTGCGTTATGACTGCGTTGCAACATTGTGAACTGTACTTAAAAGCTAGGTCTACACCAGGAAACAAACCAAGACGAGTGGTCATATACCTGACCCGAATTACAACAAAAGCTTGTAGATGGTTGCAAAAGAGTGTTGTTCTCTAATTCCTGTGTAGATTGCAGAAAATCAACAACCAAGTCAAACTTGTGCACTTAAATTGTGTTATTTTTAATCATTAAAGTTGTAAGCTGTACAGCCAACCCATACTTATTGGGGGTGTTCTGACCAGAAATGTACATTCTAACCAAACAAACTATCTGTGACCCATTACAGCAAACCAAGGATTAAGTTACAATGTATGCAGAGAAAAGGGCAGCTGTAGTGCTTTGGTTAAAACGTTGGATTTTATCAAAATACAGTGAATAAATATCTTGTCTACAGGTCATTTACATTAGAAATCTGAAATAAAATCTTAAAGTGCGTGTGACATCAAAATTTTGTAATAAATATTAATGCATTTTTGAAAAGACAACATTGATAAAATATTGCAAAAGTAATTTTTGCGCCGCTGAGATAAACAGTTGTTGAAATGTACGCATGTGAAATAACAGGAAGCGATGTCAAAGGGGAATGTCTGAACGTAAACAGAGCATTGCTAAAGCAGCTAAAAACACAGACTGTAGAGGAGAATCTGATGTTTCTTTAGAATATTTTGAATCTATATCAGAGAGAGATGAAGAAGAGTCAGAGTTCAAATAATGTTTCAATGAACAAAGACCAGGGTGTTCCCTTTCTTAAAGAGTTCCTCTTTATTGTCACTTCCTGTTTCACAAAAAATGGTAGTTATGTGACAAAATGGCTAGAATTATGTGTATTACGCTAAGTTTCTTATATATGAGGATGTTTTATTTGACTTTTTGTATTTGAAGGATATGCATGTCAGAGGCACTTGAAGGAGCTTTAAAGTTTTTTGTTGAACAGTCGCTACAAAAAACATGATTTTGAGCAGAAAAGCCTTTTTGTCATTTCACTAGCAAGCTAAGCTTTTTTCTTTCCTGCTCTTATTATCCAAATATTGTTTGAGGTTTCCTCTTTCTAATGACATCAAAAATTCCTCATTAGAATAACTTAAAAAATAAAACTCAGACTAAATATCAATGGGTTATCCTGGTTAGTAGGACAAATCAAGGCATCTCTCTGGAACCACTCATGATATCAGGATGATCCATGAAAATGTAGCTTAAAAAACAGAAATTTGAAAATGTGCCCAAGTCATTTTGACCAAATTTGACTAAATCCTCAGTTTGATGAGATGAGTCACAAATTTCAGTAACTTGGTCACATCCTGTCACTTTTTCTTTCTCAAGACACATTTTCAATATCCTCTTGCAGTGTTTTTCTCGTTCTGATGTTTTCTAAAACCAGAAGTCTTGCCTTCGCTCTGTGACATGCACACAAAATTCATCTCACTCAGAGGAAGCACAGGAGTGGGAATCCTGGAGGTGGACAGTTATGAGAATCCAGAGAGAAGCTGCGAGTGGGGGGGAGCAGCTTCTGTGCAAACGATATCACAGCTAGAAATGCTGAAGCAGATGGCAGGAGTGAGAACGCCTTCAGGTTCAAACTGTGTTATAACGCTCAGGTGGGCAATACAGAGGAAACAGCAGATCTTTGTGCTATTCATGCCGTCTCTTGTGCTTAAAAAAGGGTTTACGGAGCTGACTGAAACGAGTGGTTCAGATGTGCAAGCTTTAATGATCTATTGGATGCCTGCAAAAGAAGAGACTAACAGGTTTCAGCGAGGAAACTCTGCTGGATCACTTCAGAGATATTTAATGAAAAATATTTAAAATAAATTCAAATGACAGCATAGTAATACAACTAAAATCTGTAAGTGTAACGCAGATGGACAAAAAGTCTGATCAAACCCTACTTTTTGTTAAACTTCTGTTAAACTTTTGTTAATCTTTCAAATCAGAGACAGCCAATTGATGGAAAAGGCTATGAAGCACTGCCCACTTACCTAAATATAATAAAACTGCCAAGTAAAAATGATTGTGTACATTTAAAACCATCATGCAGTGCAGTAACTTCAAATATGCTCAAGTGCATGTATAACAATACGTATGAATACAAAATGTTTAAAGCAAACAAAACATCAAAAAGTAGAGAGCTGAAGTGCAACAACAGACTCACTAAGTGCAGAGTCCTAATCTGTTTATGTACTTGTGACTTTAATAAAATTCTCAAATTTAGCTTTGTGCAACATGTTATGGCAGATATCTCTAAGCAAAATTAAACACGTAGGTTTGCCAGATACCTCCCAAAGAAACAACTATCCTTTTAATTCACCCACCGGCTGCCAGTTGCCCATCCCTGTTTTAAATGGTTGTAATATTTCTAATTAATTTCCCTTTAAAACCTATTGTTTGTCTAATAAACGATATTGTACGAGCAGAAGGCTGATCAAGGCTGTTTTTAAAGAAGCTTCCTTTTTTGGAGAAACTTTCAGAAGTTTTAAGCTGAAGAAAAAAAAGCAATTCTCATCTATTAGTGATGAGATTCAGAGTGTATGAGAGAGTGTGCACATCTTTGTGTGAGTGATTCTGCAGTGTCTTCATCCTCTGTGTGCTTCTCTCCTCCTCCTCTCTAGATTCCTCCTGGCTTAGCTTTAATATGTTGAGTCACACAAAGTGGGGAGGAGAGAGGAGGGAGGCCTCCCTCGCTCCTGGAGATGCCTGCCTAACATTTTCACTTTTGTCTCTTTCTTTGAAGATGAAAGGTGGAGCTGATTGGGTTCATTTCCAGTCAGGTTACACTTTTCACCTCAGACTTACCTGTTTTAGCAGGAAAATGTGACTAGAAATAGCTGCAGTTAAACTCCTTTCTTCTATCACAGCTGGTTGAAAACAGCTGATAGGAGCTGCAGCAGCGAGCAGCCAGGGGAACACAGACTCACAGTGTTGCGTAACGTGACGCCACAGTGCTGCTGGTGGCAGATATGAGCTGGCTCTGCCCCGACCAGCTGCTGGGCGCTGAGCTCTGCTCCGGATCTGTCTGACATCAGATAAACACAACAGCACCAAGGCTCACGTGGACGCTGAGGCAGGGAGCTTATGCTGCTGGAAGGAGAGACGAGCTGCTCTCACATGAACTGGGTTTCAGACAGCGAGCAGTCACTGCTAAGAAAAGCTCTGCTTGGTTTTCTGTTTACATTACAGCTTATGATGAATGTAGAACTATATAGTTATTATCTGTCTTTAATAAAAATGAAAACAAGGAATGAATAAAACATTTCAGACTCTGGATTGATTGAATGGATGATTGTTAATCAAGACTATGATGAGGGTTTTTACTCAGATCTGCAGTTTTATCAATATTTGTTTCATCTAATCAGAACATTTTAATTTTTGTGTTCTTGGAGTCAGGGTTTTTTTTTTTTTAAACTCATAGCAGGCTGTTGTTTACTTCAGTCAGATGTGTCATTGGGTTAAGAAAACAACAGATTTGAGACTCTACTCTGTCAAATGTCAGCATGTTCTTTTTCCCCAGATCTGCACCAAATTTGTCCCACAGGTCTTTCTTTGAACATCAGGACTTACGTAGGTTTTACACTGCGACGCCTTCCAGGTGTCGGGTTTTTCTTATTATGGTCAATTAGACACATTCAGACTTTTTAAAGTCATAAAAATAACACTTGGAGATGTAAACTGCACCTGAGCTTTGTTACAAAAGTCAAACTGAAGTTCTATTTGTGAAAAAAAATCAGCTTTTTAAAAATTAACATAAATAACAGCTGTGTTTTAAAATGGTGCATAAAGAGTGTAACCATAGCCAACAGCTGGTTTGTTATTCCCCGAGCTTGTCTCCTTCTAATTGAATTTTTTTGGGGTTTTTTTAACAAATGCATGGGGACACAGGGAACAGATGTTCATCATTAGAGCAGCAAGGAAAGGAGTCCCTTTTCTAACTTGGTGGCCAAACTGCATCAAATTTAGACATCTGACTCAATTAACAGCTGATTGGAGATGTGTGAAGCTGTGGCTGGTTGTAGACAACAAAGTTTTGTTGGTAAACAGCAAGTTTTTACTGAACCAGAGTCCTACAATAAATTACCCCACTGAAAATATTTTACTCCAGCTTGCTTGTTATGAATAATTCAGTTAGAAAATTTATAACTTGTAACTTTGGTATTCTAGTAGCTCCTCATTGTTTGCTGAGGCCCTTTTAACCCTTTATTTTAAAAAGGTTTTTGTCTGCTAGCCACAGACTTTAGCTTTAGAGTGTAAGATTTGCGAGGAATCCCCCTGCTGACACCATATGTTGTGGGGGAGTAAGAGATGTCCAGCTTTTTTTTGTTATTTTATTTTATCAGTTTATTACAAAAGTTCAGGAGAAAATCCCAGGGATGAGACAACTTCAAGTTACAGAAAATGTTTAGCCTAAAATTGAGACAATGTTTTATATTTGGTTAGACAGAATCTACATGACGGTTCTGTTACCTCCTGAAGTCCTATCATAAATCTTTTGTTTTATACTAAAAATGTTTAATTAAACAAGATTTGATAGAACCCCTTGAATAAAAAAGCAGCTCATATTTACATTAGATTTGAGATTTTTCTTTCAGAAATAACATGTCATTATTTAAAACCTGTCTATCCGTCCGTCCGTTTTCTTCCGCTTATCGGGTCGGGTCGCGGGGGCAGTAGCCTAAGCAGAGAGACCCAGACTTCCCTCTCCCCAGTCATTTGGGCCAGCTCGTCTGGGGGAATCCCAAGGCATTCCCAGGCCAGCCGAGAGACATAGTCCCTCCAGCGTGTCCTGGGTCTTCCTCTGGGCCTCCTCCCAGTGGGATGTGCCCAGTACACCTCACCAGGGAGGCGTCCAGGAGGCATCCTAACCAGATGCCCGAGCCACCTCAACTGGTTCCTCTCGACATGGAGGAGCAGTGGCTCTACTCTGAGTCCCTCCCAGATGACCGAGCTTCTCACCCTATCTCTAAAGGAGAGCCCAGACACCCAGCGGAGGAAACTCATTTCGGCCGTTTGTATCCGCGATCTTGTTCTTTCGGTCACGAGCTTTGGGTCGTGACCATAGATGAGGGTAGGAACGTAGACCGACCGGTAAATCGAGGGCTTCGCCTTCTGGCTCAGCTCTCGCTTCACCACGACGGACCGGTACAGCGCCCGCATCACTGCAGACGCAGCACCAA
>JARVJO010000024.1:16613562-16626772 GCA_031762555.1 Cynodonichthys magdalenae | reverse complement strand
ATTCCACGTCCCAAGAGCCAGCTTCTGCAGCCGAGGATCAGACCGCCAGGGTCCCCGCCTTCGGCCACTGCCCGTTATACACTGCACCTGACCCCTACGGCCCCTGCCACAGGTGGTGAGCCCATGGAAAGGGGGAAACAAGTCTTCTCTTCGGGCTGTGCCCGACCGGGTTCCATGAGCGAAAACCCGGCCACCAGGCACTCGCCAACATGCCCCCACCTACATTTAATAAAAATCTAGTTTTATCCATTTTTATCTTTACTGAAGCTTTTTTACTTTGATGCAATTCTCCTTTTGTTGTACTTTTGTTGAATACAGCACGCATAACTCGCCCTGACACACAAAAAAATGAACAAAATATTACATTCTAACTTTTTAAAAGTTCTTTAATGGTTCAGTTGGATTTGGAAGCATTTGATCAGAATGGTCAGCAGCCATACAAAACAAACTAGTCAAAAATAAAAACAAAAAGCCAAGACAACAAATTAAAAAAAGTAAAACAAAAATAAAAAAAAAAGACAGGCAACATTAAGTCACAATAAAAAGATACACAATAAAAGCCTTAATGCACCAGCATGGTGAAAATCAAAACATGGAGTTGTTCTTTTTTTTTTTTTTTAAGTCTAAAGATAATAACACTCTCACACGTTATTTTACAAGTTGATCAAAGGCTGGCAGTACAGCCCCTATACAGTAAGACACTTTAGAAAAAACAAAACAAAACAAAAACAATGCATAGACAAAGAATGCTTTATACTAAAAGTAAACATAAAACTGAGTGACAGATCTGTTGCCTGTTTACATTGCGATGATTGTTGAGGACATTCAAATAGAACTTATTGCCATTACACTTATTCAGAACAAAAAAAGTATTTTTCCCTCCAGAATTATTTCAACCGAGTTCCCCTCTGAAAATAAAAATAATAAAAAATCAAGAATGTACAAAGGTCGTTGCGTCAAAGCTCCTCAGCTGAATAAACGATAAAAACTACAACAGACATGCTCAAAATTCAAACATTACACTTATTTCACAAATTAAATATTCTGCATGTCGCTAGAAAAACTTTCCTGTTCTTAACTAATTTTCATATATTTAAAATCCAGTTGTGTCAATAACAAATTTTTGAAATGGTAAAGAATAAAAACAATCTTTACAAAGTTATTTTTGAACCAAACAGAATCTCTGTGCTAAATACTTAATTTTATATTTTTAAACATCCTGCTGATAATAGTGCAAGAGATACAGAACAGTCAAAAACAGCACACAGTTCTGATGTTTGGCTTTGTGTCTTCAGGTAGTTTAAATTAGTGTAATTTTAGTGTGAACGAAAAGCCACGGCTGCTGAATAAATGAAAAAAATAGTGACTTTTAATTTCTCGACATGATGTCTGAGGTTTGACTCAGTAAGCAATTTACATCCACAGCTCGTCTGAACTCTGATGGTAATTTTATCTTACATAACTAAAAATAAAAACACAGTTGGCACATGTAATTCATTTTTTCCTACTTTCCTAATTATATATACAATTCAAAATATTAAGGTTTTACATGTCACAATAAAAAAAATGTTTGCCTGGGATAGTTGTGTAAATTTGTGTTTCATGTTTGATTTCATTTCGTCTGGTAGTGTTTTTCTAATTCTTGTGCATTTTCTCAATGTCGCGCAATCGCCACAAAACAAAACACACACACAAAAACAAACAAACAAACAAAACAAATCCTCAACCTTCACACAGTTCCCATTTATAAATATGATTGATTTTTCTGGGAGGCTTTGTTGCCTCACTCTGAACTAAACATGAGAGAATAATTCCAGGCTTGTTGCAAAGTTTTCATTCCAACATCAATTAGCTTGTCAATACATTACAAGAATCAGGAGTTAAATCATAACGTGAAACTGCTGATTCAGTCAAATGTAATTGCTTTGCTTTTGTTCTATTTTCCTGTTGATTGACGAAAACGAGCAGCGGTTGGCAGCTTTTGACGCCCGTGACAACACTGTAGTTTTATATTGAAGTAAAAGAGCAGCAGATGAAGGTCAGAGATCGACGCGTCCATGTTTCTATATCCGCAGCTAATATGTGAGCCACATGAACAGGCTGCAATCTAATATGGAGAGATTTTAAATAACAATTCTAAAACAATCTTGTTTTATAGGCAGCATACAGTTTTATTGTAACAGGATGCAGCAATGTGGCATATTATAGGGTCATTACACACCAGCTTTCACGCCCTGGGACCAAATGAGATAAAGCAACATTACATTAACCCATACTTTAGGTTTTTTGTTTACTGCTCTTGACATCTAAATAGGGAGTCTTATAGTGGCTGAAGTGAGCGCATAGACATAGCAGTTAATATCTGTGTCTCTAAATTTCTGTGGAAGATGGTTGAAGCACTTCCTTAAATGTTTTAATAAACATAACCGCTAAACTGAAAGCTTCAACTTAGATGGGATTAAAGCAGATTATTTAAAATCTTTCTTTTCCAACACAATCAGGTGTGTGTCGATTAGTCAGTTCTGGCAAAGATTAAACACTGCCCAACATCTTCACCGCTGCCAAATGATATGAAACAAAAAAAGTAATTTACACAATTTGAGTGTTTTCACAGATTGCCTTATTGCCAAGGCTTCTGCCCACAGTGACCCACTTGAGTGCATCTTTCAGGTAAATGGCGTGTCGACGTGTGTGAGGATGGGGTGAAGTGGAGAAGGTTTGAGCGGAGGGCGAGGCAGCATAGGCTGCATCCCCCCCCCGGCTGCCTCTTCCAGAAGCCCCTCGTCTCCTGAGCTCATCGGTGTTGTGTTTGTGCAGTTGTGTGTTGTTGTGGATCATGTGCAGGGCATGGTAACGGGTGTGGGGGCGGGGCTGGGCCAAGGTCACTGTCGCCGATCCTCCGTCTCTGACCGGGAGAACGCCATCACCACATCCTCTGCACCTAGGATGCAAAAGGAGAATGTAGAAATGTGTTTATTTCTCCAACAGAGAAGCAAAAACCATCAAAACTACAGACTGGACCACACACTGGAGTGTTTCCTTTTAAACACATCAATTTATGATTTCACTCCCAGCAAAAACACATTTAATTCCTAATATCCTATTTCTTGTTATTTTAGGAAATAACATTTCTTTGAACATGCTGCGATGAGATTAAATTAATTGACAGACAGGAAAACAGAAGTGACAAAAGCTTCCATCACAAAATTCTTTCAAGCCAGGCCGAAGAGGACTTTTCCCACCTCGATAGGATTTTTGTTAAAACAGAGGCTGTGGACATGTTGTAGTCAAGTCGTATCTGTTATGCCTCTGTGCTGGCAAGGTAGGTAGTCACAGGGCTGAGCTGATGAGTCACACACTTGTCCTGAGATGCCAGCATCATTATGTAAGCTCAAATTGTTGCAGCATATGACAGAACAGGTGTACTTATCCAAAGTTCTACTGGGCCCCACAGACATGTATGATTTAAGAAGACGACTTGTCTGATTATTGTAAGTTTAAGACCTTTGAATGTTTGTAGTGATTTACCTAAAATACTTAAAACTGTAAAAAAAAAAATTACAAATGAAACTACTCAAAGCCAGTGAGGGTGCATCTGTATACACACCACTCTTCTTTTCATTCCAGTTCAGTGCCTGGATCCAGTCTGCTTTGAGCTGTTTTGTTATTGGATCATACTAAAGTTCTAGTTCAATGTACGAAAAAAGGCAAGTTTTCTCCTGTATCCCATAAATCCAGTCTGTTCTAAATATGAACCGAGGAGGGAAGACCCAGTTCTGACAATACATTTTTGTGGATGCAGGTAACTTCCTCTCTTGAAGACTTCGCCCATTGAAAAAGCTTCTGGCTGCCATCACAGAGCCCTGACAGGAGACACGGTAACACACTGAATGACCTGCTGACAGCAGCATCCTGCGCTGTCATGATAAAACTCTGATCTGAAGCTTCGGTGCCATTCAAGCCTCTTCTGCTGTGGCAGCTGACGATGTGAGGAGGAGGACTATCTGTGACTACACAATACAGGGTTACAAATGATATTAACCTCACTGAGCAACACGACTGTCTCTAAGTCTGATTTATTCCTAATCCTTGTGTCTTGTTCAGTTTTCCAAGGTCCATCACCAGCTGATAATTACAGCCTCCTCTGGGGTGACTGGACGTATGAATTCTGCCAGTTGCACATAAAAACTTTGTCAGCCAGCTTTTGTTCAGGAAGAAATGATTTATTATTTGTTTGCCACTTAATTTATCAAGTTATTTGGGCCAAAGCACACCTGCCAATATAGTTTTACCTTTGGTTAGTGTTTGTAACATCAAACAAACAAATTTTGCAGCTAATAATGATGTTTGTAGTTGTTTGTTTTTTTTCCCCATGTAAAAACTAATTTACTTTGAGAACTTCAGTAGTTGTCTAAAGAATATTTCACTAAATGTATATTAACATGAAGTATTAGAGATTTATGGTATAATAGTCTTGTGATTAGTACCAGCCGATATTCAGCTTGACCAGCCGTTCAATCAATCTGATATTTTTCTGGTTATTGAAAACATCAACGACCTCTTGTAGAACCTCTCAGCCCCACTTGATAGGTCAGGAAAACATGAAGTTAGTTATATAGACTGTCTGAAGAGTGCTTAGAAATAAAATCAGAGAAAGAACAAAAAGATAGCAAGGCTGTTAGAAGGAAACAATGTTTTCTGCTGAGGGTTATTCTCTTCTGTTCATCATGTAGCAGATGATCGGTTTGAGACAGAATTCAGCAGACAGAAAAATTGATTACAGCTCTGATTTTGAGTTTTCAACCTTTGCCTATCATGGAACACAGAGGGTTGGGATGTTAGCAGCTTTCTGAGTCTCACTTAAAGATGAGGAAGGCACAGCTGTCAGCACCGTATCTCTGCCCATTGTGAAATTTGCTTTTCACGTAGTTTGGAGCTGGGTAAACTCAAATAATATTGGGGGGAGGGTGCATCCCATGGGTGAACACATGATTATTGAAGCAATGTTAGAAAAAAAAACAAGTAAAGCACCCATTTGTTATATAAAAAAAGGGGGAAAAATATTTGTATAAGTTTACTCTGCTAAAAGATTACACCTGAGCAACCTAAGCCAGCAGATATTCTCTCAGAATACCCCCACAAGCTAAGATAAACCTGAGACTCCTGTTCAGATTTCGCCCTGCTACGAACACACACACACACACACACACTCAAACAAACAAGCTCCATCCAACAAGATGGAAACATCAGGTCCCTTAATGCTGTTGCCTAGCAACAGATAAAAATCAGGCTTCATGGGCGCTGCTGATGCGTTCTAGCAAGAAGCTTTGATGTAGCTCTGCTACCGGCCGTCCTCTTGTCTTTCCAACTGCCTCAGGCTGATTTTCTCCTTGCCTCAACCCTGCTCGACCGAGGTGGACAGGATGTCTCATAACAGACGAATTGAACAAAAAAGATTCTTTGCATCAGTTTACAGGACAATACTAACCTGTTTAACTTTTATAAAAACTAATCCTAACTCTTAAGGATAACAGAAATTGACTAAGGATGGAACAAAACAAAAGCAGAAAAACAGATTGTTTTAGGTTTTAAAAACTTCCAATTAATTTTGTTAAAATCAAATTCAAAAGCATTTAGATACAGCAGTTCCGCTTTTAAATAGTCTTATATATAGTCTTATATATAGAAGCAAATTCCCCAGAACTTGATTTTACTTTATTTTTCACACAAAGACTCAAAAGCAACTAATGAATATTTTGGGTGATTTTCTTGCTTCAGGCCATCAACAGCAGCAACAACAAGAACAAACATGTTTTCTTTACACTTCTGAGAGACCATAAATCAATATGTGGTTTGCGCGAAATGAACAAAGAAACATAAAAGCTCCACTGAAACCTCTAAGGATAAGAAATCTTTTAATAACCTCAAAGGGAGCTTGTTTGAAGTAAGAGGTATCCAGCTGGGTCCTGCCAGTCTCTCTAGCTTGAATAAGCAGAAAAACATCCGTATGATGACTCCGGTGTTGGAGCGATGCTGCACCCACAATATTTAAGGTCACAATCTGTGCAGGGTCAGTTAGGAGTATAAAGACGCTGAGAACAGCAGGAGCGGGTTGAGAAGAATGACAGAAAACAGGATTGTGTGTGGTCTACAACAACACAGTCCAGACATTTAAAGATTTAAATACTGATCCAATACTCACACAACACACATTTAGACCAGTCACTTCAATAAAGTACTGCTCTTCATCTGAATACAGTCTTGTGCTGGATCCCACTAACTTATCACCACCTTATAAACTACAAACACACCGAAGTTTAGACATCTGAGGTTCTTATTAAAATTAACAGAGTTGAATTGATGCAACATTTTATTATTTCACTTGAGCTCCAGTAGATCTAAATTATATATTTAAATAATGTCAATGTATATTTTAATCTTAAGTCATTTAAAATCCTTTTATTATTTCGACATCATTTTTTTAAATTTCCCTTTGGGATTAATAAAGTATTATTAAATTGAATTGAATCTAACAGGTCAGATACAAAAACCCAAAACAAATAAAAGTAGGATTCTTTAGAGGAACGCCTAATGCCAGCTGCCTTGTGTGTCAATGGTTTAGAAATAATAGATGCTGAATGATCTAAAGTGTTTAAAGTACATCTTAGGGATGACTTTCAGCTAAAGCCAAATCAATTTTTTTTTCAATGACTGTTAAAAAAACAGTTATAGCCATTGCTGTGTTGCTATAGTCAATCACTAGTAGTGGCCAACTTAAATAGGATTGACTCCTAATTTTTCATCAAAATTTGTTTACTGATCAGTGATAATATGCTAACAGAAGAAACACACACAGGTAATCACACTATTGTCCATTTTCATTATTAGTAGATGACAAAACCTGACTAGTTTAACTTGAAATATTTGGAAAGTTTATCTTGAATGTTCAAAACTTGCATACTGAGAAATAAAAACTTTATTTGTGAAAATGTATGAAAAGCAAACGCTCCAACTCTATCAACTCGGGTGAATTAAGGTTCTTCATAATCTGACTCACTGATTAGCTTAATGCTGCAAGAAAGATTAAGATAATGTGGGAATGAATATCATGTTGCTTAGGGCAACAAACTTCATTTAACATCTTTGCTCTGTCTGAAATAACTTTAAAAGACAAGTTTAAAGACAGTGCATCATTATGACTGTAAGTAACACAACTATGAGACATGATTACAGTGGGATCCTAAACTACATAAATCTGTAAGAAGCAACAAGACGGGCTGAGACACTGGAATATCACACAGAGTAATTAGCACTCCCTCAATTTGACACGCTCAACTCTATAAATACAGCATGCCACAACAACACTGAAGCCTTTGGGGATGCTCCACTTTCCTGGGACAACTGGGGTTTCTATGGCAACACCTCCTTTTCCTTTTTCTTTTACTGGGCCCCTTCAGCATCCTTTAGGTGACTTTAAAAAACAAAACAAAACAGGATGCCTACCAATGATGGCTTTATGAGGGGCTAAAACTGTATTCAAAGCCATTTTAAGAAAGTTGTGACAGAAAAAGTTAAGTAAACAGGAATAATGAACCTTGTTCTGTTTTGGTTTGTTTGACAAACCAATTTACACGTAAACACAAAACTCATTTAAGGAGTTTTCCCAAACATGGTAACAGCCAATAAAACATATCGTCCAGAGTCCAGCTTGGCCTCTACACTGAAGCATTCATAACAAGCAAGCTGATTAAAGATAGCCTCAAACTGCAGATCTTTGGCAGATAATTCCTATATGACCTAATTAAAATTGCAAACCAAGATTTTGCATTTGCTTCTATGGTAATTAGCCAATTAAATCTGAAATGCAAATTTGGTAACCTCTACATTTATGAGAAATAAACTCTCAGTACACAGAGGCCACAGGATAACATTTGACTTTTAAGCAGAGACAGGGATTAAATTTGAGTACTAAATGTGTTTTATCAGTTTTGATAAGGAAAAGTAACACCTCTGCATGCTTCACCTGCACCCTCATTTATCGAAAAGTGCTGAACTGACAACTGCAAATACCTTTAAACAATAGTGTGTCTCAGCTCTCAGAAACATTTGTATTTAGGAATTCTGATGCATCAACATGACACCCCTGTAACCCTCTAAACATGACGCCACTTGCTGTCTGATGCGTGACACTGCTGCTCAATGCAGACCTTTAGAGTATTCTGTTATGTATTAGTATGTTCAGACTTTTCTCTTATTAAAGCTACATCATAAGGCTGTGAAGAAAATGGTTTGGTCTCAAACTTACAAGGAAAATTGTGAATTAGTATATCTGTCTTCAGTTAGTCCTTCAAGGCTAATTAGTTTCCCATATGAACAAATATCTGTACAAATGCTTTTCAAAAATTTGGAACTAGCAGAAAATATGTTATTACTTCTTTGTTTTTAAACTGTGCAGCATTTTTTTATTCTTACAGAATCAATTTAAAACTAAAAACAAAAAGAGATGAAGTCTCTCAAATTAAAAAAACTAAAAACTTATAAACTAAGTATAAATACTGAGGTGAAGTCTAAAGGTGACTCAGAAATCACATCAGAATCAACAAACCCTTTGGGCACAAAAAAGGAAAAAAAGCAAACATGCAAAGAAAACAAGCAAAAACAAAACGTACTTAAAATGTTTGTCATCTGAACTTTAGAGTTAGCTCCATGGTTGGGGATGCAAACTTGCAACTAGCTGTCAGACTGATTGATTGGTAAACCTGAAATTACAATATTTTGTTTAATCCCATTACTTCACTCCTTTTCACAGGCTTTCAAAGAATCCTGTGTGTGCTGATACATACCAAATGATGTCCTTTGTGCAGCCTTGAATATTTTAAAACTAATTAACTTTCAGCCATATTCGTAAACTCTAATCGCAATCACTCAGACAAGATGTAGTCTCCGAATAATTTATGGGCAAACGAGGATGTGTCTGTTTTTGTAATGTATGGTGCGTACTTGCAGTACCTTTCCCTAGTTGTATTCTTCCATAATTAATGACACTCGCCCTCGCTGCATTGACAGGGCAAAAAAAGTTCTGAATCAAATAAAGGGTGCGAGGAAAGAAATAAGGAGTGTATGCAGCATAGCTGATCTATAGCTTAATAAAGACCAAAATAATGTTATGCAGGCCTGATTTCACTATTGATATGAAAACTCCTTCTACTGCTTAATCAACACATGTAGTATTATCAAATCTGCTTAATTTTATCCTTAACACCACTCATAGCAAAATACAAAGCATAACAAGGAGATATTGTTTTGACTGTCACCCACTGTTTTCATTACAGACAAAGGACACAGACCTAACGCCTCAATGGGAGAAAAAGTGTCCCAGGTAATTTTCTTGTTTTAAAGCTCTCTCTGTATGTTGAATAAAGAGAAAATGAAGACCTAGACTACAGCGCGCTTACCACAGCAGGGTTCCCGTCTGATAACTGTGTTTTGAACTAGAGGTGTAGTTGCACTAAAATAGCTTCAATTTTCTGCTGCTTTCTCAGAAAACTGCAGTGCCTCTCCATGGGAATCAGTTTTTAATGCAGCGTCTTCTTGTGGTTTAGACTTATTTGCAGAGAACCCCTCATACAGAAAATAACAAAAGCTCAACAGCGCACTCTAGTGTACACTCCCTCACAAAAAACCTCCCCTGTATAAAATACTTTGAGTTCCATACAGGGGCTCTGATTTGCTTTACAGTGTAAACACTGCCACATTTTTCTCCAACCAGGCAACTGTTAGATTTGACTGACACTACCGCTGCTGGACCTCCTGCTGAGAACGAGTCACTCGTTTCCAGGCATGCATGCTGTTTGCTGTGTGAGTAATCTCAGGGAGCTGGTGGGCAGCTGAGTCGTCATCAGTGCAGGCAGGGAAACCGCTTGGCTTGATGAGGTGCACACTTTAAGGGAGTAAAGCGTGTGGAGGGATTTTCCCTAGTTTTCTTTTAAACTGGGCACGGCAGCACCTTTATGATACTAAAGGGTGGAGCTTATAGGTTATTATTTTAAATGCCTTTTGTGTCCGACTGCTGCCAAAGCACCAAACTGTATGAATATAAAAACAAAACTGATCTGAAAACACTCCTGACCTGCACTGAAAAGGTAATCTGATAATATTTATTAAGTCCACTTTCTGATAAAACCTGACAATATTAGGAATGGCATGAATCTTGTGCTGTGTGTGGGAGGGTGTGTGTCACAGCCTTGCCTTGGTCTATGTTGTGCTGTGGTAGTTGGCTCATCTGACTGTGGACAACACCAGCATAATTCCGGAGAAAAGCCTCTTCACTTTGTGTAAGCTGGGGAGAAGTAAACAAAAGTAACTTCTTATAAAATTTCTGCAACAAACACCTATAGACAACCCTTCTAAAAGACAAAAATACAGTTTTTATACTAATTGATTATAAGAAACAACACATTCATTTCTGTGTCTTGTTTTGGTGCAAATCTCATTAAGAATATTACAGTATTGAATAAATATTTGCCCACTCTGACAAGATACATAGGACTTTTGGACCAATCCAAAAGGCTATAACTGAAGTGTTTCATTCCAAACCAACTTGGAAATCATTTATTTTTAGCTATCAATGGTAAACAAAAACAACCTAGGTTTTGCTCTAATTCTAAATTTAAAAGGTGAACTCAAACTTGTGTTAATTAGGTCAGTGTACTTACATTTGATCCCATTTTCCTAAGCATGAGCAGGACCCGCACTTTCTGTTGGATGTACACGTCTTCGGGAGACTTCCCCGGCGCCTCCTCACGGTTCATCCCCCCTGCTCCTGTGGCTCTGGACACACAAACGTGTGTGTTAAATGAACCACTCAATGCACCAAGACATTCAAAATGTTAAACATTGGATTATTTTAGCCACAGTGAGAGGGCTGAGGTTTAAATTGGTATCAATATAATTATCGCTATATTTTTTTTTAAGATACTAAGACAAAAATCTGGGGTGATCATTCACCCATGAAGTTCTTAAAGGTGATCCGGTCATTTATTCTTTCATGCTGATAACCACATACAACCATATATCATCTGAAATTCGCTTCATACACCCCAGACTCCCTTTGGACGTCTGACCTCCTTGGACTGACTGAGTACAGACACGGAGCAGGTTGGCTCCTCACCACATCATTAATATTGGGTGGTAGTTTTTGCACAGATCTCAGTCCTGTCTGTGACCTATTTTCATTGTCACTTTGCAGAGACACAGAATATAGGCAAAGTGGGGGGGGATAAAAGGAGCTGCCAAAGCAAATGTGGGTGACAGAAAAGGGATGGGTTCCGCTGTGATAGCGCACTCGCACATCAAGGTCGGCTGTTGTCGCATTAGATCTCTCTTACAGTGCGCAGACAAGAGAAGGATATAAGCTCTGCTGGATATCCAGCTTAAATTTACTAATTGAAAAAGCAAACTATGCAGGGGAAATAATTTGCAGAAAAGAGCTCAATAAATCCAATAAGTCAAACATAAGATTTAAAAGGGAGAATATTAGTATGCATGTCAGAATATTTCAGAAAAACCTTTTTCCGTCGCAGAGACTAGGATAAATCTGGCAATTTGTTTTAGCCTTTTATCTGTACAAAAGGCCACTAATGCTTACTGACAAACTGTTTGATGTAGGGTTGTATTTAATTGAGGATTTGGACCCTTTTCTAGAACCCAGAAGACAAAGAGAATAGCGTTCTGTTGGCTATCTGCTGGTGTTTGGTTGCCACTGTTTACAGTTTTTAAAATCTTTTGGTGGAATTTTACAGGAAACACCTTTTTCCATTTTTAGCCATACAACATGGTGGTGGGACAACCACTGAGGTGCACACTTATTTCAACCTCGGCACAGCTTAATTGGAGAGCAGCTCTGAAGACTCAAAGCCAGTCAGACATAAAAAGATTGAGCTCGCCGGTGTCAGTTCAGCTGCTTGGTAAAACCTTCGGGGGATTGGCGATGGCGGTGGCTGAATTGCATTTGGGTGGGGGTAGTGATGAAGAGAGGATGCTGGTGAATGGTGTAAGAGGGGGTGGTGGTTTGCAGGGTCTTTAGATCAGCCTCAGTGACACTTTTGATCATGTCTACGAGCTCTTCGCTTCAGACAAATAGGAGAGCTAATACTTCATGCAGAGAGCTGACATGAGCTGTGCAGACTAAGACTTGGAGCAATCTGCCTTCCTCAGAAGCACACTGCGAGTCAAATGGTCAGTGCACAAGTCTGAGGAAGAGGAGAATAACTGAAGAGTGTGATTATTCTAATTGTCAAAAATGTATTATTTTAAAGTCTTTGAAGATTACAATTACACATCAAAAGTGGGATAAGGGATATTTTCCATGTGTGCAACTGGATATAAGGACTTTATATTCCACAATAATCTGTATATGCAGGCCTTTTGCTTTCATGTCATTTTGTGTCCACTGATGTTTGTAATTTGAAAACTATATCTACATTTAGCATCACATCGGCACAGGATGCTGCCATTTTTGTGTTGATTCTGATGTAAAATAAAAAAGAGGCACAACAGTCCACAGGGAGAATTTCTATACAAAAGAGAAAATGTGCGATTGTAGAGAAATATGATCAAGGATGTTTCTTTTGTTATGACAAGCTAAGAGTCCCTCAAAGAATGATCCTCCTGATGTGGAGAACAATCTACTCTGTTCTGAGCTCTTTTTGTCCCTGAACAATGTTCTCCTCTTACTAAGATGATTAGACATTTTCCACATATTACCACTAAAAACATAATGTGCATATGCTGAATTGTTAACATTAAGTAGATTAAACATGTAAATCTGTGCAGTTAGAGCTACGAAGTCTATTTTTTATGCTTCAACAGAAGTGTTTGAACATGGATGTGTTTAATTTTATGATTATATCTTTCTATAAATCCTTGGTGTTACCGTTTCTTGATGATGCATATGACTCCTGCAAATATTTAATGTCCAAGAAATTCTGCTGTTAAATAGAAAAACAAGCAAAAGAGTTTACCTGCAATCATGATCCAGACATGTTTGCGTGCAAACAATTGGAAAATACCAATTATCCTGCTTGCACATAACTGACTCAATATGCTTTTTTATTTATTTGACATTACTTTGACCCGGGCGGCTGTGGCGGAGTGGTTAGGGGAGTCGTCCTGGAACCGGAAGGTCACTGGTTCGATCCCCCGTTCCAGC
>JARVJO010000024.1:16585970-16611576 GCA_031762555.1 Cynodonichthys magdalenae | reverse complement strand
GACTGTAGTGTAAAGCGCTTTGGGGGTCTGGAAGGACTTATAAAGCGCTATATAAGTTCAGGCCATTTACCATTTACTTACAGACTTTATAGTGAGGAAGTGACCGTTTACAAAATATTTTACTGTTGCCTTTGCGGCTTGGCTAAAAAGCAATGTTAAACTAATTAGGTTGCAAAAAATAAAAAAAACATACAAATTGTAAATAAAGTATTGGAAGGGTTTGTGATTGGATTTCATGTCTTACACCTCCTCAAGGACCACAATCAGGTTCTGTCAGACTTCTTTGTGTGTGCCTAAGGTTAGCTTCTAGAGATGGGCTGGTTCAACATTAATCCCTCGAGGAACACTCAGCCAGCCCCGACTCATACGGGTAATATTCCAGACATAATCAAAGGCTTTCTTTAACGCTGATCTAGGTCTAATCCCCCTGGGATCCACCCCTCCCTCTGTTCTCCCTTCCTGAGTGGCACTTTTGTTAATGTTGTGATGTTGCAAAACATATGCACAAGTAAAACTCTTAAAAATATTGAAATGTAACAACTAAAAGACTTTATTAAGGCCCTGCACCAGACAGCAACCAGCAACTGAACACTGAAGATTTGATTTCCTGGGTATAATTGTCAATAACTGCACATTAGTATCTCTGAAAACACCAAGAACACTTCGGAAAACAATTTCCGAGACCAAGTAGGTCCCACGGTGCAATAGAAGTCTGTTTTCAGGAATAGCTCTTGCAGTCAAATAGATTCACACTGAAACCGACAGGTCCACTGGTTCTGACCAGGAAGTATACAGCTCACACGATGCTTAACATCTGATTTACAAATCAGATTCCTAGAGCAAGCAGTAACGAACTGCAACCCGACTCTGACATTTTGGTAGCCTCAGCTGAGAGGGAAAAACTGAGAGGGAAAAATATCTTGAATTCAGTCACGAGTTGCTCCAACATCCAGAGCAAACGTGTGAGAAACATTAGAACATTAGAGGGCTATGAGCCTGGTGCGGCTGCCAGCTGGGCCGCCAACAACCCAGTATGGTCCTGCAGAGCAGCTGCACAGGTACACACACACACGATATTTATTTGTGATATCAGAGTAATGTTAACTCAAATAAAGCACTGTTGATGTCAGTCCAGCTAAGGAGGAAATTTTAATAAAATTCATTAAACACTGATTATCTGACCATGGCTGCGTTTTAAGAAAAAACAACATTGAAGGTCATTTTACCAAGTCTTGAATACATAAAGCAAATTAATATAAAGAGACAGGAGCAAAATGTCTCACAAATCTGACACCAACATGATCTGTAGCTATTTATTTTGCAGCAACAAAAAATTGTTTTTTAATGAGCTACACGGTTAATTACATCAAATATATCTTCTTTTCTTTTGATTAAATACTCAACAGGCAAAGGTTGATAATGAAATTAAACCCAAGTGAAAAATATTCAGCCCAATTAATTTGTCTGTAAGGCTTGCCACACTGCTGACTGACTCTGCAGATCATATTAGCTGTGGAGTCCTATGAGCCCACAACACAGACACTAAAGGTCAGAGAGGTTCTGACTCGGACCTACTGCTCGTCATTATGCAGCCGACTCTTTTGTTGTACAATGTTCACAACAATGGCCACATTATTTGGTGGAGGAGTGATGAACTATATTGCAAAAACATGATTGAAAAGTGGGTCATGTCTTGTTGTCACTATGTGAGGCATGAACTCAAACAATCCTGTTGAGCTTTACCTCAGAGCTGGGTTTCTTGGTGTATTTAATGATCTGTTGTCCATTTACACTTCAGGATGATAGGAGGACCTGTAAAGTGTGAGTTAAAGAAGACTGCATATTATATATGTGTGTGTTTAATGCCAGCTCTTTTCTTAACAATTAAAAAAAATTTTTGGTGCACCAAATTTTCCTCTAAATTTGTAGCATCGTTATAGGTACCACCAGGTCTCGGTAAAAAAGATTTTTTTTTAAAACTAGGTGTTTTTTTTTCACAGAATATTGCATATAAAAACCATCTCATCTGGGCTGTGATCACAGAACATCTACACTCACTCCTCAGGGTCCCTCAAAGGATCTGAAACAGAAGCTGCTGCCTTAAGCTGGTCCCTTGGGGAGCGTGGCAGCAAGAATTTCAAAAGAGCCAGCGTCAAACTGGGGCGTAAAATTTTGATTAGCAAACAGCTACATATGATCTACGTGCGTAGAACAATACAAAGATGGAGGCTGTAAATAACAGACAAGGAAAGGTGGGTATTTTTGGTAATATCCAATGAAACTTGGTTAAAATATGAAAAAAGGCTAACTGAAAAAGAAAGTTTGATTTAATAAAAGCATTAAAATATGATACATGAGCCTTAATATTTACTGGGTGTGAAAGGTGTGAGCTAAAAAGAATTGACAAAAACAGAATAACTGATGGTGAGATGAACCAGTCTTTCCATATATATATACACACATATATACATATACCTGCTCCATGCAGGCAGCTGATGGTTTTCCCCTCAGGACCTGAAGAGGATGAACTGAGCCTCCCCAGCTCTATGATAGGAGGCTAGTGGTCCTAATCTTTTGTGAAAATCCGCAGTTATAGAAGAATGTGCAAACTGAAGCAGCTTTAACATGCTGTGGTACATGACCAAGCTTGCCAGTTGCCAGGGGGATCCAGTGTGCTTGCCTGTGGCCAAGCCCTGACACCTGCTGGCTGCAGCAATCATCAATGTCCTGCTGCCTGTAGGGTGCCAGCTTTGCCACTAAAAGGGCTGTCAGATATTTGCCGGGGGGGGGGGGGGCACAATGCATCTGTGGGTGGCATGAGTCAAAAATAGAATACCAGTTAAGTGAGTTGTGTGAGGAGCAAACTTAGGGATGAAATCTGATATGTAAAGTCACAAAGCATTTGGTTTCTTAAAGATGGAACAGTACAGTCATGGCTGACTTGGTGTTTGGGATTGAATGTGTCTGTGCTGATGCCTATACTATAGCATAACTGAATTCACATCATAGCACCACACAAGTGATTTAAAGCAATGTTAAGCTCTCTAATGTCTAATACTACAAATTGCAATAAAACGACAATAAAAAAATAAAAAGCCAATGAAATGTCAGTACAGCCACACGTAACAAAATTGCTCTTTTTTGTCTGTGCATGACTGAAGGCTTCTTGTCATCATGCTGCGGGACTCTGTTCAAAGTGTAGCGGGGCTCCCTGCGCTAATAAACTGCTTCACCGCATTCTCCCAGCGGCTCCCAAGCTACACCCGCTAAACGTGCATTGACCATTAACACATAGATAATAAATGAAGTTCCCTACGTTTTACTACAAACCGACATTTCTTTGAATCATTATTTAAGCGATAAACCAAAAACCGAGCTGCTTAGCGCAAGGCGGTAGTAGCTAACAAGCCGAGCTAGCTCGCTAGCATGCCCCAGACAAAAGCCTGAATGAAGTTCCTGTGTGGGTCTAGACACCATCCAGGTGCCGCTTCGCTTCACCGCTACGTCGGGGCGATTTAAACAACACGTCGTATCGTTTTGGAAAATAAACTGACAACCGAAACCAGTCAACAGCGCGAGGTCTATATGCTTACCCCTCCTGGTCCAGCTTTACTTTTCTGCTGTGGTCTGTTTGAATGGGGTGTTGTTGTAAAGGAGGGCGTCCTGTTCCGGGGTCACATCCCTCCAGTCGGCAGAGCTCCGGCGGACTGACACAACGCAGACACTCCGCTACTGACGCTTCAGTACCGCAGCTGGCCGCTGGGGGCGCTATCGACTAAACAGACACTGAGCGGTCAGTGAACGCACCACTGCAACATCAGTGTTTCAAACAAGATAACGTCAAACCTTTTTTTGTGTGGTTATAGCAATTTATTCAACTAGAATTTCTTAAACTAGAAAAATAATTATCTTAAAAAAATAAAAACTTAATTTTAGCCAGTTTTTTTTTAAATAACAGAAACTAAAACTACTAATGAACATTGATTGCATCATTTCTTACAATGTATTGAGAAGACTATCTCATTTTTAAATGGTTGACAGTTTATGTTAAAATAAATGGGCTAAATAAAACAAGAAAAAAATATTTTAAGGGTCATAAAAAGTTGTGCAATGTTACATTTCATATCAAATTGTGGTGCTTGGAAACACATGCGCAAAATGACGAGATTTGAAAAAGAAAAATTAAAGACTGATTTATTTCACAAGTAAATGTGATAAGTGTTTGGTTTTAAACTGTCAGCAAGTACTGTAATTTATGTGTTTCTCAATGTTCAAATACAAGTAACTGGTGTGATGCTATAACCATACTGATTGTTTTGGTTAAACATTAAACCAGTTTGTGTGTGTGTTGGTATACTGTGATATTTTATTCTACAGTCTCAGGTTCAAACTGGGCCATCTTTTCATTCAACAAAATCGAAAAGTAAAATTTTTCTCTCACTTTGGGTCTCACCTTCATGTTTACTCTGCAAAGAACGGGCAGAACATCAAATTAACAAATGGCTGGGATTATAAAAGTCTTGGAGGTTGCAAACTGTTTTATTAAGACTGTTTCCCTTCCAGGAGCGAGTGAAGCAAAGGCAAAAACAGGATGCAGATAAATGACAAAAACACGTCAAACTTACAATATGTTAGCAAAATAACCATGTTGCTTTAGCTGCATGTGTAAACTGGCTTCAGTAGACTTGCACCGTTTGACAGATCACATTCAAGCAATTTATGAGACAGTCTTAAAACAAAAAGTACAACTCAGCTGTAATCATTCTGTAAAGTGTAGCTCCTTTAGAAGGACAGTGATCTTTGTTGAAATTCCTCAGTGAATGTTTCATCAGTTTAAGACTTGAAAACTGTGTTGTTATCTAATCTACAGATCCACTTGCTCTTTTAACGACCCCATTGCACAGACTCATATAATGAGTACAGACCATTTTAACTGTAAAGCTAAAAAAGAGAGACAAGCAGATTGTTCAAGACAAACAGCTAAATATACATCCATACATTTTCTTTACCCACTTCTCCTTTCTGGGTCACCATGAGCTGGTGCCTATTTCCAGCAGTCACTGTGTGAGAGGCGGGGGACACCCTGGACAGGTCGCAAGTCCATCAGAGGGACATACAGGGACACATCCTCACTCACACAAACAGAGACAATTTAGAGTTTCCAATTAACCTAAAATGTTTGTTTTTGGTCTGTAGGAGGTAACCAGAGTACAGCAAAACATACTGCATGTAAAACAAATCAAATAAAATGTACAAGACACAAGCTTAATATAGCTGTCGTAGAACCTGGCATATCAAGTAAAAAAACACAAACACAAATTACAGTGCAAAACTTAAACATTCCAACACACACATTGTCCAGACCAATGCTTTCAAAACAGTCATTTGTGACTAAGATTTCCTTTTCTAAAAATGGCTTTTATGGCTTTTTAATTTTTTTCCTGCAAATAGTGGTATTTGTCATAATTAAAGAAGTAGATAAGGCATTTTTAAGGTCATAAAGGAAAATAAAATGCCCTTAAAGTGAGAGCTTAATCTAAAGTTAAAGCAAGGAGACTGGTTAGCTTGGCAACAAACAGAGAGAGACAGAGGATGAGGTAAACTGTGATCCTGGGTATGTTTTCGTCTACAAGCAGCCCTCAACGTCAATATTATGTGATATTTAGAGACAGCTTGTTTTTCATACTTTAAGCAGGACATTGTTAGGTAGCTCACCCATTTCTAGTATTTATGCTAAGCTACATATAGTTGGACCCTTAACAGACGAGACAATAGCATTAAATCTTAGTTTAGCAATAAGAGGGAACTGACATTACACTTTAAATGCCCATTAGGTGTTTAGTAAGAGTCTACTACACTTTTCCAGCCATCAATCAATTTTCTTTACCTGCTTTTTCCTTTACATTTTGCAGGGGAGTCTATACCTATCTCTGGCAGTCATTGCTGAACTGGAGGATTTCTCATCTTACAATAAATCTTACAATACCTCAAGGGTAATCTAGAGTCTGAAAAGTAAGTACTTGAATTGCAAAATCACACTACAGTAACAAAACAGCACAGTTATAAAAAGAAACAACATTCTAGCCTTTGCAAGTGCTTCAAATTCATCAAATTAAATAAAAAACAAAAATATAACAGGAGCCACTAATGCAAAAAGGCAGTTTAAATGAGAGGGAGTGACAGAGCCATCGAGAACTGTAAAGCGCCAGAAAGTCTTGAGGCGAAACTGCCACTGTGCCGTCATACTCTGAGTCTGTCTAAAGTCATCTCACAGTTTGTAGCTTCCTCTCTGTTGAGTAATGCAGTCGGCCAGATAAAATTTCTGTTTCAGTGATTCACTTCGCACGATGGCTTTCAAGTAGCAACAGACGATTCAAAAATACATTTATGGCCTGGTTTGACACGTCCCCAAGGCAAATGCAGTCCGTTTGTAGATGTGAAAATGTTTGAGTTGAAATGAGAAATGACCATCTCAGTGTCTTTAAATGTCTCTGTTTAGTTGTCATGTACCACAGATGAGCCAGTGATATGTAAACATTTACTACGGTTCATCTTCAAGTGCCAGTTCTCATATAAAATGCTTAGACTTTATACTTTCTTTATGTCTATAAGTTAAAAATAATCTTTTTTGGCAGGTTTTATTGATTCAGTGCTCTTCACGGTCTGTTATCTTTGGCCAAGGAGTGCATCATCCAGTTGACCTTCGTCTTCCAGCTCTCCCTCAAAGCTTCGTTGAACTTCACTTTGAAATTCTTCAGTGCTTCGTCCTCAGATTTGCCCAAAGCTAAGGAATCCTTTAGAATAAAAAGAAAAAAAATGTTTGAAATGGTCTTCATTATGACCCTTATTATAAGCATCAACACCACTGTCATTATTATTGAGTACCTTTAGATACTGGATATCTTTGGAGGAGGTGAGCTCTGGCAGTCCTGCAGCTTTCATCATAGCAAAAAGGTTGACAAACAGAATCCCGTTCCTGCACAGGATCTTATAAGCCCTCTCACAGTATTCCCTGAACCTGACAAAGAAAATAAAAAATAAAAGACACATTATCAGCGGTTCTGACGTCTGATAATCTTGGGGTGGCACACCAACACTAAAAACTATGCTCATGCTAAGATTTAGTTAAATCACCTTCTGATATAAGTCTATTTTTTAGTCTATTCTACAGTTTATTTTTAAAGGTGATCAAATATCAGTTTTATACCTTTCAAACTTCTCACTGTTGTTTGTCCTCCCCTGCTGGATCACATGAACAAAGTCGTACGTCAGGATAAAAGGCACACGCTCTCTGTTTATCCCAAGTTTCCGCTTGAAGTTGCCCAGGAAATGTCCAAAGTCGATGTGGAACAGCTATAAGAAAAAAAAAATTAATTGACTGTTGAAGGTTTGACTCACTGATCCCAGTTACCTCCCACAAACAAATGAGTCACCTCAAATAATTCACGTTGCAACAATGACAAACCGAATCAAAAAGATAACGTTTCGAGTTAAACAGTAACATAAAAACCGAAGCACACGTGCACTCAGATGTGTGATGAACCCCACCTGTCCAGTTTCCCTGATCATGATATTGTCGTTGTGGCGATCTCCAATTCCCAAAACATAAGTAGCTACACAGTAGCCAGCACAGGAAAGTGTGAACTCCTCAATTGCTTGATCAAGTTTGTCCCTGGTGATAAAAAAAAGCAAAGCATGAGTGCATTTTCTTCTTACAGCACATTTACATTTCTTTTATCCCGATTCCAGGCTATAAACAAACACAGCCTTGAGGCAAACTGTACTCACTGCTGCAGTAAACTGTAAAATATTCACAGAGGAGTTCCTGCAGCAGATTGATGATTGACGGTCACATTCGTTCAGTCTAGACGAGCACGGGGTGCTCCGTGTGTTAAGCTTTTACTAATTTTCTCTGCAACCATCTCAGGCTCTGCAGCATTTCAAGCTAATTAGCTTTCTGTTCTGTTGTGCAGTCAGCTGGGTCTGTGTTGCCATCGTGATACACAAAGGCTTATTCATTACATTCTTTGAGAAGCTTTCAGAATATATGAGACCTTCAGACTGTTTGGCACCAAATAAGAACCTACTCTCATTTAATGCTGCTGGAAATCGCCTGCACACTTTGTTCATTTTTTTTGTCTGTCGCAGTATTAAAATGCTGCACAGAAAATGCTCTTCAAACAACCTGAACCACACAAGGACATTCAGGGAGAATTCATAAAAATGTAAAACTACTCCACTGCTCAGACTGCATTCTTTACCTGCCTGTTTCAAAACAAACAGCTCATCAAGGTAAAATATTTCAAATATCAAGCCATACCTCTGCATGTAGAGCATTTCTGTGGACATGTTATGACTAAATAATATCTTACCTGTTGTAGGTAGCTCTTCAAATTACTTTTGTTTAAAAAAAAGTTTGTTTGTGATCAAATTAACCAGCTTACTGCGAGTCTGAGCAAAGCCAAAGGCAAAGTGGACTGATGTGGTCCTTAAACGACTTCTGCCTTAGAAGTTTTGTATTGATTTATGAAAACACTATTTTATAAACCTTTACACTGCTGCCAGTTTCACATTACAATATTATTCTGGCAGAAAAACTGACATTTTTCTCTCAACTGCTACAGGCTGGAATGGAAGAGCTACAGCTAATTGCTGCTATTAATTAGGCTAGCAAAAACTATTACATTATATGTAAATAAATGTATTATACAGAACTGACATAAATGTACAGATGTATAAAATAGTGTTAAATCATCTGATATGACATTATTTTAAACTTAGAATTACTTCAGACACCAGCAGTCAGTGTTGGACTTGGCCTAATTCGAACTAGCTGTTAGCTAGTCAGCCTGTTTAGAATTAAGCTTTTTTTTTTTTTTTTTTAAATGAAGTTGTTCAAAAATCTATCTACAGCATGTAAGATATTGTTTGTTTATAACCTGTCAAAAACATTGCTTTAATTAAAGCCTCTGGAATTACATTAAGTGTCCTCTGCCAAACTATCCCTTGAAGCTTAAGTCCACCAGACCCCAAAGGATCTGCTGATGTTTAGATGCTGGACAGCACAGGAAATGCTGTACGCGCACAAGGTTTAGTTTCCATGACTCAGCAGGGAGGAGCTATTTTTAGCAAGCGACACCCCAACAAATGTAGACCAATGGTTTCAGTTATTTTGAATATAGCATTTAACTTTTAAAAAATATATGTTAAACAACAGAAGCAGCACCTTTTTAGCCGTCTGTTGTGAAATCCAACGCAAAACAAAACAGCACTAAGCTACTTATGCCTGTTGTGTTGAAGGGAAACTTAAATACGACTTCAGAATGTCAATATAAAGATATGTACAATAATTATTTTTAAAGATCTTAATTGCATCACCAAACACAAAAAAAAATCTATTTGCCTTGTTAAACTTTATGATGAAAAGATGAGATGGGTTACTTTCACATCTAAAACTGGGCTATTCAGGAGCACTGGGGATGTCCCTATGATAAACAGGAGCAATATGCTAAAGAAAAAAAATCCTACATGGGTGGATTTACTTAACCCCAATGCCACCACATATCCTCCCACATAGCCTAAAATAGTGTTTTTGGTAACAATACATTAGTCCCTGTGGTTGTTGTCTTGGAATTAAAAAGAACTATGATTTTCAGAGAGATCAATGCAATTATAATTATTTACAATTATATTGTTAAGCTTGTATTCAGCCAAAGTTCATCCCACTCACCCAGGATTCTTAGATTTGAGCCAGTTAAGCAGGGCATCCTTGTTAAAAGCTGCAGTAGCTGCACTGTTGCTGTTGTTTCGCTGGATGTTGGCGATGGTGTCAGAGTTTTTCACTACTTCAATGAGCCCCGTTTTGTTCCCAGTGGACAGGCAGCCATACGGGATCATCCTGTGAGTGCAGGGTGAAGTTAGTTTGTGCAGAAACTCTCCGTGCTCGACGTGATGCAAAAACCAGATCTTACCTCAGATCCAGGCCTTCTTTCTTCCACAGATTCTCCATCAGTTGGATCATCTGCAGGGTCAACATGTCCTGACGAAGGTCTGAAATAATAAAAAAAAGCACATTTTAATGTCCAGCCATGTAACTCTAACCCTCCTGTTGTCCCATCTTATGCAAAACCAAAACCACTGTTTACTGTATGTGTTGACACTCGGAGAGCTGCATATGTTTCTGTTTCTCACCGTCTCCATTTTTGAAGATGATTCCCACCATGTCTCCTTGCTCTGTGGGGTTCCTATAGATCAACCAGAGCGGCTTCATCTTTGAGTCCATGAATCTGCATTTGTCTGCGCTGGAAAGCAAACGCAATCATTTAAAACACAAAACGTTTTGGACAAACCTCCAGATTCAACGGACCTCCCTCAGAACTCGGCAATTTTTTAAATAATAATTCATCATTGACTTTTAAATACGCATGCATAATAGACAATTATCTTTTACAAAACAGCTTCTAAAGCTGAACTTTTTATCTAAGCACAAAGTCTTGTGA
Source organism: Cynodonichthys magdalenae (assembly GCA_031762555.1). Classification (NCBI taxonomy): domain Eukaryota; kingdom Metazoa; phylum Chordata; class Actinopteri; order Cyprinodontiformes; family Rivulidae; genus Cynodonichthys; species Cynodonichthys magdalenae. Next base: position 16,601,077 of record JARVJO010000024.1, on the reverse strand, counting down.
TTTGATAAGAGTTAGAAATAAGTTTTTACAATAAACTGAACAGATAAAAACAATTTATGTGTTTACTAACCAGATCTTAGAGAGGACGATGCTGGGGTTGAGTGGTGACAACATGTCTGACAGGGCCTCTTTGTACGACTCCTGCCTGATACACAGCTTCAGGTCATCCACCATCATTTTCTGAGAGCCCGACTTCACAATGTCACTTAGAGCTTTCATTTTACCCAGAGCATCGTTCTAAAATGGCACAAGTCGAAACTTAGAACAACAGAAACACAGGAAAGATATTTGTTTATAAATAATAATGATGAAATTACCTGTCTGGTTAAAAGCTTGATGTGATAGATGTTTCCCCTGCAGTAAGCCTCCAAAATCAGGCCGAAGCGCAAACTCACAGACGCCACGTGAATCTCTGATCTACAACAAATGCAAAGTCAAACCAAATCCTGCAGATAATTTTGTATTTAATACTAACACTAGAGAGGGTCCTACCTGAGATGCCAGAACAGGAAGTGTCCTATCCTTCTGTTGGACAACGCCCTCTCTAGCAGGAAAGTGGTGAGGTCACAGTCCAAGTAGGATTCATACTTCAATACCTGAACCAGTTGGATTAAATACTGCAGCAACTCATCATCACTGTGTGAAGAGGAAAAGGTGTGAAGTAAATAAAAAAACTCGTCAGGGCTATAGAAAGATAAATATGATTGTGTGTGTACCTGAGTTTTCTGAGGCATCTGATGGTGAAGGACCGGACCGCTGGGTCGGGGAAGCTGTAGTCCAAGAGCTCCAAGGCGTGGATGGCAGGAAGGTCGGGCCAATGTTTCAGTAAACTCACCATCTAAAAATCATTGGACCACCGTGGAAACAATCAGAAGCAATATCCAGTTGATTACAACTTCACAAGAACTTCAAAGTAATCCGGTTCTAGCTTTTTATTGTTTGTTTTATTGTAGACAACAAAAACAAGAATATTGTGACGTGACATTTTTTGTGCAGGTTTCTCAGTGTTTTAATGATGAGAGAACAACTGAATACACCTGATCTGAAACCTGAATTCTGTTAATAATCTGATCTACAGCAGTTTGAATACTCTGGTTTTATACAAGAAAGCCACACATCCAGAATATGATCTAAACCTGGTTTTTAGTTAAAACATACAGCATTTTCTCATTTTCTCTGGAAATCATAATTATTTTGTGAATTTTAGATATAATTTTTGCATTATGAAAATCACGTTCTGATGGTACTGTATATAGTTTATTGTAAAATTTCTGAAATTTTAGATGGATTGCCATTAAATTTGCACAATGATTCATATTTGTCCAAAGATTTTATTGCTGCCATGATCAGTATTAAGACACCAGTTTCTCTTTATGAGTAGATAGTTATTACATTTATCATAAAAAACAACCCTATTATTTGTTCTCTATAGAAGCTAAAATCTAAACATGCAGGTTATTAAAAAACTGTTTTATTTCCAGGCAGTTAGATGACATCAAATATGTTGTTTCTCCATACCTGAACAGCATCCTCTCGCTTGTTCCACTTAGTGATGAGGAGCAGCTTGGATAAACTTTCAGGATAAAAGTCACGGACTTCTGTGCGAAGCTTCCACAGGAGCTCCTTCTCATCCTCGAAAAACTCGGTGTAGTTTTTGTTATCCATAATTTCTTTTAGTTTCATGTGCTAAAAGCAAAACAGTAGTGTGTAAGAAATGGCTTAAATGTTGGATTTTATTTTTTAAATAATGTGATGCCGCAGTAATACCTCCTCTTTAGTGGTGGAAACTGTATCACCGTTCCTCTCCATGTCAATGATCTGAAAAACAGATATGTATTTTAACCATTAGGGATCAGTGTTTCATCGTTCAGCGTAATAAAACCTCTCAGGCGAGGGTACCTTGTCGAGTGGAGGGTAATAGAGAGGGTGTGGCCGAATGTTGGGGAAGCGAATGAGAAGCCCGGCGGCGCTGTCCACATTGGGGTTCTTCTCTACTGTTCCCATTGGATTCAACAGGTCGCTTTTGTCATCTATGAGAAAAAAAAGGCATGTGAAATTTTTTCTCTGAGGTTTTGTTCACAAAATGAAGAAACGGAAGAAACATCCAGATATCTTATCTGTCAATCAACCATGCTTGTGAAACTGACAAACAACAGGGTCTTCCAACAGCTTATGAATCTATCTTGAGCATCGGTAACCACAAAATATGTGAGCATGTGGGGTTTTGTTGGTACCAAACGTCACTTTGGGTATTTTAGACAGCAGTGTTTAATCGTAGGTGTTGTGGGGGATGCTGTGAATGAGTGAAGAGGTTTTAGAGAGGAGAAAAAGGTATTTAGAAAAAAGAGGAGGGAAATACCAGGTACAGATGGCCACATGGATAAGAGGAACTCTCCTGTCTTCAGCTGGTCCTTGTAGTCAAAAACCATGGTGTTCACCCAGGCTATTGGACAGTCCTGAGAACATCAAGAGAACAACACTAAGGGCTTTGAAACAAAACAATCTGCAAACTATAAAATCTCAAGTTGTATTTGACTCCTGTGTCTATTTCTCAACTCATCATTTCCATTCAGAGCTGGATGATGGTAGATGTTAAGATGTTTTACTAAATAACATGTTTTATGAAATCTTTTGTTTGTTTCCCACTAAAGGTGACATATTTCACATCTTATAAGGTAAAGTAAAACATGCCATCTTATCAAACACATGAACCTTACTCCGTTTATTTCTCCAGTGCTGCTTAAAAGGAACTAAATTATCGACAGCGGGTAGAAAAATAGCTTTTAATGAATTCAGTCTTATAAAAACAACCCAAATGTAGCTGCATTCAGTTTTAAAAACAGAGGCACAAACAAGAATGACTAAAATAGCTCAACTTCTGTCTGCCTCTGTGGGTGTCTGACTGCAGGACTTCTCTCTTCCGGGCAACAAGAGAGAAGTGGTTCAAAAAAAGAAGAAGTGGCCTTGATTCCCTTTAAACACACCTGGGTGCCATGTTTGACAGGTCCGCCCCTAAAACATGGTGCCCACAGCCGCTGCAACTCTGTCAAAACAGAAGAAGCTGAGTCCACAGCTGCAGAACCAAAAAGGGGAATTTGTTGTTCTTGAGCGGTAAGAGGAGGTTCTGTAGGACTAGTTCTGGTTTGGCATCAAATTTTATCTTCAAACAGGAAATGCATTATGAAAAGGGCAAAACCCTTTGATCGGATTATGTAATATTTTATGGGAAATTACATCCATTAAAAAAATTTGATACAAAGCAACACCTGCAGATAATTATGTTTATGTTTTGACTTGTGCTAAAGGCTAAATTTCCACAAATGTTCAGAAATGTTCAATTTAGTGCCTCCTTCCAGATTCTCAGTTTTGAAGATGAGTTTAGAATAAAAGGTTGCACTGAAACCCTTTTAGTTACTAAGTTAAACCACAGAAACAACAAAACTAACACAAATGAAGCAGCTCATGTTAAGGAATACACACAACAAACTTCTGACTGTACTGATTTAGAAAAATCAATTGAATTTGTCCAACTTTGCACTTTATATATATATATATATATATATATGTGTATATATTAAAGACAAGTTTCATTAACACTCAAAAACTAAAAACTTTTAAATGAAAACAAGAATTTCACATCAATAGTTTGCTTTTTTAAATATGCATAAAACAATTTAAATTAGTTTATACATAAAGGAATTCAAACACGATGCTTGATAAGAGAAAATTGCAAAAATGAATCTTGTCAAACACAATAATAGAAATATTTAACTTTATCCATAATGCATTTTTTAGGGAAAAAGCTTATTTAACCAAACATAAAAAACCCTGTTTTCTGTACTATTGTTTTGTAACAGTAACAATACTTAAGCGTTATAATTATGAACTCTTACACTTGAGTTAGAATTTATATACATATCACTAAACTATTTTCAAAATAATTACTTTATAATTATTTTATTTTACTTTGTGTCAGTAATGCTCATTTCACAAAACAAAAATTGCTGATTCATCTTCTCTAATCAGAAATTATGTATCTGCAATAATTCCTCTTTATAGTCACGTGTGTTTTTATGCCGATGACAATGTCTTCATTACATAAAATGTTTTGTTTCCACATGGCTGAATAATGAATTAGAACAAAAAAATGTCTTAAATAAAACAACCAAATTTCTGCTTTTCATCTTACTTTCATCTTATACAACTGAGAAAAAAATTAATGAGGAATTGGGAAATACTGTTCTATGTGTTATAATTACCATCAATAAATACAAATCTAAAAAAAAAAGTTACATAAATCATATTCACGTTGTTCAGTGTCAATGCTATTTGCACACTTTTCACATAAAACTGTTTAAACACAATTTAACCTCTGATAATTAAAGTCACAACTACAAAACAAATTTGAGCGATCTTCGTTCTCCACATATCTCGATCTGTGTTGTAATCTCAAAATCTAGTGTTTGCAAGACAAAGTTTCACATAGATTTAGCTAAAGATAGCTGCCTAATAAAAAGTCCCCCCCTCTGAAAAAAGCATCCTCTGTAATGTTTACAACCTAAACCTGACTCTTCCACACGTAATGCAATAAACTGAAAAGCAAAACTTTTTGGTGTGTGTAATGTCAACTGCAAGTATGAATTCATAATTCCTTGTAAATGTTTGCCAGTTCCTTCCTTCCTTCCTTGGACTAATTTGGAGATAAAAGAAATGAAAACGGATGAAATGTTAACCACAGCTTTTGCCACTGAACACTTGCACAAACAGCAACAAACACCCACAGAGAGCACAGTGACTTACACTGCACAGTGGAGAGGAAACAGTGTGGGGGTGAGGGTTGTTTGTGCCTGTTAACAAATATACACCCACCAGCTTGAGCGCCTCTTCTCTCAGTTACAACTCGAACTTTTGAGGTCACTTCCTCCCCAACTCAAAAAAGCAAAACAAAGCAAAAAAACAAAACTCACTGCTTTCTTATTTTTCTTCTTTGTGCCGCGGGGTTTCTTGGCCTTCTCAATGACAGCATAGAGGGCAAAGCACAGGCGGCTCATGCGGGGCAGGTCGGACACGTTTATGTCAAACTCCAGTTTCTGGTCCCACAGCGGCTCGGAGCAGACCGTCACCTCGGAGCTCGTCACCACCTTACAGAGCAGCTCGCTGCCGTGGAACAGGCCGGCCTGCACCACAAGCTGCAAGGAGGGAGCAAAAAATATAATACATAGCGAGTGGTGATTAAACATGACATGTGGTTTTGGATGCTGAAAAATTTAGCACTAGCATGAGGGTGATCGTTTGTGGAAGGGTTAGAAACTTTGCAGAAAGATGACTCAGAGCTTCCTGTGTCACTCTGAGTCAAAGGGTCTACACATTCTGAAAGTAAACAAGTCGCAGTGGGTTTTAGGAGCCCTTCAGGGACAGTATAATGAACACCTGCAAGAGTCATCATTTATTATTGTACAACCCCAGTACGTTGAGTAGAGCTATGTGAACAAATTTATGGGAACAGATCTTTTCCCAGGGTGGAATAATTATACAATGAACAACTTTAACTGTGGAGTCCTTGTCTAATATTTTTGTTAAACATCACTGTAAAAGTTTCACTTTACAGGCGTTTGGTATCCATCAAGGAGCTTCTGACAGAATTTTGACAGAATACTTGACCAGTCTTCTTGGCAAAATTGGTAGAGTTTATTTAAACTGGTTGGCTGGAACTGGCAAGGCTTTTAAACATAATCCACAACTTTTCAACGGTGTTAGACTGCTTTAATTCAGAATTATCCAGGATTATTGTCCTGTTGGAACACCCAGTTGTCTGTTGATTTAAAGTGAAGTTAAAGACTTTAGAGGTAGTCCTCATTCGTTATTCTATCCAGTACCACTGGCAGCCCCACAGCATGATGCTACCACCACCATGCTTGACAGTTAGTAAAGTGTTCTTAGGTCTGAAAGCCTCAACTTGGCTCCTCCAAACATTATTTTTTGTCATTGTAGTCAAATAATCTTGTCTTGTCCGACTAAAGAATGGCTCAAATAAACCATTAAGCCTAAAATTAATGACATTTATACCCATGATGAGTGTATGTAAACAAATGAACACAAACTGTATGTATTTCTATATATTTACTAAACGTTCGTGAAGCTCCAAGTGTGCTCTCAAAGTTTTGGCTTTCAATTGGGGACAGAACTGACAGTTTTGTGACAAATTAACCAAGCTCCAGAACAACTCTTCGTTATTGTTTTCCTGATGTGGCAAAAATGAAGAAACAAAAAGTAAACAACAGAATATTTCTACAGCCTGTCATTATTTGCAAGGGAATTTCAGGGGAAACATAGACGACCTGCACACGTATACTAAAAGAACACAACTCGCAAAACAAAAAAAAAAAAGAAGTGCATCTGAGCACAAGAGAAGGGGAAAGAGCATGAAGTCTGTCTTTTTTCTTAGAATTTAGGCCTCAGAATGAGACATGAAAACCAGATAGGCCCTCCCCACTTCCTGTTTTGAAGTTTTAACCAACTGCCTTGATGAATTATGGGAAACGTGTGGTTTGGACCATGTGACCTCTGTCATTTACATGGTGCGCTCACCGTTCCTACAACTGAAATTGAGATATTGGTAAACAAGCGAACGCCCCATTTCATTGAGCAGCAAAGTGAGAGAAAACCTACGAGAAAACCGCACCAACCTTCATTCCTTCGTCTGCGTTGACTCGGCTGCCCTGCAACAGGTGAATGTTGAAGGGCTCATTGATGGACCACAGAGAGGAGGTGTTTTGCTGTTAAAAAAAATGTTGAAAAAAAAAAAAGAGAATTAAAATGTTTTCCCCACACATAAATTTGCATTCATAGCTTTCATTGCATTGGAGTCTAAAGCATGAAAATGTTGCTTCAGCTTCCTGTTAGGCAGCTTTTTAAATATTTGTTGTTTTTTACAAAAAGTTAATTTAAGCTACCTGTTCCCCAAGTTGGTCAAATTACAACATTTGGACAACCTTATGAAAAATGCTTTAACTTTTAAAACACACACTTTTTCCATTTTCAAACAAGTTAATTGTTTAGTCACAGTAAAAATGTTAAATGGGTAAATGATCTAAACCGTCCTGCACTGCATTTTTCTAAATATGCCAAAGTCTGTGAGCTTGTTTAATAAAAGACGTCCTGTCACCTTTTTCATGGGCAGAGGTGGGGGTCTGGACAGGGAGCGAGTCTTGCACGCCTGGCTGCACATTCTGCCCTGCTCCTCCTGATATTTGCTGATGGTGGAGTGGTGCACCATAATGAGCTGAGGGTTCTGGCCGTTCCTCAAGCACGAGAAAATGTACTGCGGAGGGGAACAGACAACAAGAATAAGAATGTTTTAGTTTGTTTGTTCACTGATGCACCCATCCGTCACCCCCCACCCTCCCCACACGCAGTGTCCCAGTAGGCCTGGATAACTCCTGAAGGATGTTCATTTGCTGAAGGTTAATGCAGCCTAAATCTCATTACATGTAGATGGATGCAGCTCCTCTCTGCAGGGCTGCTAGACAGATATGAGTCACCCCTGCAGGTAGCTGCAGTTTCAAAATTAACAGCAGAGACTCCTGCCACCAAAATCTCACCTCACCCCACTTCTGATCTGACAGCAGTCTCGGCAAGCTCGGACCACCTGCATAGGGTGCAATTCAAAACACAAAGTGTGTGGTGGGTGCTCTTAGTGTCTGTTTCCTTAAAGTTACAGCTCTTATCCAGAAATGAAAGTGATTTTATTATCTTGCGTGTGACAATTTTTGACACAACTATGCAATTTTTTTTATTAAAAAAAAAGGAGGAAGGAAGGAGGAGGAATGGATGAAATTTTATAACGTGTGAAGGCATGAAAAATGGCACAGCTGAGGATCCATATGGGGCGTTGTGTTCGAGAGGGACATGAATGATGGAGGCTACTAGAAGCTCTGTGAGACTTTTTTTTTCATGGCTAGAGCAGAGCGACTGTTGGATAAATTACTGTGACATCTACGCAGCCCGCCTCTCTGCTGCTACTCTACGAGGCTTTGGAGGGTAAAACAAATGCAGCGAATTAAAAAAATGCATATCACATAAAAGCAGCTTTAGTGTGAAACAAAAAAATGTATTTTAAAAATAGCAGCCGAGGCATGACAGCAAACCCTAAAATAACAACAAAGCTAGATGGGAAATGATGATCACTTTATCCTTAGATGTTTTTTTAAGTATTTGTGTTTCCTCTAAGTTTTTTTTACATTTAATACTGAAAAAACCACAATATTGTTGCTTGTTTCCATCGAACTAAAACAGCGGCTGTCTCCTTAAGGACCCCTCCTCCCTCGTCACAGAAGACCCTCTCTGCTCTGATTGATCATTTCATTGTTGAAAAATGGCATAATGCAAAACAGCCGCTCGTTCTCTGTTCAAGTCAAGCCAAACTCGCCACCAGGCAGGCATTATGTGAGTTTATTTCACAGAGATATTCAGGAAGAATGGATGGAAGAGAGAGAACTCTTTCTGCAACCAACAGGTGGAAAAACACAATAAATTTGATTTGTAACACCATAAACCTTTAGAAGCATAGTGAGGTCTTGAAATATTAATATTGCTTCAAGCTACTGTTACTACAGAGCATTAGCAAACAAAATATACTTTTCTGATGATATTTGTAATAAAGTTGCAGAAGTTAAATAAAAGACAAGCTGGTGTTTGTGAGGCTGAGGAGGTGGAGAAGTCGTCTCTTGTGGCTGCAGCTGAAAGAGATGCAGCTTCAACTAAAACCTCAGGTTGGAGAAGAGGAGGGTGGTTTATCCAGTTAATATATCTAATCTGGAACTTTATTCAAAATCAATATATCTGTGTAATATAAACAAGCTGATTAAAGTCTGATGTTGGAACAGATTAGTAAATGATAACTAAAAGAAATTATCTAAAAATACTTCTTTAAGATAATATAACTCTCAAATATAGTTAGCTAGAACTATGGTTTTGACATAAAAAGAACAAAGATAAACAATAAATTTAGATTTATGGGTCAGCTAAGCCCCCAGAGGTCCATATTATTCATATTTAATAAAATCTTTCATTCTTAGATTGAAAAGCAGAACCACCTCAGAGCCTGAGCCTTCATCTCATATTGTAAAGTGTTGTCTCTGTCCTAAAACTCATAAATAATAAAAAAAAAAAACTCACTCGTGTCACTTTAGGTTCTAAAGGATGACAGATGTTGCTGCTTAATGAAACATCTGGTTGTAATTGTTTAAATTGGTGACAGCTTTTGTTTAGTCTGCAGTTTAACTGCCTGATTTCCAGGCTGATTTCTAGCCTGACGTTGAATTTTTCGTTAAACATGTAACCAAAGCAAACAAATTAAACCTTTTTTTAAAGAAAACTATGTTTCCACATTTACCATTTTCAAATTCCATTTTTCCAGCCTCATATTTTCCATATTTTTTTATCCACTGATGAACCCTTTTTGCATAAAAACATCAGTAAATTTATAGTAATTTAACATGTTTGGACAATAGTGCTGTTTTTTTTATCTTGAAATAATGCTTTTGCTCAATTGTTTTTTTTTTTTGTTTGTTTCAAACAAACTGTAGAAAAAGGCTTAAATCTCAATAGAAATGGAAGAAAATGTCAAGTTAAAAATGCTTGTTAGGGTTTATAAGATTTTAATCAAAAGTATTTTGCCTAAAACACTCATTTTCACAACAAAAAATGATCTGTTTTTTATTTCACTTGACAAAAATCTGGCAACCCCATTGGTACATGATGCAAAAGTAGTCATCATGGTGACTGTGTTCATTTTTCATTCATAATCAGTGAAAAAAACTGCTTATTTAAGAAACATTAAAAAGGCAGATTTTAGCTTTTATTGATGGAAGACTCTGAAAACGCTTGTGTTTTTTTTTGCAACTTATCTAGATTTGGAGAATACTTTAGGAACCTTGTGTTTATGTATGAGGCAGTATTTATTTGACTCACTTTGAACTGGCGCAGCGGATGGTTCCCATAGAGGAACTCCAACCTCCCGCTGACCTGTAAGGTGTAGTCCTCAGGCTCCTGACGCACGGAGCGAAAAACGGTGGCCCTCTTTTTCAGGGCGCTCTTCATCAGAGCCACTGAGAGGTCCTGAGGGTCCTGCTGCAGCATAAAGCTTTCCTACAAGAAGCACACACAGCAACATCCAGAAACAAGTTTAACACTGCTTCAGTGAAACTTAAGGAAAACGTGTCTAGAGTCATGTGATGTTTTGAAAGTAAGGTTTTATACAGTAGGAGGGGGATTTCCAAAGGTGCTCAGAATAAGTTTAAATCATCCTCCACAATAACTATAGACAAGGTTGAATCAGTTTTTTTTTCCCAATCAAAGCTCTCGTCTCTCTTTGTAGGCTTCAATGCAGCTACCTACTTCAGCTGTGAAATTCACAACTCGAAAGCATGACTCATCACAACTCCAACAGACAGGCGACTCACATCACAGGCCTCAAACTTGACGTTGACAAAAAGCTTCTTGGCGTTCTTGGCCTTCGTGCCGCCGTGCACCGGAGGAGAGCAGCACGGCTCCAGGTCGCAGGGGAAGTTGTACTCCATCCACCGTTGCCATGGCAAACTCTGTCGCTCCTGAGACATCTCTTCGCAGAACGTGCGCATCTTGCTGCGAAACTCGTCCACCTCGTGGTTCTTCTGGGCTTCGAACTCATGCAGACCTGACAATTCATGTTAGAAATTTATTAAGACGACATTTTTAAAGAATCAAATATTCTGGTTTATTTCATTCAGGAGATGAAAGGGAACTGATATTATTTTAAAAAGTTGTTTTATATTAAAAAATATGTTTTGATGAAAGAAAAACTAAATTTATGGTGTTAAGTGGAGCTAGGGTTAGACTTAACAAAATTAAATGTACGTGGCGTTGAAACTGAAAGAGTAACTGAAACAAAATTTTAGGGAATAATTGATAAAAAAGTTCTCTTGGAAGCCATATATAGAATATATCAGACCAAAAATATAAAAATTGGTTCCCGTTATTTAGAAAACATAAGAATTGTTCAGTAGAAGTTGTCTGCATACATTTTATTTTTCACTTGTAGTTCCATATAAGTCCTATTGTGTAAAAGCTTGGGGTAATATATATAAAACTAACGTAGACCCAATAAATAAACTTCAGAAAAGAGCAATTAGATTAAAAAACAATGCTGTTTTTTTATTCTTTTATTCTACAAATCCATTATTCAAAAGGTCTTCTGCTTAAAATGTAGTGATATAGTGTATTTAAGAACACTGGAAAGATTATATCAAGTTAGAAAGACTTCTTGCTGGTTTTCAAAGGCGTTTTAAGTTAAGGGAAAATAAATGGTAAATGGCTTGAACTTATATAGCGCCTTATTAAGACCATAAGGTCCTCAAAGCGTTTTACACTTCAATCATTCACACATTCACACACTGATGGTATAAACAAAATAATCATAATCAAAGATTTTTTTTTTCTTTGTTTTTATTTTTAAGTAGGTAAGTTATGAACAAATGTCAAATACAGATGAGTTTCAATTTTGGGTGTTAAATTGTGGAATAACTTAAAATTTAAGTTTAGTGGCAAGAAGTTAAAAAGGGGACGACTCTCAGCTACTACCACAACAAATTTTAGCCTAATATCTTTTTTTATGTTTTCTAAGCTCCCTTAGCAGTGGTGGCCATCTTGAATGGGGTAACTTACAAAAATGATTTGGTTGTAGATGTACATCTAATGAAAACTTTTGGCAAATTTCAATAAAAACAAACAAAAAGACACAGATACAGGTGGAAAAGCTTAGCTAATTTGAGCAATGGATCCCTCTTTTTTTAATAAATTGGACGTTTACAGAGTGCTAAAACATGACGCATCGAGTCATCTTGTGCCAACATTTTGAGAAAATATGAAATCTATTCAAATAGGAGTAATTTAGTGCATTTGAAGGGGTTATTTCCTTGATAAAAGCAAGTTTTTCAGAGGGGATGGAGAATAGAGATGTCGCCTTAATGTGAAAGACCCTGAAAAACAGTGACAGGTGGATGTCAGTGTGCAGCTTTTAATGAGCTCCAAACATTAACAAACCAAGGTCTTCTTGCTTTTGTTTAAAGAAATAGATTTTTCTCTGTCTGAAAATTTCTGCAGCACCTTTTATCTTCCTGATTAGTTAGATGAAAGCTTTATGCCAATGTGTTACTTGTTGATGTCAACATAACAAGCAGAAAAAAAAAATGCTGAACTCTGTGTGCTGTGTCATTTCAGGACAAGCCTTTTCTGTTGGTTATGAAACTTTGCTTTTTTTTAAATGAACACTAAAATTTGTAGTTTATTTAATACATTAGATATACTCTTCAGTTGTTTTCTTAACTCCTTATGCACTTGAGCATTACAGGTCATTCTGAACACACCAGGGATGAGCTGCTCTGAAATATAAACAATAGAATAAAACTGGACTTGCATTTTCTTCATCTCTCAACTTCCAGCAAAAACTACCACAATCCATAAGGGACACACTGACCACCTCTCAACAGATGAACCGTATGAAAGAGGGATGCTCCTGACCTTTTCCAATCAGCAGGCTGATCTGAGTGTTGATGATTTTCTCCCCCCGGTCTCCCTCCCTGGCCACCAGTCTCAGGACACACATGAAGGGCCGCACGTCGCTGATCCGCCTTGACTCCTCTTCCAGTTCCTCCCTCTCAGCCGTCTCGTTGATGCAGGTGAAGACGTACCCGTCGGGGTCACCAAGTCCACTATACAGGGCCTCGCTTCGGGCGTTTTTCCAAACCATCTAAAAACAAAAGACACTGTTCAAACTGCAGAGAAAATTTATGCTAAAAAAAGAAAGCATGTTTTAAAACACGTCACGAACAACAGTTTTGTTCTCTCTAATCTACCTTGTATATGTACTGTAGGTGGAGCTGCAGGTTTCCAAATTAGTAATATTAGCTTTCTGGCCAACAGAGCTGTGAATACTGTTAAGCCTTTTTTAGCAGGAGACAGAGGAAGCAAAATAGGCAGTTAAGGGCTCAGTGGCGATTTCCTCTCCAGTTACATAAAATTTCACACCAGAATTTCAGCTCCAAAGTATGAGAGAAATTTGCTGATAGATGGGACAATGTATAAAACTGTGCTGAGTAGGGATGGGTAAAACCGTTCTGTGTGCAATTAATTATCAGAAAACATGTCAACAATTAATATTTATATTAAATAGTAATAAACTTTTTTATATAGCTCCTTCCAACAATGCCTTGCATCGACCAAAGTGCTTTACAAGATAAAACAAAATAAAAACAGGTCACAATAAATCTGTGCAAGTTAAAAACACAACTACAATAAAAGAAGGTAGAAATATAAAATACTAAAAGTTAAACATCAAATACCCTTTTAAATAAATGGGTCTTAAGTTTGGCTCTGAACAGAACCAGGTCAGAGATGGCACGCAACTCATAGGGAAGACTATTCCAAGCTGTGGGAGGGCGGCTGTGGCAGAGTGGTCTGGGGAGTCGTCCTAGAACCGAAAGGTCGCCAGTTCGATCCCCCGTTCCAGCTGTCTCAGTTGTTGTGTCCTTAGACAAGATACTTCACCACTGATGCCTCTGATGTGTGTCCCATCAGTGTATGAATGTGTGTGGCACTTATTAGTCTCCATAGTTGAATGTATATGTTAGCTTTGTAGGAGATCTTGTAGAGTGCCATGTGAATGGGTAAATGAGGACACAGATTGTAGTGTAAAGTGCTTTGAGTATCCTGGTTGGATAGAAAGGCACTATATAAGTACAGTCCATTTACCATTTCTTATTTTATTTATATATTTGCCACTTTACAATTAGTGCCATGTGATGACTTATTTTTGTGTGCGACACACTATCACTATCAGGTGCGCGTGTGAGCCCAATGTGTGTGGCTGCTAACTGTTTAGCTCTCATGGTTTTTGTTTGGTTCTTACCGCATTACGATGCCACCCCAAACGCCCTGTAGGCCTTTTCTGGACTGCATCCAATATTAGTGTTTTTTTCATGATTCTTAGTTACTCTAAAGAACGTAACCCCTGTGAAAATCGGGGCTTTACTGTAATGTTAACTTTAACCCTACGGACTTGTTTAACCACCTGAAACACCGACATAAACCAGAGTACAAGGAAAGCCAGAAAAGGAGGACCAATGCCACAACATCGGCTACATGCAATTGAAGTTGTCATAATCATCATATTAATCGTCTTAAAGCCACAATTTATTGTGAAATATTTTTTTGCCATTTTAGCCCAATCTCTGTGCCGAGCACAGATTGAAGACCTGTGTACATTTCTCACCCAAACACTTTCTGAAACCAATTCATCCACCTCACATCGAACTGAGTATTTCAGAATTCTTACATTACTTGTCCAATAGTAGTACAGGAAATAAGGTGGTGCTATTCCACCCACAGCTTTGGGATCTCTGCAAGACTTGATGACACAGCTGGTTTCTTGCTCAAAATAAAATCCAGAATAAGACTACTGACCTTACAGGGGAAAAAAGCTAAAAGGGAAAAAGATAAGAGTACAATGAGCTAGATATAAGAAGCGTGAGAAGATATTCATTTTGACAGCATTAATTCAAGCAGCCACAGAAAGATTTAGAAGAAAAGGGTTTAACTTGTATTAGCAAATAAAAATTTTAAAAAGTCCTATCAAGATTAACCAGCTGTGTCAGTTAAACACAAGACTGTATTATGAATGGTAGAATATTGATGCGTCTTGTGTGAGTTCCTCCATTTCCCTAAAATTCCCACAACACTGAACTTGGAACAATCTGCCCGGCTTTGAGGCGTCATTACTGAACAGCTAAATCAAACAGCATGAAGAGGCAGAAGTGTTGGCCTGCTGACACTTCACAGCAGATCTGCTTCAGCTGAGGATGATACCGCTCACTGAACGACGCACAGCTGCATGAGACATCCTCTAATAATCGCGTCCTAACCCGAGCAGGTTTCAATTCCTTTAATGTCTGAAGGAAATATTAGTGAGTTACTTATTCAGAGACATCTTCCAGTGTGTGAGGAGACTTGTACCTTTTTGATGTTCCGGATGGTTTCATTCCGAGACACAGGGAATTTGAGGAAGATCCCGG
>JARVJO010000024.1:16569594-16585960 GCA_031762555.1 Cynodonichthys magdalenae | reverse complement strand
ATGTTGATCTCCTGGTCCCCCTCCTTCTCCCATTCCTCCTGCATCCCATACTTCCCTGGGGGCATGGTGATGGCCTCTCATTTACTGTCAGCTCCCTTGCTGCTGCTGCTGCTGATCGGAACACACCAGCCCAATGAGAGGAAGCACAGCCAGGGGGTTAGCAGGTTCAGTATTTATACATTTTGTACAGTCAGGCGCCGTTTGGATAAGACACTGTGTAGATATTAATGAATGTTGTGGACTGGCAACTAAACTTTGCAACCAGTTTCTAACACTTTGACTCCTAACAGTCGATATTCTGTCAAAAAGAAATGCTCAAGCGTCACATGAGGTGAAAACCTTCAGATGGCTGACTTCTACACGCTGCATCAACTATAAAATGTTTGAAATCTGCTTCTGCTTCCTCCAGTCTGCCTGAGCAGCATCGCCTCAAAGTCGATCTGCCCTGTAAGTTCTGCTAAGAGGAAACGTGTTGAGCTGCTTTCTCTTCAGTTTCATGACAGATGTGAGCTGACTTCTCTATTAAAACGCACCATAATGATTCTCCTGCGTGACGTGAATTTATTAATAGTCTCGTGTTGAAGATGGCAGAAAGTGTCAAGCGTGTAAATAAAAGAAAAATCGACATTTAGTGGGGTTCTGACTCAGAACAGTTTGTATCTAGTTTATGATGGCTGAAAGCTTTGCCAACCTGTTGGCGCACACACATATTGGCCACACACACAAACACGCACACACTTGCCTGTCAGCTCTACGGTTCGGTCACCTCCTCATGGTTCGGCTCGCAGCTGGAACATCCCGCAGATACACCGAGCCGCTGTCCGTGTGTTCAGAAGCCCACCTGCTCAGACGGACTCTCTGTCCGCCTCGCTGTCATTTCACGCCGCGACGCTTCTGCTGCTGCACTGATGAGCGCGCGCGAGCGAGCGGCAGCAGGCAGCTACCGTGAGCGCGCCGCAGTCTCTCTCACGCGCGGAGGGCAAGGGACCGTCCTCAAGTGTCGAGCTCGCGCGAAAGTAAGGAGAGTGGTCCTCCATCTTCCATTAATGATTATGTATAAGTAATAGAATTTAATAATCTTTCCTACTGATTAAAGTTTATGTGGAGCCACAAAATCCACTAAACACGATTATTTTTGTTTTTATATTCCAAAACATATATGCAAAACTGCATTTTTCTTTTATTTGCTAAGTGCTAAGACAAAGACATGGCCACAGTTAATGAAAGCCAACAGATCAGGGCCCAAACATCTGTCACTTATTGTTTTTATGTAAATTTATAGTTTAATATCCAATGAGCTGATTGGCAGGTGGACTGAATTATATTGCTGTCATACTGTAGATCATCATTATAACAACATATACTTCTCTCAAGGATCTTTTTCTCATCTGGTTTTAAAATCTAGTTTTATTTTAATGGGGACATATCATGCCACTTTTTTTTAGCCGTTAAATGCATTTTGTTGTGAAAGGTTGAATTTAGTCTTTCCTGGTGCTGAGTAGATATCTTTAGCTATTATGTTTGGGTCATATTTACAGCCTGTTCAGTTTTCTTTATTTTCTAACTATTACGTCAAATTGTTTGCGACAAAACAGACATATAAGGTCTGGACATACAAACTACAATATGGTCGTCTTCATTCTCCTCTGGCTCCAACAAGACTGGATGGACAAATTTTCCCTTGTTCACATCTTTTAATTAATTTTTGAATAAAAAGTTTTTGTGCCGTTATACAGTCATAAACCCCTCTATCAAATTAAAATGGACCACTCTAGAGGGGGATGGGGTGGTGAAGAGCATACTTTGGTTTTAAAGAGACAGCATCAGAACAGTTGATCTTAGATACACCTCAGAAAAGGGGTGAAAGAGGGGCTTGTGGAGTTACAATAAGGAGAAATTCAGACCAAAGCATTGCAGTTCCACTTTATTTAGACCTCAACTGAAGGGTTTAAATGTGAAAAAGGATTTAAAAGCATGAGATAAATGAACTAATCTGTGGGCTTGTTATAATAAGCAAGTAAAGTTTATTTATACAGCACCTTTCATAGACATGACATCACAATACAAGCAGAAAAGAAAACTTTTACACCTTGTTATGGTGAAAACACATTTTAATTTAAGAAAAACAGTTACATTTCCAAAGATAACTTCAATCACACAAAGAAACAAATGTTCATTTTCTCACAATTATTTTTAACTTTTTTATCATTGTGCTGAAATCTGGACAGATTTTCCCTTTAATCAACAAAAGGAATAATAAAATAAACACATACAAATGATTTATTGGTTGCACCGTGACCCAAAGTAAATCAGCAGCTTCTCTGTGAAACGTATGTTCCTGTAAGCCAGATAAGGGTTGAGGCAGTCTAACAGTGTGTGATGTAAAGATTGTTAGTCATGACAAACACGTTGTGATCACAGATTTTAAATGCCAGACTATTTATTATAAAAAAAAATTTTATTCAGTCAGAAGGATGTTGCCTGCTGGTGAAAGGCAGAGGTTAATATTTTACATGTGTGTTTATGTGTCTGTTCATAAACCTCTTATAAACAACAGACCTTAAAACACACAAAAAAATGAAATTAGTTTTACAGATATTAACCTAAAATTTAGCATGGCAGTAGCTGAGACTTATCCTCAATACAAATCCTGAGCTCTAACAGATTTTTGTTTAAAATGGTGTCATTACCCATTTGGTGTCAACTCTGTCTGTCTGTTAGCAAAATATCTCATCAACCAATGGACAGATTTTAATGACACTTTCAGAAAATAATCACTAGATGTACATGTAGAACTTATTAAAATTTGGAGACAACCTAATTCAAAATGAACACCACAGTCATCAATATAAAAAAAACATAAAAATGGCTACAATTCAGTCAATTTTTCAGATATTGTGCTAAAATCTACTGTGGTAGTAGCTGAGACTCAGTCATAAAACATACTCCAAATTCTAGTCATCATGAAAGATCTTTACTTTAAACTTTAGCACCAACCATGAGAATAAACCCTGTTTGTCTGTTAGCAAAATATTTTCTGACTTATCAAGTGATTTTTGATAAAACTTACAGAAATTAATCATTTGATGGTCACCTTCAACTGATTTACTTTTGGAGTCAATTCAAGTCAAGATGGCTGCCACGGCTAATCAACATTAGCCAACACAAAAATTGTTGTTTTCAGTCAGTTTTATTGGGCTAAAATTTGATGTGATAGTAGCTGAGTGTCATTGACAACATATATATAATAATGAATGAGATAAAGCAAAATGTTATTTTTAAAAGTTTGACCAAAATGGCAACAACTCATAATTTCTTAACACAAGATTAACTTAATAGGCATAAAAGGTGGAGAGCTATTTGCAGCCTTTACAGAGATATTAGGCTTTAAATTTTGTTTGATAATGAGATGAGTTATAAGTCAGCCTGACAGCAATTGAACAAGTGTCACCACAATCATGGAAGTGCAGCAAAAACCACAATAGTACAATTGTACTGTAGAAAGGGGAAATGAAGGGGCCGCCATCAACAACATGAAATTGCAGAGCAGAGAGTTAACACCTACACTGACTTCTCTTGTTACAGTAGTTTAAGTTCAGTAGATTATTTCTGAAGTAAACATACTCTAAACCCTTTTATAAAAACACAAACATCTGCTGAGTTTACTCTGTACTCTTTTGTTTTTTTAATGTCACTATAGTTCTTTGCTCAAAGGTTTATCAGATTCTTATCAGGTGTTAGTGAAAAATGCAGCTTCAGTTTGTGAGTTCAAGTCAGACCAACTGGTAAAAACAAAACAAACAACATGAAAAAAAAAAAAAAAACAGGAAACAACTGTGCAGAAGAGAAACTTCTAGATCGGATCGGCAGACTCAGAGCATGAATTAAACTTCCCATCCTTTCACCCTGCAGTGTCGGTGAACTATTTTCAACTGTGAGTCTGAGAAACAGTAAACAACATTCACAGCTGACACTTATTATACAATTCTCTCTGTTTTTAGTCAAAACTTGACTCCAATTTCATTCAAACTGTTGGGTTTTCCTTTATGTCCTATATATTTAAAATGAAACTACTGTATTTACCTCAATAACAACACATAACCTGAGCTTGATGAAAAAACGTTCAGATGTGTGACATGTTTGCATGTCTTCGCATCTACAGCTCTGTGGTGGGGGACGCGAGAGGGTCTCTACTTCCTGGAAGTGTGTCGTCTGGCCCTACAAGTGAAAGATAAATATAGTCGACACAAGTTAACGCATAGTTTTTTGTCAGACAAAACAAAAAGTAATAGGAACTAGGAATGTTTAAAGCTTTTGCAGAAAAAATGAAAACATACAGAAATTTTGGAAAACTTGCTGAAAAAGCAGAATCTAGCACAAAGAAGCAGAGAGCATGTTTGCTGAATTAAGCAGAAAGAAGCTGAAAGGATCACAAAATGTGAATTTAGCTAAAATTGGCTGAAATTAGCAAGTTTAAATTAGCAGAATAGGTGAAAAGTGCAGAAAGATATCTAAAAAAGCTAAAATTAGCACAAAAAAGAAGCTGAAGGAAGAGAAATTTAGCACAGAAAAGTTAAAAAAGCAGAACAAGCACAAAAAGGTGAAAAGTACAGGAAAGGTTGAACTATTTTGAAAGATGTTAAGGATGTTGAAGACCGCTCCATTCATTTTCAATGTGAACAAAAATGACAGATAAGACTAAATATCTCAAAAGGTCTAAATTGCTGAAAAACCAAAAGTCACAGCAGGAATGTTCTGAAGGAGCTGAATGTTTTGACACATTAATTACTGAGATAGCACAAAAACTTCAGAACTAACTATTATGCTAGAAAAAGTATGGAAGAAAAATTAAAAATAAAACATAAAATAACAAAAATCAATGAAAAAAATATTCAGGAAAAAGACAAGAAAAGTTGCATTTTTTATTTTAAAATATGAACAAAACAAAGAACTATGACCAGTTATTTATTAAAGATAAATATTTGATGTCAATCTTTCAGCAAAAATAAAAAGAAACCTGACGGCTGATGGTTTTCGAGTCGTTTCAACACCTAAAGGAGTTTTGCTTTGAACCAACCTCTGCGTCACTCCAACCTGTCCCATCAGGGCAGACGTGACCTGAGCTGCTCTTTAAAGAAAGAAGAAAACTGTCCACTGAAAATGTCCTGCCTCTGAAGTGACAGAAAAATCCATCCTACGCTGGGCTGTAATAACAACCCAGAAGTGAGGTCTCCACAGAGAAAACAGCAGCATCAAGAGCTCAAATCAAACCTGAGGTCCTCATCAAAGGTTTTCAGCTGCTTTATTCCTGTAACTCCCCAGGAGGCTGTGTTTGAAAACGGGGTAACTTCAGGGAGGACGAAAAGAAGTCGTCCTTTTGAGTTTAATTTCAGACCTTCTAGACATGATCTGCCAAACTTTCAAAGATTTGATCAGACCTGCACCTGAGTGTTGGACAGGATCCAAGGTGTATATCTGTAAATGTGATTGCTGTTTTATTGTTATCAAAAGAGATATCTGTTATTAAATTGTTTAGAAAAATGTAAATTCCTAAGGTTGATCATAAGGAAATTAGTGAATATAAATGCTTCTAACTTAAAAAACAATAATACTGTCCATAAAGTAACTTCTTCCCTTCAGCAATTATATAAAGAAAACATAATAATAATAATACAGAAAATAGGATTTACATGGAGAAAATGTTACAAGGAAGAATCAAATATTGGAAATATTCTTCATTTCAGACCTATCAATGCGATCCTATTTTTGTTTCTATTGTAATTTAATTTGTTTCCCACAACACCTGGTCATCAACACATGCTTGAATCTTTGTGAAAAAAAGATGGCAAATGGAGCGAATCAGTGAAAAAACATGTAAAATCCTATAATTCAAGCTCAAAATGAATTAATTTCAAGAATTGAGGAAATCTTTAAGAGTCAGAAGAACACGACAGAGACTCAAACCTTCAAAATCTGTCATCTTTAACTCCACTGATTGAGGGTTTTGGAAGTATTTGGTATTTTGTTTTCAAGAGATGAAAATGTGAAAGGTCATGAAAAACAGTGTGAAATAAATTTAAATCTAAAAGAAAAGGAATTTAAGGTAATGACTTAAAGCTGCTTTATGATGGTTAAATATAAGAAAACAGCTCTTCCACATGACTGAGGCTAATTTCAGCAGTTTAGGGAAACCTCTAAACATGAGTCTAAAATTCATAGAATTTAATGAACTCACTGAAAATGGTAGAAAACTTTCTTCCTCAGGTACTTGTTTACAAGTGCACATTTGTCATTATATAACATCATTTATATAAGAATTTAAATCTTTATTTTTCACATCTGAAAGCTTAATTTAACTTGAGTGTTGAGTTGATGCTTATGTCTACATAATTATTTTTTATATAAAAGAAACAAACATTGAAATAAAAAAATAAAAAACTGAATTAAATTATGAATTAATCTAAGTTTATGACTATGGTTAACTTTTTTATTGCCAGATTATTATTTGCCAGATTAAAGCTGTTCAAGCACTACAGGAATATTTCTTTCAGGTATAAAAGTAAAGTAAAACAACACATGTTTACATGTTTTCAAGTGTTGGAGGTTAAAGACTCTGAGGAACAGACACTAAAAGATTCAACTTCCTTTTTCGGCGTGTGTGTTCATGTGTGTGTGTGTTCGTGGGGTCGTGTGGTTGAGAAAGGTTAAATAAGTGGAGCAGTTCCGAGAAGCAAATAAAAAAATAAAAAAAGTTATTTAGAGTGTTACAGAGAAGGGGAGGCCCTAATCAAACAAGTAAAAAACAGGGAAGCAGAAAATTTGACTTGACAGCTAATTTGAGACAGAATTCAAAGTAAGTTAAGGAAATACTACAGAAGGAAATGAGGCATTAAATATAACTTGCCTGTCAAGTGGCTATTTTAATGAAACACTGAACAAGAAAACACAAGTTTAAATAGTGAGCTGCATTTTTAGATATAAGAAAAAAAAAAGTGCTGCCAGAGTGAAATCAGTTAGATGGACGTTTGAAGATATTACAGTTTATAAGAAACATATATTATAATCTGTTTGAAAATATATGTGACAGTAAACTCAGACCACAGCTACATATTTTCTCAGAATTGTAGTTCTGTTTATTGCATTGCATCATTTTGACAAATTTGGTTACTATGGCAACATGTTTAGATGTCTTCAATTTTTGAGACACTTCAACACCATCTGCGTGCGAACGTTTTCAGTCAGCCAAAAAACTCAAACCCAAATTTATTCATAAATTCTGCTCTGAAGGTACAATTTTCCATCAATGCCACAAGGGGGCGACAAACACTTTAATCAACATCCAGTGAAAATTATCATCTGAAAACTTTCTTTACAAACTTTAAAAACTTTTTTTTTTTAATCGTAATCTACTTTTAAAATTAGTTGCAGATAAGATCATCGTTAGACCATAAATTAAAGCTTTTACTTTGCAATTTCATTTAATTTTTTTATTTTATTTTGAGACTCTGAAACCATTTTTGAACTTAATGTTGCAGAAATGTGAACTAAAAATTACTCTTTATTGACTTAAAAATGGATGAACTCCTCGCCCCATTCAAAACAGTTTTACTGGAGCAAATAATATTTTCATCTCTAAATATAACAAGTTGTTTAATGAACCTCTAAGAGAATATTTACATAAGTTACAAAGAGTAAAAATACATAGGTATGTACAGTATACAGTACTTTTGAAAACTGAGAAGGCTTCCTAATAATGTGTTTAACAACTGTCTTAAAAAGTCTTTTTGTCAGTAACAAGTTAAGGCTGTTCACAAACTTAAATTTAACTTCAGATTCATTATTTAAAACTTTGGGTGAAGATTACTTTTAAAGAAACTGTCATTTCAAATTGGCATCATGTCCAAGAAAAAAACAAGACAAACAACTTCAAAGAACCATTTCCAGTTTAAATAACTTTACATACAATCGTCAATTATCCAGAGCTTAGACGAGTCCAAAATGTAGAACCTTTCCTAAATCACGTTCAACATTCACACAAACACAAAACAAACCAGTCGTCTCAAACTTTCAGACATTTAAATGAGTGAAAATTATTCTTCAGGGAAAACATTCCTTGAGTGTGATGCTGCAGATGAACAATTTATATAAAGTCCAGCAAAATGAGTTTAACCATGCTGATGGCTTTGACACTTGTTTCTGGTTTATAATTGGAGCCATAAAGTAAAAAATAAATTATTCAGAATCAGGAATTAAAATAAACGACAAAAGAAAACTATAATACAGATAAACGGAATAAAAAACAACATTTCAGTAGTGAATGACTGATGTGTTTCAGATGAACATAAAGTTAAGAATGTTGACTTCAACATGGACAACAGGAGAGCACCGGGAAGTCTGCAGCTGAATTTACACAGAAAACAGCAAACACCAGTAATCTTCACACATTTAAAAAGTATTTAATACTTCACCAGAGTCAACTCAGGCTGGCTCATATTTGATCTGTTATTGTCTGTTGATCGCCAGAAACGTATGTCTGATCAGGGAGGGAACAAACTTTCCCCTCGATCAGCTGATCAAAACCTTTACGACACATTTCAATCGATGTGCTTAAAAACGTCAACAAACATCCGAGCAACTCAGTTTAAATCAAACGCCTGTGTGAGGAGCAGAGAGTCAAAACCGTGTGATTTAACCTTACACTTTCAGAGGTCTGTTATGGAAATATGTCACCTGATATCTGCCTCTTTAACAAGCACCTGGGAACAAAACTGAACAGAAGGCTGAGGTTTCCTCTGAGGGTGAAATGAGCACGAGGCTCAGTCTCTGTGGAGTTCATGAGAGCATCAGCATCAGCATCAGCATCAGCAGCATCAGCACCAGCAGCAGGCTGAAGGATGCTTCATCTCCAGTTGTGGTACGTATAGAAGCAGATGAACAACAGGTTGGACGTCAGGCTCATCAACAAAAGTCCTGGCCAGATGAGACGCTTCACAAAACCTGCAGAGACAAAAAAATCGATATGTTTTTATTTAAAAAAAAAAAAAAAAGATTGTGTTTTTTTTCCTCTGGAGGCAGATCGATTAGTTTCAAGCAAGAAACGGATGGAAACACTCAATCACCAGGCCACTTTAAGAATAATTTTATTTTGAATCCAAATATTTATACTGGCAAATAAAAGTGAATAAAACCACAGTTAAAACAAACCACCTTTTATTAAAACTGAAACTAAATTATACTGTCATGGTTAAATTTCTCTAAAAAGTATATTTAAAGCTTTAAGCTGCAACCTGATTTTGCCTTGGTAACCATTGTTGACTAGATAATAGCACTAAAATATTTGAAATGTTCAGCAGAGCAAATAAACAATAATGACACATGGTTTCATTTTGCACTAGATGGAAATGGTTGTAATATTTTGGTCCACAATATATTAGAAAAGCGGTTTGGGACAAAACACAAACACCATTGTGTTTGGATGCGTCTTCCATCAGTCACACATAATTCTTTTAACAGGAACTGTAAAATATTTAAATATCATATAATTTCATTCCAGTATTTGTTCATTGTCATCATCATCCTCCTACTGATTCCTGCCTGATCTGTGAGTCTGTACCTTTCGGAGGAGTGAAGCCCTCAGGATTTTGTGTTGTTGTGCCGACCTGGCACGCAGACGACTCCGAGGAGCTGCTCCGTTTCTCGTCCTCCTCAATCACACTGCCATCTTTCCTTAAGGAGCGCAAGTCTGAACAATAAAAACAGAGCAAGTCATTAAATTATAACATGAACCAGCAAATAACCCTTTTAGAACAGAGAAAGCCACGAAAAGATTTAACATCTTACACTGCCACCTGGTGGATGAATGATGAACTACACACAGTGTAATAAACACTTCTGTCTCCAGGTCAGAATTATTAGCTGTACTTGCCGTTTTGACTTTGGAACGGAGAAAGGTCAGGATAGAAGCAGCTGCTGTAAATAGACGGGGCCGGATCCACGTAGGAAGGAAACGGAGACGAGGGCGGACACACGAGCTTCGGTTCTGGTTCACTGGAGAAAAGACGGAGCTTCTGGCCGCTGATGTTGAGGCGAGCTGGACTGATGAGGGGTCGGCGCTGTCGGGCAGAACCTGAACTGGACGTAACCGACCCGGCAACTGACGGCGTCGGAGAGGGGCCCGGTGAGGAGGGGCGGCTTCCAGACTTCAAGGAGAAGTAATCTGGGTAGAAAAAAATATATATATCAGAAAAAAAAAACATCAGTTTATGATCGAGTAGCTGTCATATTATAGTTAGAAAAAAAGTCCAGTTTTAGTACCGGAGGTGGTTGAGTCTTTGTACTGTGAGGCCGGTCTGCTTCCACTGAACAGGTAACCAGAATCTGAAAGAAGAAAACAGGATGTTTTCAGCAGAACTGTAACAAAAAGGGTAACTATTGCAACATGTGCACACACAATATACTGACTCATTTCAAGTGCAAACCTACACAAGATAATTTAATGTTTTTCTAAAAGCAGCTCAAGGTTAAAAAAAGGTAAAACACATTTCTGTAAATATTAATAGCAAAGCCAGTACTAATAGTTTTAAGAGTGGAATATAAACTTTGACAAAAGTATTCAAATTTGTCATCATGGAAAAAGTGAGTTTTTCCACACATTTAAAAAGCAACAGAACAGTGGTTTTATTTTTACTTTTTTTTTGACACTGCTCAGGTTCACACAGGCCAGCGTGACGTCATGGAGCAGAGGCGTGCAGACTAAACCGTTACAGTGAAACGTTTTCTTCCTGCTGACAGCTAAGCGGCAGCGTTACCTGCCCTGGTGAGGGAGGGGGCCGTGCCGAGGCAGAGGGCTCTGTTGAGGCGCCCCGGCAGAGTGGAGGGGGAGGCCCTGCGCTCGCGGGGGACGTGCTGGCGGTTGATGAGCTTGGAGAAGTTGGGGGGTGGGGAGGGGACGAAGGAGTCCACCACGTCCGGGGTGAAAAAAGGTGGGTGGCCGTAGAAAGGCGGGACTGCGGAGCCGCCTGCGAGGTACCTGAACACAAGAGCAACGTAATGGTCTACAACATCAGGACGAAGGAGAGGGAGAGTGTCACAAACTAAAGAAACTAAAATGTTTTATTACTCTTTTTGGCTCCACTGGTATGAAAAAATGCCAATTTAAGGATTTTCTTTTATTTTTTTTTTAAAGTAGTCAAGTTTTAAGACAAACAATAAATATAATTCCAAACTACAATAAATACATTTCAAATTAGAGCAGCTACTACATGAAGCAGAAAGTTTAACAGTGAAAAGCTGATTTAATCAGTGTTTAGGACACTGAACACTTCAATAAAAAGAATTACACATCAACATGTAGCTTAACTAAGAAAAAAATACAATTTGAATCAGAACAGAATCACAACTTTTATTCTAACAATGCAAAACAAAACAGTCAATGAGAAACATAAACACACAAGACACTGTTTGTGTTGTAAAAAGAACCAAAAAACAAAAAAAGCCAAAGCGGTTTTCTTTCTCTAACCGTTTATTAGATTCCACATATAGCAAGCATTACTACAAAAAAGGTGGCATAAATACAGAAATCTGGCTCCCAGTTACAATATTAAAGTATGATGTGACCAACCGAAGCTTCATGTCCACGACAGAAACATAAACCAATCAGCTTCAAGTTTCCAATCACAAACAGGATGTTGTTGTGGATAACTGGTGTCAAAACAAAAATACAAACAAATTCATCTGGGAAAAACTGAACCGTTTTAAAACAATTTGGCTTTTTAATTACTAAAGCCCCTTTTATACACCAGGTCCAGGGTTCCTCCTACTTACATAATTCACATTTGTTGGCTAAAAGTTTAATATTCACAACAACACAGAGCAGTAAAAACACACTATCATTAAAAACTGTAAAATAAATAGTAGCTTAAACATAATTAACCTAAGTGAGTACAGTGCTTTAAGTACTAACTGCTTTACTTGGTGAGAATAACATTCGTACAGTTTATGTAAATATAAAAAGTAGAAAAATAAAATAAAAATAAAAACCTAGGCCTGACTTTATAAATACAGAAACAAGGAGAAAACTGAAAACTTGTGGCATTCAACCTTTTTGGGCACAGCATGTCAAACTTTGGCAAGTTGTGTTTTGCATATACATGCAAAAAGGTGAAAATACACCGTACCACCCACACACACACACACACACACACACACACAAAATAAACAAGATTATTTTAACACTGATACCGTCACACTAACCAGGCGGGATCTTTGTAGTTAGTGACATGTTTTTTTTTCACATTAGTAAATATTATTCCAATAAAAATCAAAGTAACATAAATAAACAAGCAAAAAGTGAAATGTTAGTGTGTGCCATATTCATTAGACTTTTGAATTATTTCAACAAGTTAGAATGTTGATCAGGCTTGAAAGAGTCAAAAGTTACTTCTTAGAAAATGTCACATTTTAAAGTTTTTAGATAAACTGTGAAAATTAGGACTAGTTTCTCTTCACTTATTTAAGTTATATGTAACATACTTTAGGCAAAAAGAGAAACATGAGCGTTTGTGTTTACAGATCTGAGCACCTTATAATGTTTCAAGCACTGATCCAATAAAGCTAAAAGAAATCACTTTAAGGACCAAAAGCAAAAACAGACCGTGCATCTGTCAAGTTATTAGTTAATTAATATTATCTATTAGTAACAGCTTTCAGAAGCAAAATGTCTATAAATACAGCAACATGTAAAAACTTTAAACATTTTAGTTCCTGTGTCCAGGAGGAATTTGATCCATTTCATTTTTTTTTGTATCATGATAAGGAGGAGTTTGACCAGCTCAGAGATCAGATTTAAACAAAATGCAGTCTGAATAATCTAATAACAAAATACAAAAATGAATCAAATCTGAAGAAAAAGCTCTGACAAGTTCTTACATAATATATCTGCTGGGGAATTCTACGGGCCTTTTGTCCTCAAACTGAGAAAAATGTCAATTTGATTGTTAAAATATGTGAAATATTGTTTCCCCTCAATGTATAATTTATGACCAGGAACACAGAACAATGTGAGAGAAGAGGAGGCTGGTTACATGCACAGAACAGCATATTCTCAGTTTCTCAACATTTTGCACAATCCTACACAGAGCAAAGGTTTTCCAGGCTTATTTGTGAAAATCGGGAGGAGCTTCAAGTAAGGATGGATACTAATATAAATAAAAGCACCGTCTACACAGAGATCATAGCAAGGCAGAATGTGGCATGAACAGCAAAGAGAGACAATCCTTTAATTTCTATTTCCAGAGCAAACACAGACCCCACCACTCACACCTAGAAGGCTTTCAACTCCAGAGGAAATGCTAACAATGTTGAAGGTAGGTTTTCTAATAAAGGTCATTTGAGCCTAGAGAATGAAAAGCATTGAATACTTGAACACTTTTTCCAAAATCCTCCATGCTCTTTAGTCAGTTGTAGACGATGTGCAAAACATGAATGAATAAAACTTGTGTCTTTATAAAAAGAAGCGTTTCATGCATTAATGTGTAGTTAGTGAAACAAATCCATCAAACTGTTAATAAATATATAAGTACATTCAAAACACTTTCAGATACTCGAGTAGTGTAGACTACAATAGTTAATATAATACTAGGTAGGAATGGGAATACTATTTTTAACATACCGGTTTGAATAAAAACAGCATTAATCTTATTTTAACTGGTGAAACATTTTAGACTATTAAACAGGATGTTAGAAGAAACTTTAGCACAGCTTTCTGAGAATAAACCAGGATTGTTTTCTCAAATTTGTAGCTTATATCTACTAGTGTTGTTTTACTAACGATTCATTTTGGATTCCATGATTGAAAGATTTTCTCCAGTTAAAAAAAAAAAAAAAGAAAGAACAGCGCAAAACAGTTTCTTTTCCTATCAATTCTCTCATCAGGATTTACCATTCACATTTCATTATCTCACAGTCAGAATCATTCCCACAACAGAGAAAAACAGGACAGTGAAGTGAAAAAGGACAAAAGATAAAAACTGGATTTCCTCAAATAAAAACCACGATTTTGTTGTACTGGACTAAGTGTAATTATTCGGTATGATTCATCTGCTCTAACCCACTTTAGATCTTTGTTTACACCTAAACTCACATGTTTTTAATTAGATATCATGCAGAAAGTTTAAGTGTGTTTAAAAAGCAAAATGTGGTTCTAGCTGAGCCCCACAAACAGCTCAGGCAATAAAAAGGTCTTTATTTGAGGAAACAAAATAAACTAATCACTTTTGATCTGTTTACACAACGCACGCAGAGTGAAGGCTCCCAACTCTCAGACCCAACGTGAACACAAATTACTGCTCGGGTTCTGACCTTCGATATCTGGCTCTTCGCGGACCCAACGGTTTGCGAGTCGCGGCGGCGGCGGCGAAGCTGACGAGGCAACAGAGGGAGATGGTCACAAGCTTGGCCGTGTCCATCCAGCTCAAGGCATTCATCAAGTAGCTCTCAGCCAGGTAGAGGCACAGCACGAAGAACCACAGGACAGAGGCGACGGCATCGATTCTCCTCAGCCTGAAAGTGCACAAGACACGAAAAACATGGTTTTGACTGACGTTTAAAACAGCCTGTTTTAAAAGACATGATGGCTGCTTACCTCACAGGTCCTGCTAAGAAAATAGCTGTGAGACATGTCAACAGGCCAGCAGCGACTATCCCCAGCTGGTTGTCCTTTCCATGCTGCCACACTATCCTGGTATTCTCTAAGGCCTTGTCTGGGACAAGCTCCAGCAGATTCTGCCATACAGACAGAACTGCACTGATGCTGTTGTTGGGAGTGGATTCATTCTTGGATTGAGGCTTCGGAGGAGTGACACCGCCGCTTAACGTCTGTGGCCCACTCGGCGAGACAGGCTGTTCTGGCAATTCGTAGAGAGACGAAGCGAGCAGAAAAGCACATATGAAGAAGACGAGGACCCGTAACAGTATGACCCCCGTAGGTGAGGAGAGAGACTGGGCGCTCTGTGGGAGACAAAATCTGGTTTTTAGTTTATAACCTGGTATTGTAGAAAAACATGCAACAATACATCACTGAACATTAAAGATGAACAGATAGGTGAGCACGCAGCAAATATTTTAGTAACAGTTATATTAAGTGTGTCTTTTAATTCCTTAATGAAATATTTATTATTTAACAGACTTTGCTCCTTGGTTTTACACAGACCTTGACAAACTCCGTGTCCGACTCTCGAGTGCGTCGAAGCTGGTGGTTTAGGAGCACCGTGCGAAGCTGGCGGTTTTGGTATTTAATGTAATATTCCACTGCTGTCTGACATGGTCTGCATAACTTGTACGTCTGCTCTAGATGATGCTTGTAGGCCTCAATTTCCTCATCATAGTTGTCCTAAATCAGAAAGAAACAAACATTTGGATATTAACCATTCTTCGGACATTTTTTGTAATAATTAGAATAAAGACAAAGTACATACATCATCCCTGGGTATGTATGAAGCCAGTTGTTTGATTTTTGCAGACTGGTTGTTATTGCACTTCCTGCACAGCAGCATCTGACAGTTAACCCACTGCAGAGTCTTGGGTGTCTCAGAGGATGGGAGGCTTCCGGATACACCATGATTCAGATGCTCCATGTACTGAGCTGGGATGGGTTTGTTGTAATCTCCATTCTAACAAAAACACAAGCAAGACCAGAACCATTTAAAAATGAATGCTTTAAAAAGATGATTTGTATGAGTGATCTTAAAACTTACCTCTTGGAAACCATTGTACTGGTCACAGTAAGGGCAATCCCAGCAATTCCTGTTTCCATAAGGCACCACTGTGTTCTGATCACAGAACCAGCAGTTAACATTTGCATGAGTGGGCTTTTTCCTGTCAAACAAAGAAGCAAGTTTTAATTAATTACAAAGTTAATCCAATCAACTAACATTTTCTAATGTGGGACCCAAAGATAAACATTGACCTCTACATATATGAGATTTGCAAATATTTGATTTTCTTAGAGTGCAAGTTGTGCACTTTTACCCCATAAAACTACAAGAAAACTAAAGACCAAACAATTAAAAATTATGGACTACTAAAACATGAAACACCACTTGATTGTAATGAACAAACAGTAGTCCGTACAGACCAACTTTAACTTCAACTAATTTAAGATATTTGAGCAGCATAAAATACGCATCAACACTTTCAACCGTAGCTCAAAAATATCAACACGATCAGATGAGATTTGTTCTAGTAAAACACGCGGACCAAAGTAACAGTCTGAGTTACAAGTGCGCCTATTTCCAGGGCCCCGTTTCAGAAAGCAGGATAAGTGAAGATCCTGAGTAAGTTCTGGGGTAACTAGGTGCATATCCTGGGT
>JARVJO010000024.1:16541467-16569494 GCA_031762555.1 Cynodonichthys magdalenae | reverse complement strand
CAGGGTTTGTTAAGCCTGCTTTCTGAAACGGGGCCCAGTAGTGTCCACGTTAAACTTCACCATTAATCAATAAATAATATTGCGTTGCGAACAAAGTTTAAGCTAAGAAATGTATCTCATAAACCCAAATGTCGTTTGTGCCGATGTACTAATTCAAAGATATAAAAAATGTCAACAAACAGCTCCATGACTGCACTTCTTCATGTGATTAGCACGGCTAACAAAGTTAGCATACAAGCTAGCGACACTTACCACTTGACTATTAGTAGTGATCAAAATCAAACGAATTTACAAGTCCCGTTCTTGCAAATACATTTCTTTATTACTACAAGTAAATGCATACATGTTAACTGTGATAATATCAAAACGAAAAATTAGCTGAAATTTTAAATCAATCGGTCAGAACCTAAACATTACCGACCTGGTAGCAATCTTGTATATCAGCGCTCCACCGGCAGTAACCGCCGTAGCTCCGACTCCACTGTACAATAATTCAGGATATTGAAACAGAAGCTTGTTAAAAGTTTCCATTTTTACTGAAATCAATCTTAGGATTTTTTTTACTGTAATCTAGTGAGGCAAAACACGGCGCAGGACCGCGACACACGCGGTAAGATTCCTTTTGTTCACGCCCATGTAGCGGAAACGGAATGTGCGTAACCACCTGGCTGCGTTCCATTTAATTTTATGCATTTTATTCCAGCTCACCATTTGCTGAAAAATACCTCATATTTCATATTATTACTTACGTACCCAATATTTAAATATTTAAATTAAGATTTTTATTAAATAATTTTTGTCCTAGTATAAAACATATTTTGACTCTTCGAGAAGGACAATCAGCATAAACAGAATTGGAATACAAGCCGTACTTTATGCTGCATTCAATGATAACTGGGAATATAAAGTGTTGAACCTTAAAAAAATGTTACGTGAACGTTAAGAATTTACAGAATTTTTATGTAACTCGAGTGAGGTTTTTAAACAGTACATCCCGCTTGATTGCAACAATAATTTCAAATGCAGACTTTCGTGGCAAAATCTAACTCGTTCTTTTAGTACTCTTCATCACATATCGGACCATAATGTCTTCATCCACTGTTTATTTTCTCAATTAAGTAAACAGCATACGTATTGATGAGTGTTAGATGTTGATATCAAAACAACAATAAAGTTTCAAGGCCACGATTCCACTTACTTGACGAACATGTTCCCCAAATTCCGACGCTCAGCAAACGCATCATGACATCTGCGTTCTATCTGCATTTTTAATCAAACTGAAGTCTGTTAAATGTTTACATTTCCACTGAATTTTTTACCTTGTAGGCCATGACCTTGAGAGTAGGTAACTCAGTAAATTTTGTGTTAAATTTAAACCGTTTTACAAGAAAGTAAAAGCCTCCACAAAAAGTTTCAGCTTGCGTTAAAACTTTAACTTCATCACTAATATTCAGCGATTTTTCTATTTTTCTTATACATTTGTTGATTACATCTATAATTGTTTTAGGTTATAGAATAAACATTTAGGCTTTTATGGATATTCAAACTTTTTTCTGTCCATTATGAGGACAAATAGGTAGATCGTCACATTAAATTATAATTTTAAATCTGTTCTCATTTAGGATTTTTTAAAGTAAATAATTTAATTTTTCATACTTGTATGAGTGAAATAAATTTTCATGATTTTTTATATTGACAGACCACTAACAACATATCACAATAGTATTGAGTCAGTAATACAAGGTATGTCGTGCAAAAATAACATTTTTATTTTAACAAATACAGTGTAGGCTCGTTCACATCAAGAAACATTCAGAACAAAATAATTAAAAACTAGTCAGTGCTTTATTTCCATCGAATGATGCAGCAGCTCCAAAGAGTTCGGAAAAAAAAAACCCGACAATTAATGATGGAAACAAATGTAGCCAAAAATAAAATAGTGCAAAAACCAAAACAATTCGTATTTTTTAAGTCATTATCATAAAACTTAGTGCTTTCGTTTCCAGTTCTTTTAAGACTCCTTAATTGTAATTGATTTTTTAACTTTTTACCAATTATGGTAAATATTGTTTAGGCTTATGAAACTGCAGCCTGTAGGCTTTAAAAACAGTTAACATTCAGCTCATCGTGAAACAGGGGAAAAAACAGTTTGAACCTCATTCAACCATCAAACATTATCTACCTGACAAACCTGACAGCAGAACTGAAATGCTAAAACATGAACTTTGAGTCTTTTAACCGGCTGTCATGGACTTAGAAACTCAAGTCCCTACAGGTCTGAGAAATAAGCCAGCGGCGCTTCTGGTTGCCTCACGTAGGACGTGAACTGCTGGTAGTTGCACCCCACGGAGACAGTGCCTCCGTCCGGACTCAGGGGCTGGGTCACCCCGCCGTAGGGGTAGCCGTTGTGCGGAACCAGAACCGACGGGTGCCGGTTGTATGCCCCGTACACCGGGTGGCGGAAGTGCGGGGGCGGGCAATAAGAGCCGCCGGTGTGTCCAGAGACGGCCTGCGGTCCGGGGTAACCTGCCGTCGGGGTCGAGCCGGGCTGGCACAGCCCCCATGACGCACCGCTGGCGTAAGGCTGCAGGTAGAGCGGCTCGGGGAACTCCACGGGAGGTCCTGCCAGGTAAGGCACGCTCGAAGGTCTGTAGGGTCTCCTTACTCTCCTCCGGCGCCGGTAGTTCCCCCTCTCGAACATGTCTTCAAATGCCGGGTCCAGCGTCCAGTAGCTGCCCTTCCTGTCCCCCCTGTTGTCTCTGGGCACCTTGACGAAACACTCATTCAGAGACAAGTTGTGTCTGATGCTGTTCTGCCATCCCTTCTTGTTCTTCTCATAATAAGGGAATTTAGAGATGATGTAATGATAAATCCCGCTTAGCGTCACCCTCTTGTCTTCACTGTCCTTGATGGCCATGGCAATTAGAGCCACGTAGGAAAAGGGCGGCTTCTCCAGGGGGAGGGTGTCCTCCTCGCCTTTGTCCCCGACAGAGTTGGAGCTGATGTCCTGGAGCTGCTCTTCCTGCTTCGCTCTCTCCTCCGCGTCCATGCTGCAGGTGTGCCTGTGTGCGTCTGTGCGTCCCGCTGGGCCAGGCAGGCAGCGCTATGAACGGTCCACAGGTGCAGATAACTCCGCCCACAGGTGGATTTTTCAGAAGTGCCATTCAACTGCTTTCATCTCACTATTTTCTCACGCTGTTTATGCTCACTGTTTAGGTTGAGTCGAGGGTCACAATAGTTTGTTTTTAAAGCAGCCAAAATATTCTGACTTTGTGGTGTGCACCATCAAAGACTGTTGCAGGTCTATACTTCAAAGTTTGAGCTTATTTTTGTCCAAGTTGTTTATTGTAACAGGTGGACTAAAGGTGATCTAAAAAATGTTGACCTGTTGCTTTTTAACACTAAGTTACGAAGATAATTCATTCATTCATGTTTACTCGTGATGTGCAGCAAAAAAAAAATCCTCAAAAACTATGTATTGTGATCAATAATTGAAATAAACTAACATAAAAACGATGCTTACAAATCTTGGCTGTTTATAAACCGATAATTCAAATTGCATTGTCATAATTCAAGGTGTAAAAATAATCACAACTGACCTTTTGACAGCCATGATCTGTTGCTGTTTTGACAGGTCTTTTTCACAGCATCATTGTTTCAGCTCTGAGGCACGTGGTTGGGGATTTTCCTGAAACACACGTAAACACAGGAGGCGAGCAGGTACCAGAGCCCGGCTCACCACCCACATAAAGCCGAGGCATGAACAGACGGGCCTGTTGGGCCGCTGAGGGCAGCAGATAATGATCACTTGCTCTGCAGACAGTCTGTCTTTTTAAACTGATGAAAAGGTGAGCATCAGGTGAAAAACAGGCAAGTCTCCAGTGAGGATTAGGTGGCACTATTTTGCCGTTATTGGATTATAATAAATTAAGAATTGTATTTTGAGCACATTTTTAAAAATGAATAAAAAACATTATTTTGCCTCCTTATTTTGTTGTATTATGTTCAAACTGAAAAGCTCCATTGCTCTATGACATTTGTTTTATGAATTAATCAATTTAAAGTATTTTTTTTTTTACAAATTTGACTTTAAAAAGGTATAGAATGTATAAGAAATACAGGGTTGCAACCAAAATACTGAAAGAAAGCAAAGTAATGTGTGTTAATCTCGGTAGCTTTATGTCACATTGAAAAGTATACATTTTTAATTTCAGGTTTGATAATTTAATTTATTGCAACCTGTCCAGGGTGCACCCCACCCCTCACACATATGCGCACCAGTGACCCCCTGTGACCCCAATATCCTTCTAAAACTTCAAATATCATGATTGTAAAACGAATTATGCAGAGACTCTGATTTTAATCAAAACAAGTTAAAGTAGCTCAAAGAAACAAATTCCAAGATTGCACAAACATGTTTCTAATTTCACTGTTAGAATGAGATTGAAGTAGATATAAATTCATAAAATTCTGATGTGATTTAGGGTAAAAACACAAAAAGTCTATTGATGTTGAATATTACAGCCTGATTTTGCAAAATGAGAATTTTTAAAGTCTTTGTGTCTTGTTAGGTTTTGTGTTTTTGTCCCAGTTCACATTAAAAACAAAACTAAACTAACATCTTCTGCACAAAGACTCTGATGTTACTGCAACTTTTGCTAAACTGAAGGAACACACATTTTATTTCTACCCATGACCCCCGAGGGCCTCTGTACAAATGAGACATTTGATTGAAATAAAACTAAATGGAATTACAATTATAATTCAAGCCACTCCTTAAACTTCTGACTCAGTTTTTCAGATTCAAAGCAAAAACAGAGCTTCATCTATCAAAACCAGTGAATAATTTACAAACTTTTTGTAAAAGTTCAAGAAGTGCTTTGACATTAACACAAGTAAGTCAGTAAAGATTGTGAATTTACAGACCTAAGTCTGTGAGACGACAAGTGTACAGGAATTTAATAAAATGTTACAATATTTAACCTAATTATGTGAACCAACATTCATGAGGAAAGTCCATTATTAAAGTGACTGCAAAATTAATTGCATATGTATTTGACTATGAATTGTGAAGAAACACAGTATTATCACAATGACATTATAAAGGGAAGATATATCCTGCTTCGAGAAGCTGCATGCTTTAAAATGTCTTTGTTCACAAACGTCTGAAGGGAGAGTCGGCACACCAAGGTGGAAAACCAAACTTTGTCTCCGGTTTTGCATTTTGCATGAAATATTCTCCCATGAATTACAGTATACCAGTTTTGATCACAATTAAGTGATTTTACAGGACAAAATGTTAATGTGACAAATATATATATATTTTTTGCACTTAAAATGTCAAAACCTTTTGTTAAAGTCCTCAAGATTGCACTTTAACAAAAAATTGTAAAATAACAAAATGAAAAGAAAGAGTTATTATGATGAGCTGGAAACTGGATCAGTGTGTTTGGACTTTTTCCCTGATGACAGCAGGGATAAACTCTGCCTCCTGAACAGGATTAACCAGGTATATAACAAACAAATAAATGAGTGGATGGATGAATGACAGTTCTCCTGACCTGATGCTCGGTTAGTAAAAATTATGTAAAAAAGGAATGAGACACACGATTGTTAGCAAAAATTGTTTCTGTAAACTGTATGTTGTTCTGTTGAATTTTTATTTATTTCTGTAATGGAGTTCAGCAGGTTGATCGCTGATGGAACAAAGCGCTGAAAAAAATGCAAATATAACAATTTTTACCAAGTTAAAAATTATATGTTGTTTTATGACACATTACTTTAAATGAAGTGATACTTGGATATAAGTTTTAGCATATTTTAAAAACTTCCATTAGATTTTGCATGCTCAAAAAAGGAGGTTGATTTTAAAATAACACTGTTAAAAAAACAAGCATCCCTCTGCCAATTTGTTATTGCTCTAAACACACTCTAACAACTTACTTTTTAGAGTGCATGCATATTATTCATTTTCTAAAAGAAAACAGGTAAACTGCTTTACATTTACTCATCTCGATTTAGTGGAACCAGTTGACATAACTTGGTGAAGTAAATTCAACTTTTCATTTTTCAGAGTGCAGATTAAAATTTTTTTAAAGAATAGACCATAAGATTAGTCACAAATGGCTGAAAAGTCATATAAGAGGCACAGGGCCCCAAATAACAAAAAAAGTGTATTAATTTATGAATGTAGGAATATTCTGAGTCACTAATTATAAGCACAAAAAAAAAAACTAAATATGAGCACAGATCAGGCCAAAGAAGAGAAAACAATGGCTGATTTCATCATTTTCATTTTTGTAGCCAAGTAGCAGCCAGGTGTGATGACTTCCTCCTCACCTTGGAGTGATAAGCCCCACCTACTTTTTCAAATCAGGAAGTTCCCTGCTGTCATACCAAAAATACCTTTTATGCACAGATAACTGAAGAGTTTCACCTGTTTAAAACATCAACTCACCTCAAGCAACCTCTGCTAAATAATAACGTGTGTTTGTATGTAAGCTACGAGGGTGATGAAGATCAGAATGTATTAAAGCAGCAGAAACAAAACACAATGTCTGTGAGATTAATGACATTTAACTGCAGACAAATCTATTTTCTGGTCAAACTGCTGGCAGATTCTTCTCTGGTATTCTCAGACTTCCACAGCACAAACTGATCTCATTGTTAAAATTTTCTCATAAATGATAACACGACACTTAGCTTTTGTGTTTGTACAATAACCAGTAGCGGCTCATGAGCATATTAGTGGAGCAGACGTCAATTTACCATATCAAAGTCAACACAAATGTTATAATTTGTGGTGCATTTTCTGTGAAAAATATAAACGTTACTCTATTTGTCGTGAAATGCTCAAATAAATGGAAAAAACCCAGAAGTAATTTCTTAGACTCTATGGGGCTCAGTAAGGACACATACTGAACAAGACTTGTTTAGAAGGGCTGCCAAAAGTAAGCCTCCTCGTTTTAAAAAGAATATGGCAGCAGAGCTTAGGGTAGCAAACTTGCAAGACTTCTGGAAAGATATCCTTTGAACACACAAGGGCAAACTTCTCACACTAATTGTCAAGCACAGTGATGGAGGGCTGATGGTCTGGAACTGCTTTGTAGGCATGGGGTTTGGGCAGCTCCAATCACTGAGTTGATTATAAACTCCTCTGTAGAAAAGTATTTTAAATATGAAGCCACTGGTTTTAAATTTGGTTCAGGTTGTGTCTACAATATATATAAATAAACATCATGTGAAAATGTACGTTTGTTTAGATTAAGATTCTTCAACTTATCACAGCTGTCAAAACAGAAAGATACCAAAGCTGACAACAGAAAAAGTCTTTAAAACACTAAGTAGACTGAGAGGAAGGAAAGT
Organism: Cynodonichthys magdalenae; assembly: GCA_031762555.1. Classification (NCBI taxonomy): domain Eukaryota; kingdom Metazoa; phylum Chordata; class Actinopteri; order Cyprinodontiformes; family Rivulidae; genus Cynodonichthys; species Cynodonichthys magdalenae. The sequence continues at coordinate 16,562,129 of JARVJO010000024.1, read as the reverse complement.
GGCATAGGCAGTATAGGCAAGTGTTAGGGGCACCGTCCATCTAGAGGGCGTTACAAATGGGAGACAAAAAAATGTTTTTATAACTTTTTATCTGAGTATAGTTTATTTAGTCTGTCGAATAAACATGGATTATCAACTTTATAAAGGTAACTTATCCTGCTTTTAAGGTGCTATATGTTGCAGAAGATATTTCGTTATTTCGTGATAAATGTATCATACGGTGCAGTCAAGATGATTGGTGTGTAAATAGAAAACAAACTAAGGATAATGGATGTTTCAGTTTTTATCTCAGATAAGGTTCAGGTTAAAGTCTGGTTTTCAGTGTTCTACCTTCATAAAATACAGATTTTAGTTGTTTTATTAACCCCAAGAGTTTAGTAAAACGCCCTTCAAATGATTGGAAAATGCACAGTTTTACAAAATTGTCTGGGGTAGTGTACCCCTAAACCCCCCTAGAACTGCTTCGCACCACAGTTAACAGGAACAGGTGTTCCTCATTGCTGTCAGCAGATGTTGGCAGGTTAAATGTTGTCTTCTGGTATTCTGTTTCCATTGCACTATATTGTTAACTACTTTAAATGGACAACCTAGATAAAAATTAACATCAAAGACAAAACTATTTTGATATGTGAATGTATGGAAATTGGTAGTGAGGTTTAAAAAACTGCACGAGGGGGGCCACCTCAAATCTTGCCTCGGATGCCAAATTATTGCAGATTCTTGGGACCCCTGTCTAGAACATGACCATAAACAAGTTATGAAATCTTTATTTTATGAATTTTTTTGATCTGATGGGTTATGAGGATTCAAAGACTTTACAAATAAGACCTACAAGGCCTGAAGCCTGACAGCAAAATGAATACACGAGATGCTCAACTCATCCTCAGGACACCTGCAGAGCTGCGCCTGTGATGAAAGAGGGGTTCATTCTCCACAAAAGGTTGTTTTGTAGCTCACAGTAGTAATTTGAGACACCACTCACAGATTACAAGGATTAAGATGGTCTAGAAGATTATCAATGACAAACAACATCAAAAAATCCTCTTCAAAATCAAAACAACTCAGAATAAAAATAATTAAAAAAAAGTAACGCTGACCTGAATATGACACGGCAACAAATGCTAAAGATGTCTATCACTCGTTACTCAGTGTTGAGAAATGCCAGTGGTAGGAGTGGTTGCCTCTCATGCGATAAAGTATTTAAGTTTCCTGTTCAGGCCACGATGTTGCTGACCCGTTCATCTTCCCACAATGCATCATTCTGCAGGGTTCTAGATGACTGCCTGTCAACCAGTTCTGTGCCAGTCTTGTCCTGCCTGCAAGCTGCTAATTTCATCAACCCCCTCCTCTAAGCTGCCTAACTTTAAACAAATGTAGATTTTGGAACCACTCAGTCAGCTCAGTATAAACATTTTTAATTGTTCTTCAGTTAATCTAATGTCTTGTGTTTGGACAAAATAAATCAAAATAAGCCTGCTACGAATGACTGAAAAATGTCTTCATGATGGAAGAAAAAGCCTTAACCTCATCTTTAAAAAGTAAAAATAACATACATTCCTGCCAACATAAAGTCCACACAAATTGCAAAGCGACAGATTCAAAAGAGGAAACAGAATGTAGCAATAAAAACCGCAAAATGAAACATGTAGTGTGTTTTTCACTTGTGTGACGACAACTCTTTCTTGGCCCAGAGAGGCTTTAGAGAAAATTCCAGCAAAGTTACAGGACGAATTCAACCTGACAGGCGTCCTGTTTGACTTGTTTTCCAACGCAGGATCAGCCTGCTGCCACATGCAGCGTTAGCAGCTGTCATGGAAAAGGTTTGCAGCCTCACATTCAGCTCTCACCTTTTTTCCACAGAACAGCTGGAAACACAGAGGCTGATCGAAGAGATGTTTGTGTCAAACGCTTTCTGAGTAACTCAGAGTTTGTTTTGTGCAACAAAAGTTAGATCACAGATAAAAACGCTGCCAAATGCCAATCTCTGCGTGCTGCCACACGTTTGTGTTTTTGTTTGCTTGTTTGTTTGTTTGTTTGTTTGTTTGTTTGTTTGTTTTCCTCAGCATACTTGAGATTGCCACTCTAGTTTTTTTCATTACAGATTCAGACAGACAGACAATCACCAGTGAAAAAAAAAGCCAGACCTATAATGGTTCAGTTTGTCAGAAGCAAAGGAAAAGAAACATTTGCTCACAAGACAAGCAAATGTCATGAAACTCATGATCTCATGATCAGTGGTTTTCAAACTCTTTGTCTTCTGGCCCACAAAATAATCGATGCAGAAACTTGTGACCCCAAATATTACTGATTTACATAAGTAAACTTTGCTAGTAACTCTGTTAAACATAATAACAAAATAACCAAGCCTAATAACTGTGTGATACTTTAATTCATTCATGGTTATTTAAATATATTTTTTGCAATTATTATGGTGAAAATATTCCATTAGCAATTTATTTGCATTTAAATTGATATCTGGAAATCATTTGTGGACCCTCACTTGATGTTTCATGACCCAAGGAGGGGTCCTGACCCCAACTTTGGGAACCACTGCTCATGACAGTTTGAACTAATTAAACATAAACATACCATACATTATTTGTTGCACTAGTTTAAATAACTTGCCCAAAATACTGTAACAAATTAAAAGTCTAGAATTACTTAAACAAACAATTATCACACTAAAGTTATCAGAATTGTTGTTTTAGTCAAACTTAGAAAATAACATTATGCTCGATCTCATGCATTATCACAAGCTGTATGTGTTGTGATTAACTCTCAGCTACTCCCTATGTTAAATTGTAGCTCAATATCTGTGAAAGTCACATTTGTTTTGGTAAATGTTGATTAGCTGTGGTGGTCATGTTGGATGGGACTGACTCCAAAAGTTTTTCAGTTGTTGATGTACACGAAATGAATACATTCTGAAAGTTTCATTTAAACCCATCCAGTGTTTTATGAGATATTTTGCTAACAGACAAACAGGGTTCACTTCAGCAGTTTTAGGCAAGTTGTGAAGGACTCTCAGCTACAACAACAGCTAATGTTTGGACTGCTTTCTACAAGTTTCATTAAAATTCAACCAGTGATTTATGATATATTTTGCTAAAAACAGATATGAGCTAAAATATTTGAGCACAAGTACATATGTTTTAATTTAACTTCACTGCTTCTGTGGTTTAAATGCAAATCGTTTGTGCATTGTATTTAACTGCCTTGTATCTGGTATTTTCTGCTGCCATCTAGTGGACCTTAGGGAAATAACAGGTATTTCACATTTTTTTATTTTATTTATATTTTTATACAAAAAAGTGTAAAGAAAAAAACATTAAGACTAAAAGCAAAACATGCAAAACAGGTCAAACTGTAGCCCTTCAGTCATGTCTTTACATTTTAGAAATGGTTAAATAAATGATCAACAAACCATGTCAAAATGTTTATAAGCACTAAAAGTTAGATTTAAGAAACAGAAGAAGTATGCAACGTTAAACAATTAATATCAAGAAGAAAGTATTGTCATTTCTGCACCAGAGTCACGAGGGACACTCTTGCCCAAATCCAGCAGTCGTCACAGTGCGAGGTGCAGGGTACACCCTGGACAGGTCGCAGGTCCATCACAGGGCCACACCTAGAGACAAATGAGACAGACAACCATTTATTCTCTCGCTCACACCTAGGGACAATTTAGAGTTACCAATTAACCTAAATTTTTGGTGTGTGGGAGGAAGCCGGAGTGCACAGAGAGAACATGCAAACTCTACCCACAAAGGTCCCGGGTCGGGATTTGATCCGGCGACCTTCTTGCTGAGAGGCAACAGCTTTACCAACTGAGTAAAACATTTTATATTTAAGCAAAATGACAATATTTTAATTGTAACGAGCTCAAAGTACAAGATTGACACACACAAATCAGAAATGCTTTAGAATTTAATGGGAGCTGCTTTTTTTCATTCTGCCAGAAGAGGGCAGCAGACTGCAACTCGTGAGGACTGCAGCAGAAGGCACAGCTAGCTCAAATTTCTGTGGCACTTGTAGGAAGTTTTGAGGATTTTTTGATATTATGTTCTCAGTCTTTCTGAAATTCAATAGAATAAGAAGCCTGATCATACCACTCATAACAGTTTTATTTTATTTCATTTTATTTTATGGTAACATAGCAATGAATGCAGCTTTGTGTGAAAGTCAGAAGGAAAACTGTCATCCTGTGCACGCCTGAAGTAGATTTATGCCGATCTTGACCTCATACCACGACCTCAGACATCAAACACAATGACTAAAAAATGTAGGCTGGATGATCCTTTATGTGCTGAAGCACTGTGGGGTGTAACCCATCAAAAAAGATAATGAAAACAAAAGAATCCTCTGGCCCTGAAAACACTTTAGTGCTTGGAAAATGTTTTTGTATCACAGCACTGTGGGGACTACATAGTTTAAATGCTCTTTAACTTGGTGACAGGTCTGGTAAACAACATCCAGTGGTGGACCTGGTAATGACTCCGTTTTCAATTCTAGTAACATATAAGCTTTGAAGTCAAGGACAAGAGGAAAATGTGTCCACGGGGTCTCTGGAATCCGTGTGAAGAAGCACAACAACAAGGGGCACCATTCAGACTGGTGACCAGCAATTTATGTGGGAATTCAGCTGAGAATCATTGTGTGAGGTAAAAGCCAAACAGATTTGTCTCATCCCTGGCCCCTTCCTCCTTTAACTGACTTCTCATGATTGACTTTGATGGGGAGAAGATGATAGAAGAAAAACAAAGCAGTACGGCTCAATTCACTTCTAATAGAAAATAGGTAAATGAGTGGGTGGGATGGAGAAACCATGATTAGAATGAAAATCAAATTTCAACAAATCAATCTGCTAAGGAGAGGATGCTCAAATGGAGGAGATGTGCAATGGGCTAAAGTAAGCTGAGTATGAGAAAAGTGGATCTCTCCTTAAAAAAGCTCCTCCTGCTGGGTTCCCCTCCTGCAGCGATGATGGAGCGGCTGCCCCCTAACTATCTCCCCAGCTGCCCTACATGTTCTGAAGCCTGGACCCCGGACCACAGCATAAGGAGGCCAGGCCAAGTGACCTGCTGTCCAATGTGTTCCTCAGCTGGTGATCAGTTGGAATCAGCAGCAGAGTCACATGTTCTACAGGTTAAACTCTCACTGCAGGTGGAAACAAGCTGATAACAGATTCAAACAATCAATGCTTTCAAGTGAAGAAGTTACTTTTCATTTCAATGAGCCAGACTTTCATGTAAGCTTTTAATCAATATTTTCTTTGTGCTTTATTAAAATTTAAATGCTTTTTTAGATCATTAATTGATCAACAATGAAATAAAAGCAAATACAATCAAAAACAATAAGTTTGTATTTATTTAAAATTTATAATCACAGCTGGTTAAAAGGTTTTTTGTTTAGGCAACAAAAACCTGCTATTTAACAAGAGAAATAAGAACTTCAAACTCAGTTGTTTTTTTAATCAGTATTCAATCTACTTTTGAATTAAATGATTTTTCGAACAGCAGCATGGTGGCTCAGTTGGGAAAGTTGTTGCCTCTCAGCAAGAAAGTTGCCAGATCAAATCCCAGGCCAGGGACCTTTCTGGGTAGTTTTTATGTTCTCTCTGTGCATGTGTGGGTTTTCTCTGTGTATTCTGGTTTCCTCCCACAGGCCAAAATCATGCATGTTAGGTTTGTTGGTAACTCTAAATTATCCCTAGGTGTGAGTGAGAGAGTGAAGGGTTGTTTATCTCTATGTGGCCTGTGATGGACGGGAGACCTGTCCAGGGTGTCCCCTACCCCTCACACAGTGACTGGTGAATATGGGCACCAGTGCCCCCTATGATGGATTTTTTTGAGGACTGTGGATGTCCTAAATGTCACAATTTGCGATGTTTTTCTCATAAAATAGCTCTTTTTATCACATTAGACAACATTCTGGGCTCTAACGTGACCAGTCTTTAATGTAAATACATTAAAAATCATCCTGGAAATGATGCAGTGAAAAAGCTTATATTTTAAACATATATTTTTCAAGATTTGAGAAGCATTGAATATTGGAAATTTGCTATAACGCAATAATTCTTCTCATCAGGTTCCTTCTTTATTTTTTTCAGTAATTCTCCAAAGTGTAATTGTTCCAACTCCTGTCAGCTGCAGGTAAGATATTGCCTGTTTATATTACAGCTTCATATTTTCTTTTTTTCTGTTGCACGAACTAGTTCCAAAAATACACAGATAATCTTTAAAAGCAACCATTTCCCACTTTTACGACCGATGAATGAAACCACAAACATTATACACACACGTCAATTGCAGTGAGAGCTTTAGGCCTTCAACCCCTCTATTCTGTCATGAACTAATGTTGACTCACAGTAGACTGTGTTCATTCTAATGCTAATGGAAGTTTTAGATAGCTACTTAACCACTCAGTTTCTGTACAGCTGCACCGACAGAAGAGTGTGTGGAGCGACGAAAGAAAGAAAGAAGATGAAATGCCTGAAGGAAACACTTGTTAACAGGTTACAGTTCAGTTTAATGCTACATTTGATGGTTTTACACAGGACGACTGAGCTGAAGACACATTAGTTCATGGAGACAATAACTGTAAATCCAAGATGATTCATAGTAAATGTGACTGAAAAGGAAGTGGTTTTGGTAGTTTAGGGTCAGCAGTTAGTAATCTGACCCTTTGACACCAGACGGATGCTTGCCGCTTGGCCTGGTGTGTCACAATGTAGAGCTGGATGACGAACAGGTGGTCGTTAAAACTGCTGTAATCCCCTCCATGAATATAAGGAGGACAGGAAGACCTAAAGAGAAAAGGAAAGAGAGAAATGGGGAAAGGAAGACAAAGGGAAATGGACAGCCAGGGCAACAGGGCAAGTAAGTAGTGGGTGGGGAGCGTTTGATGCCTGGACCGTGGGCTCCTTAGCCCAGTCTGCGGGCCATGCTTCAGAGCGGATGTGTTAACAGTTTCAGGCTCAATGGAGGGAGAAATCCCCACAAAGGGAGGTGTACAAATATTGTGGGAAATCCGTTCGCTCTTTAATATTTCATGAAGGGCCACAATCTATTCATAGGACTCAATTCCTTTGGAGGGGGCCCACATTCAGGCTAACTCCGCAGGCTCAATGGGCAGCCCTTAATTGAGTGCCCGCTCATTCTTCATATCCCTGGCAAATTGTTCCCAATGAAAGCCCCCGGCTCTTCATCCTCCTCTTCTTCTCCATGAGAGTGGCAAAAGAAAAGGGGGCATGCCTTGCTGGTGGGGCATGTGGGAGGGAGGAATAAGCAAAGGAGGGGTAGGTGTGGATCAAATATGATAATAGGCCAAAAAGGGGATGGTAGTGTGCAGAAATGTGGGGGTGGTAGACTAATCCTCAGGGTGGGTGACAGAGGGGGTGGGTTACATTCCCCTAGAAGACAGAAGTGTCGTAGCATCTCTGTGTGACCCAGTGGAAAGGTTACACATGACTGTGTGATTACTGAGAAGGTTAATGCTTCATTTATTGAACATTTTATTGATTCAAGCATTAAGTGTTGAAAAAGAGAACTCTAAGCCTGTTTCAGATGCTCTATTTTTCAAGTTTAAAACCTCTGCTGAACCTGTTCCATTCATGTATTTTGCTTGCTTCTCTTTTTGCTGGTGCCTATCTTCATCTGTCACTGAGCAAGAGGCTGTGAATCATAAACAGTTTATCACATGGACACGAAAAGGGACAATTTAGAGTTACCAATTAACCTAACATGCATGATTTTAGTCTGTAAGAGGAAACTGAAGTACTCAGGGAAAAAAATGCATGCAAACTCCATCCAGAAAGACCCCTGGCCAGGAGGAGATTCTGTGACCTTCTTGCTGAGAGATGACAGCTCTAACTGTGCTGCTGTGTTTGCTCTATTGAACCTAGACTGCAGTCCAGATAAGGTAGATGTTATGTTGATCATGTTACTTTCTGTCTTTAGTCTGTGTCCTCCTGAGTCATTTTTTCTGATTCTCCCATTGTTGAGAAGTCAGGACACCTCAGGTTTACCATCCTGATTGCAAACTGTTGGTGCTGGCCAAAGTGTGTTTTTTTTCTAAAATGACCCACTGGGATGTATGATCTAATTTTATTTTTCTTTTACTTACCATTATTTTTCCAGGCAATTCCCGTTGAGATCACAGATCTGTTTTTCAAGGGGCCTGAAGGGAACCTATTGTACATATTGTTTGAGTTGTGGGGGAAACCGGAGTATCGGAAGGAAACCCATGCAAGCACGAGGAGAACATGCAAACTCTGCTCAGAAAGACCCCAGGTCCAGACCAGGGATCAAACCCAGGACCTTCTTGCTGTGAGGCATCGGTGCAAACCACTGAGCCGTTGTGCTGCTAATGAGTTTATATTTGAAAATAATGTTTTTTATTGAATTTCTGTCAGACTTTAGACCAGGCCATAGTACAATAAGCCAGTATCTTCACAATTGGAGACTAGCTGGTGACTCAAAATCACAAGAAAAAAGTCAAATTTGTCATTGCACTGAATTTTAAGTGTTTGAAAGTGACTTTTGAGCAATGGAACCATGTTTTGCATGGCCATATTTATGGGAAATTGTGGCTTATTTGAAGCCATTTGCTCAGTACACCAGTTTTTTCTTTCTCATTCAGGACAAATTGTTGTGCTTTCTATGCCTAATTACTGTCCAATAGCTCTGATTGATGTTTCTTATTTCTCAGCTTTGAAATGGCTTGTTTTCTCCCATAGACAGCTCTCTGGTCTTCATGTTGGTTTATCCTCTTTTACAAGAAATACCTACTTCATAGGTTTAAACCCAGGCCAAAAAGTAGATAAGTCATGCAGAGCTATTTAATGTTTGAACAGGCAACACCTGGTCAAAAAGTAGTTAGTAAGTATTTTTTATAAGAAAAACAACTGCAGTCACATTTTCCAATAGTTTTGCTCACTGAGAAATGGGTGGGTTCAAACAAAGGGTGGTATGTTGTGAGTTGTTTAACACATCTACATGTAAATACCAGGAAATAAAAGCTGACATTTGGAACTCTTCTCTCATGCTCATTTTTTGATCTTAAATTCAAATGTCTTCAGCGTACAACAAAAACAAGGGAATTCGACTTGCTGTTCCGATCCTTTTGGAGAGGACTGTACATTCATTCTAATGACATCAACCATACAGTTGATCTATTTTGTACTTGATATCTTTTGAAAGCTCAGTCAATGAAGCTCCCATTTAAAATTTGACATGTCTTAAAAAATACTAATGCAATGACTTTCAGTTGTTCCTTCATAAATGAAGCTCTTCCATAAAGTATGTACAGCACAGGGAGGCAAAATAAGGAATGCATCTTCCCTTTAGAGAAGATCATTTGGTGTAGTATATTTATTTTTAATCTAAACTGCTTGAGTATTTAAAGTATACCAGCTAAACTCAATATGAACTTAGTCCTAAATTTTCTGATAAAAACATTGAAGTTGTACAGTGAAGCTTGCAGTATGCCCTGTAGTTTGACATTTCATTGCATGAATAAGTGCAGCACTTTTGGTACTTTCTATAATGAGAGCATTAAGTTCAAGTTTGTATCAAGGTTTTAGATTTATTAATAATGTTTCTGTATTGTGATGCACTCAACACCAGTTCAAATGTGAGGTTTGAATGGAAGACATTCAGTCTGTTGTTTCTTTCAAACTGTGTGAGTTTGCAGATAAGCATGAAGACTGCATCATAAATGTTCACCTCATGCCTGCAGTGAGCGCTTCATCCAGACTAACCTCTGCACTCGCTCAAGGTGGACAACCAGCTGGGAGTCTGACCGGAGGGTTCGGTCATAGTCAGAGCTCCTGAGGGCCTCCAGCTGCAGCTCAGGCTCCTGATCTCTGATTAATGGTCATCCCGCTCCTTCTAAGGGCCTATAAGACCCTGGGATCCTGGCTCACTCCCACAGATTCCTTTTCCCTTCTCCTATGTGTGTCCAACAGGCTTATGCTGGCTCATGAGGGGTGGAAAGGACCTGCAGAGAGGAGAAAATCCTCTACCTCCACTCACATTCACACACTCAAAAAAAAAAAAAAAAGCCAGGACCTAAACACACACACACACACACTGGATGCATAATTTATCCCAGTGGTACCACCCCTGGTATCCACTAGAAGCACACCCCTGGTGGAGTGTGGCAAAGCCATGCTAAATGGATTCTGCAGAGGAAGAGATTTAAAGCTTTCATAGTGCTTAGGGTGTTCCAGGCGGCTGCATCTTGGCGCTTTGATGGATTGTTCTCAGGTTCATTTCAGGATTTTCGGAAGACTTTGGAATGGTGACTGCATACAAGGGTTCAGTGGAATCACAGAACACAGGTTTTAATTGGATTTAACTAGAATTGTCCTATATAAATCTAAGCTTAAACACCCATCCTTTACTGTGCTGAGGAGAGTTTTTACTCTTAAATGTGTCACAGCACAACTTTAGTAACTTTAATTATTAGAACAAATGGAGAATGAACACAATGTTCATGATCTAACTGGTACACAAACACACAGTTTCAGTCTCAAACCAATTCGATAAAAGTTGACCAACGCCAACCAAGATTCTTATAAGAAACCAAAGAACTTTAGAAGAATTTTGTAACAACATCACTCTCCACTTATTAACTTAACAAGTGTAGATGATTAAAAGTTAATCCTTGGAGGCCCATGGTTCAGGGACAACCTAATCCAGTCATCTCCGGATATGAGAAACAGTCACCACTCTGTTCTTGGGTCTTTGTATTGAAGGATATTAACACCATAACACCACCTGGTCCATGAAAGACCCACCATTTAATGAGTTGATGGCAGGTTTGAATCACAAATGTATAGTTTCCATGTTGAATCTTAGAACGTATTATCTGTTGTGTCTTTAACAAACCCCATGAATGTTCAGCCTTCTCATTAAATGTTACTGGGAGAATCCAAGTGTTTAAAGCTTTACCTTAGCGCTGGTCTATAAATTAATTCCGCTAAGTGGCAGCTCACAAGCCCTCTAATTATTTATACTTTTTCTATTGGTCAGGGTGTCACCTAGATAAACACGGTGGAGGTTCATCTCATCTGGTCCACAAAACACCAGAGTGTGCCGTTACCAATGGCTCTGCTGAACTCTGACCCTGCTGGGTCACAGAGAGCGTTTGTCCCTTGGTAATTGGACAGAAGGGTGCTTTCGCTCTTCATTTAACCTTTGGGTCCCAAATCTCTGCCCCTCACCCCACCCCAGCTACCATAAAGTCCCTGGTCCTGACCCAGTGCTTTTCAGCCTCTCCTGCCACCCCCATCATGTGGCCTTTGAAAGTTGGAGAAAAGCTGGAGTGTGCTTGCCCTGTCAGAGACAATGGTGGAGTTAGTGACCCCTGACCTGGCAGACTGAGGCCTTTCTTCCTGGATCAGGCGCTGCCTTTCGCTACGGTGGGTTATTGCTGCACAGCTTGGCAACAGAAAGAGGGTAAACACTTGTTAAGATTCTTCTGCCTGCTGGCTCTCCCCCTTCTTTTCTCCTGTGGTCACTCGACGTACTTTTTCTCCCCGTTGAAGAGGGGTTTGGGTCTGTTTAAAGGATGCATAGAAGAGATGATTGGTCCCTTGTTTGAATTTCAGGCAGCAGCTTCAAAATCTATCATTCTGACAGCTCTTTGTTGCTGGACCTAAAGAACACAGCTGAGGGGGCACAGCTGAGAGAAAAATGCACTGACCAATTTCATGTAAATGATTTAGGCATGCTTGTGTATTTTTGATTATTTTGTTCAACTACAAATTGGTGCATGGATGGAAAACCGTAAAAAGGCTCACCATAAAAATACAAATAATTCTAGAATTCAGTCTTATAGTACTTGTCTTAAAGCACATGTATCAAACTCCAGGTTCAAATCTGGCCCTCATTAACATTGTATCTGGCCACAAAGGTAATATTTTAAATGTAAAATAATTTCATGGTTTATCTTATTGTCATTGGATTCAGTGCATTCTTCTCTTTGATTTTGGTGTGGAAAACAGAGAATCAACTTTTTCTTAAAGTCAAATAACAGGACTTTTAGTTTTAGGGAGGGTTTTATTTTTTACTTGATTTCTTGGGCTGTGATAAAATGCATCTCTAATAAATAAAAAATGAAAACACTTTTGATAGAGAGTAAGGCATAATAAATGAATGCTAATAATGTGTCATTCTAAATGTAATCCTTTTTTCTTTGTTCGATAGGTTTTGTATGTTCTAAATGCTAAAACACAATCTGGAAAAGGTAATTTGTATTTCTATAAGAAAATTTGTTCTATTACATTTCTTCAATAAATATAGAAAGAAATTTGCTCTTGGCTTGGACTCAGTTTTGATTCTTGCCCCCTTTTTTTTGTGTTTGACACCCCTCTATTAGAGCATTGATAATCAGAATCTGGTGAACATGCTAAACTTTAGGGATTATTTTATTAATTTTAAGCTTTATTTAACTAGGCAAATTCTATTAACACAACAGTTAACACAACACGTCTTAATTTGCAATTGTTTCTGTGATGCAATTTCTCTGAAAAAAAAAAACACTGATGAGTTTCCTTTGAGAATAAATTTATTATTACTCTAAAACTAATGTTAATATCCTTGAGTCAAGATTTGAGTCCTAGAGGGACATTCTCTGTGGAATTCTGGACCCTCAATCCAATAAAATCCACTTTCAAGTACTTCCTATCCCTAATCTCTTGATTGCTGCCCAGGACTCTGGTGTATCTCCTCCATGTTGCCATGGAGACCCTGTAATCCCCCTCCACCTCCCTCCTAATGCTGCACCGGTCACTGAGGAGCGACCTCACGTGTCCAGATGCTGAGCATGCGGTCGCAGTAAGAGGAGCATCCTGTGAGTGCTGCAGCCATATGGACTGAAAGGAAGGACTCCTCTGGAGCTGCTGGCCTTCTTTAGGGACAGAAGCCTTTTGTCTGGGCCCTGCCCTCCATGCCACTTAATGGTGCAGAACAGCATTGTACAGTATTGTAAACTGCTTTCTGCTCCTTTTTGCCCTGTCGGGTCCTCAATGGTAAGACCCTTTCCCACTTTCCCCTCTCACTCCCTCTCACTCAGTGGGTGTTTTAGGGTCCTCTGCTTTCATCCTATTCTTTTACCGCCTTCTGCCTTTTCTGCTTTTGCTGGGTTTCTCAATGTTCCATTGAGTGATGGTCTAATTGTCAGGGAACAATTAAACCATCTGATTTCTCCCCTCTCCTTTTTGGTCATGTCTGCTTTGTTTTAGAAAAGAGCTGCTTGAGTACAGGAAAAGGCTGGAGGTCACGTCAATATCTGTCTGGACTTTAACGCAAAGCTACCACTACAATGTTGCACAAAACGCTCAAAAATCTATTGGCTTTTGTCTTGCTATTAAAAATTAGCCAATATATGAGCTAAAACTAATTGCTGTGATCAGACAACATTCTTGTGAGGACCTGGATCTCATCAAACTTAATGGAAAGTGATTTATTGCTCCTTTGTCTAATAATCAAACCCTTCAAAGTCCTCCTTCTTGTCAGTCCAATAAATCTGTCTCTTCCTCTGTATACGCCGTGAAATGTGTTCCCTTTTAATAGACAGGTGAACTAAACAGCTGGGAGACAGCTTTGCTTGGGATGTCTGCACACATTCATGCCTGACCATTGCTTTTGTTCAAGTAATGTCACATCTGTGACCCTGTCTGCTCCCTTCTCCCACTCCGGCTTTCATCCCTTTTTTCAGCTCATACTTTCCGCTCAATTTCATACTGTCTCGGTTCCGCCCTGCACGTGGAGGCGAGGAGAGGCAAAGTCCTGCCACGCTATCTGCTACAATAAAATGACCAGGCTTCTCTTTTCGAAACATGTTTTATATGGGAACTTTGTCAATTTTCTTAACTTTTCACAAAATTTTTCCTCATGCAGTCACAGTTTTGAGTAGAGTGATTTTACTCTGAATCTTCAGAGCACTGATGAGAAAATAAAATGAATAAAAATGAAGTGATACTTGATCAATTACTTGAAAGATGCCTAAATAATACGATAAAGGTGACAGGATTTCAATGTTCAGCATCAAAAGTAAAAATATATAAGGAAAACTTGCAAAATCCTCACAGAAAGACCCCAACATGGGGCTTGAACCTTCCTGTTAGGAGGTACACAACTCTATGTGTAAAACATTAAAAACAGAATACCATGATTTTCAAACCTGTATTCAATTGAATGCACTACAAAGACAATACCATTAATGTTCAACTAGATAACATTTATAGTTTTTTCAAATTCTCACTCACTTTGAATTTAAAATGTGCAACACGTTCCCAAAAATCTGGGACAGAAGACTGGGAAAGTTGAGGAATGCTCAAAAAAAAAGAACTTTTTGGGAGCATTGGGAGCATCCCAGAAAGGCTCAGTCATTCATAAACAACGATGGGGAGAGGTTCTCTACTTTTTGAACAACTGCATTAGCAAATATTTAAAACTGTTTAAAAACAATGTTTCAAAGTACAATTGAAAAGAATTCATGGACTCATCAGTTCAGAATATCATCAAAATGTTCAAAGAATCTGGACAAAACCATGGACATTGTGTCCTCTGGGCCTGGTTGTGAACCACTTGTTTTTCAAAAAACAAAGTGTTTGTATTTTTGAAAATGTCCATTTGAGACACAGAATATCTGTTTTGAAACCTAAAAGCTTGTGTTTGTTACATCAGATATAAAGGAGTCGTCATCAGTAGTTTTGTATCAAAGACACTAAACATATCTGAACATGACCCAGTGTATCAGATGTACGTAAAACAAGTAAAAACTCATCACACTGCAGCCTGATCTCAACATAATAAATACAAACCAGCTGCCCAGTTTTACAATCTTCAAAAATATTTTCCCATCCCAGCCAACAATTAATGATCCACCTGTGAGGGCTCGCTGTTCCAAAGGGGCACTGAGGTGCTAATGAGAGAAGAGGACAGCCTGACTCCCCCTCCCACAAATACAATTGTGTCTCTCCCCCCTTCCCCCTCCCATCATTAGCCTAATGTGGCCTTCTCCTTCACTGCCAGTTTGGTAAAAGTTTCTCAAATGCAAATCCCTGCCTAGTGCTAATGGAGGTAAATGAAAATTAATTGATTCTCATACAAAAGCCTTTTCATTTGCCTGTGCTCCCTCTGTGTTTTTTAATGTGTAGACCATGCCTCTCCAACAATACATGACTCACTCTCCACCTCAATAATTCATGTTGTAATGTTTTTACTTTTAAATACTTTTTAAATGCTTATAGGACAGGATCAAAGTAAGCAAAGAAGGATGTTGTCTGAGACCAGGTTTATGTGATTGATACAAATCTCTGACTCACATCTGACCACAGATAAAGGTGTGACTCACTGTTCACTCACAAAGTCAGGTTGTAAGATGAGGTGTTGTGTATGTGCACAGAAAATGATGGGGGCTTAAAAACAGTAATTATTAAATTATCTGATCTGGCAACACCAATGCCTGCTTCAATATGAAGAGAAACACATGCTGTTCAGAGCATGAGAAACAAATTAAGCATACATCCAAATTAGTGAAAACCTTTAATAGCCATAAAAGTACATGCTGACCTTACCTAAAACATTTTAATCATTTTATGAAGACAAGAAAGATATTCCAGAAGTGACTCTCTGATGCTGTTTGAGGTCATAAGCCTGCAGAGTTTGGGTTGTTTTATTTCTGATAATGTGAGATTTTTGTATAAAACAACTGTTTTATTTCATCTGAAGAGCATATGAAACTTGAAGCAAGATTTTCTATGCTTGATTTTCTGTGATTTTGAATGCTCTCCATGTTTGCCAGCAATGTTTGTGAATAAAAAAAAAAACACTGAACTTGATCTCTTCTGAGACTTTTTTTCCACTACAGGAATAAAACCGATACATGTTTGTAAAAAAAATATCTGATGTAAACATTCACAGTCTTTATTATTAAAGTTTGAGCTGTTTAAAGCTGGAATAAACTTCAGTCTGACTAGTCTAATCTTTCCTCCCATGACATATTTTATCTTTGATTTTTCAGATTGGAATTGTATTCTGTAGTCTCCTGCAGGTAAGATACTGACCACTCATAAAGTCAAACATTTCAAACTTAAACTTTACTTGATATATGCTCAATATTTAGGCTACAGAAAGTCTTTTGTGGGTATTTTAAGGGTCTAGTAATGTAAATCTTTAAAAAAAAAGTGTAACACAGACTGTACTATGAGAGCACTAGAGGACAAAAAGGCCAGATTCTAAGTTTCTTTTTGTCTGAACAAGTATACTGGCCTCTGTTGTGCTGTGGTTTCCTTCAAAAACACTTTCTGTTATTTCAGAGCACATCATTATAAATTTAAGTCCTTAAAACACAGAAAAAACAGGAAACATTACCATTACTTTTAGCCTAAAAATAATAAAATTGTGCATTTTTCCATTATCCCAAGACTCAATGCCAGACAGTTTGCTCTATCATTACCTTTATCCAGCAGGGATAATGAGGGATGATAGATGGAGAAGTCACATGTGGAAGATAAGCGGATTCTGCTCCTTTAAACCCCTCATTCCTTACACTCCTGGGTTTGTCCAGGCTGTTTGTTTACCTATCAATCGATCAACCTCTGTTTTCCTTTTGTGATGGAGCCTCCTCTGCTGCTATACCTCCGTCCCCTCTTCTCTGCAAGCTGAGGAACAGTGAAACATTAACCAGATAGAGAAGAAGTGACAGTGATGAAATGAGCCTGTAGGGATGATGACGATGTTATCTGCCAATGACGCAGTTGTTGGGAAACCTAGGATCAACTTAGGAGATCATGCTTTCAGTCAGGCTTTATCTTTTGATGACACAAAGCCTCCTTATGCTGATATACAAGAAAAAATGAAATCACAGTATAAATAAACAAGATGCCACAATTTATTTTTATATTCTTGAAGTCCATCTCTATTATTGTGTATTTGAATGTCTGGAAGGCTGTGAAAATTTTTACACAAGGCATTTAACTCATTGTTTAAAGGGAAAAAAAAAACATAAAATAAAAGTCCCGACCTCCCAGGAAGTGCCATTCATATAAAGCTGAATCACATTCACTGGCTTTGACTGGTGACAGATAGCTTTACATCCCTCCTCAGACCGTACCGTGAGACCGCAGCAGCACCCATCGCTTTAAGAAGCAAAAAAAAAAAAAAAAAATACACACACGCACACACAGAGACATTCTCCTCCTCCATGTTCCAAAGTTCACACATACAAAATCAGACAAAAAAATACAACACGTTTCAGAATCCCCAAACCAATCAAACCCAATAAAACCAACAAAGCTGGGCAAGGTTTTTGAGTAGGGGTATGAAAGAAAAAAAAGAGAGATGGTCCTACAATGAAAGCCACTGAAAAGAGGGCCATTTGCTAAGCTATCATTCATGAGGTATGGGTCCCATGCCTGTACAAGCTTGCTCCCAGCTCTGCACACTTGTTGCCATTGTGACACGCTGGCAGAGAGAAGCCTCTGTAGTCCCGGGGATCAATTCAAACCCTGACAACACCACACTAAACCAGGGTGCCATTTGTTCACAGGAACCCCCTGAAACCCCTCTCCCCATCTGTCAGGGGCCTCTGAGGCACTTTGTGTGTGTGTGTGTGTGTGTGTGTGTGAGAATGTGAGTGGGTGGGAACGCAGGAGTGTGAGGGGAGGTTAATCAAGATTTGGATGTGGATGGGTGTGGGAGGAGGTCCTGCGTGAATGTGTGGTCATTATGCTGATTTTTCTTTCTTTTTTTTTTCTTTCAAGACATTTAGAAGAATACTTTCTTTCACGTTCCTTGTTCCTTCAGGCCCGGGCAGTCTTCTGCCACCAATGCTGCCCACTTTTATGCTGCGGCAAGGGTGGTCAAAGAACAGAAATCTGGGAATCAGGTCAATTATGGATGGTGGCTTGCTGATAAGAGTGAAAGAAAGCTAGCAGGAGAAAGCAGGAGTACCAGGAGAAGGGAATGGGGCAGCAGTTTTTTTTCTCTTCATATAATTTGGTTGAACACTGCTGGGTCTGTGCAGCAAGCCTGGCTTGACCCGATCGCCTGTTTTGTCAGAACTGTTGTGACGCTCCTAACTAGATTCGTTCTCACACAGACCTCACCCCCCTCGAGTGCCACATGAACTTTTTCTTCTTTTTTGTGGTTTTGTTTATCCTAATAGCGGGACTCCTTCCCAGTAACGTCACACGCATCCGTGCACACCTGCAAATTCTCCAACCGCAGCTTTATTTGTCAATTTGCATCCACGCCATTGATGATGCAGAAAAGAAGCGACAAAGCGGGACGACTATTAGTTCTTTACTTGTTAGGGGGAACCTGAAGGGTCCCCCTTTCAAACGCTTCCGTGCGGCAAGGCGCCTCAAAGCACAACTCCTGTTCAGTTCACACGTTTGTGGCCCTTAAAACCAACCGGGCACTGTTTCCCGCTGACCGCGACATTCGGTCGGGGTTCATGTTGGTTCTAGCTCACAATCGAACAAGTGGTGACCTCTGGCCTTGGCACTGACCCCTTCTCTTCCAGGGGTTAGGTGCTGAGACAGATGTGGGTAAACTTCCCCGTATGGGAACAAGAAAAAGAGGCCCACTTGTTAAAAGACTGTTTTTCTCCCCTCGTCTCGGAGAAAGTAAACCTCAAAGTGGAAGGTGGGTCTAATTGGGAAAGATCTGGATGAGGGTTCAAATAGCAGCAGGCTGGCTGAGGAGCACAATGGATATAAGGAAGAAGATGGGAGACTCATAGGAAGAATGTGATGTTTTTGCTTTTTAATAGCTGAATAAAAGGCAAAAAAAAAATCTCTTTCGGTGCAACCAATTTGAAAAAAAGGTTTTCAACAGAAACATTACTGGAATCACAATTTCATCTGGTTTTCTATAAACTGACGTGTAGAATCATACATCCATTTTAATTTTATGTTTTCCAGAATCAAGACAAGAGAACTAAATATAAATAAAGCTTTTACTCAGTCATATTTTCACTAAACAGAAGTATTTTTGTTTTATTACTAGCTGATAGATTTTTAACATTATACCAGCAGATGGCGCTCCAAGTCTGAGGGCCTAAGGGTGGCCCTTAAACCTGAACCCACTAGAAAACCAAATAATGAAACAAACTCTTAAGGCATAGAAAGTTCAAATAAAATCAACATTTTCTTTAGTTTCTTGAGTGCTATCTGCTTTTGTTCTAAGTTTTGTTCTAAGTGACGGCCATCTTTGATGCTTTCATTATCTGGATTACTGTAAATTTAAGCTGATCTTTCTTTCATCACCCTGGTCTGATGATCTTAAAACATGAGAGTTGTTTAGATAAAAGTAGTATTTAAAATTGGACTCAGTCTAAAGGTATATTTTGCGATTAAATATAGAGGACAAGTCAAAAACATTGAATGGAAAATCCAAATTTTTGTCCAAGTTTTTAGTTAAGACAAAAAGTACTAACTATATTTTACTTCACAAAAATGAGCACAAGAATTAGTTCAGTTTTATAAACGATAACTTATTTATAATTTATACACATTTTATTTGAACTAGATTCATTTTGATTTATATGTGAGGTACTGTGTGGTAATTTTGACTCTCTTTTTATTTTTTCTGGTCACATAAAACCAAAGAACATCTTGTTACACTCAGAGTCTCTACATCTGACTGAGACCAGCAGTGAGAAAAAAATTCTCATTCTGGTTGCCTGGATCTCCATCATTTTTACACGCCAGAGAAATACCAAGCCAGGATCATGCTGGCTCCGGTGTAACGAGTCCTGCTGAAACTAATAATTAAAAGCATTGTTAGATGTAGAGACAATGGCTGAAAAATGTAATAACGGGCCACTTAAATCACCTAAAGTGGGACAGCTTGGTTGGACTCTGAGACCTTTTTCGTTGGCATTCCAGACACGTGTGAGAGGTCTCAGCTGAGAGCAGCTTCTCCCACAGCGTCCGAGGGAGTACAAGAGCTCAGAGCATCCTGAGTGGGAACCTTTCATGTTTAGCCCGGCTGAAGAGTCATAAACGTCTTGTTCCTATTGTGTGAGAACTCATCTTGGACATTGTCTCCTCGGCTCGGCCCACCAGTAGCCAATAAGTTGAACATGGTCTCCTATCGAGCAGCAGTCTAGCATTCCTTGCATTTCCAGTCGGCTGTCTGGCACCGTCAAGCAGAGAGAGTGTGTTTTGGTTCATTTTCCAAGAGCAAAGCTTTGGTTGTCTCCTTGCTGGAATGCTTTTGTCTTCAGCTGGGGATTTTTCCAGCAAAGAAATTGAAAACTGGGTCATAAAGCTGAATATGATGTTCCTTTAGTCCATAAAAACATGCTTAAAAAGGCTAATTTTTGCAACAAATAAGAGAATTTCAGATATGAATTCTTGTGTTTTGCCTCCAACACTAAAATGTTCCAGCTAAATGTTGGTGTTGTAGCTTTTTCCCCCATGTATTTGGATTACATAATTCTGATTTTAATGCATAATTTCAATTTATTCCTAAAATAATTTCATAATCAGAGGTGCCCAAAGTGGGGCCCGCCAAGCCATTTGATTTCTTCCACCAGCAGTTTTCCTGGTTACTAATAATCTTCTGTTTTATGTAGAAACACTATATTTCTACTTAGTCTTTTCAACTATTGGTTCAACTATACGTACAAGGAGCTGTAG
>JARVJO010000024.1:16510556-16530727 GCA_031762555.1 Cynodonichthys magdalenae | reverse complement strand
TTTAAAAAATCTGTATTGTTCGATACAAGGGTGTATTGAACGGTTCGATACAGATACATGTATTGTTGCACCCCTACATATTTCCGCACATGAAGTTAACATTTTATTTGATCATACTTTACATAATGAAACTTTACTTATAATAATTTAGATTCTGTACGGAAATAACTATTTAATGTGAAGTTAGAGATGGTGTAAAGATTTATGAAATAGCGTTTGCATAAACTACTATGAAGATCGAGAGTGAAAAAAAACAATGAAAGTCAATAGAAGAGATCACATTTCTCCCATTTTAGCTTTTCTCCATTGACTTGTTGTCAATTTCTGACCAATTTTAATTTAATTTCAGTTTATCCATATAGCACCAAGTCACAACAAATGTTGTTTAGGACGCTGTAAAAAAAAACTATCTAAAGAAGCCAGCAGATTGCATTAAATCACTTCATCACAGTCTTTAATCCTGAGCAGGACATTGGCAACAGTGGAAAGGAAAAACTCTTAACAGGAACAAACCTACAGAATTTAAATTCTTACTTCTAACAAAACTCCCAACAACCAAACTCCATCTTATAATAAATAACTTAATGTTTTTCTAACAGAGCATTTCGCTGTCAGACTGCAGGTTTACTTGTGGTTCCTAGAGTTTCTGAAAGTAGTCTGGGAAGCAGAACATTCAGTTATTAACCTTCTCACTTGTGGAAAGAACTTCCAGTTTTTGTCTGAGAGGTTGACACTCTTAAGATTTTTTTTTTTTACATAAAAATCCTAAAGTTAGGGTTAGCTTGGGTTTCCTGAGCTATCTCAGTGTGCTACTGAAGGCTTAAAGGCCCAGCATGCTCCAGTTGTGTGGTCACGTGATTGCTCAATGTTTATTTTCACACACACTTTTCATAGCTCATGAGACACACAGCACAGAGCTCCTGGGACAGCTGTTCCTCAAAACTCTCCATGTTGTTTGAATCCACAACAGCCAGCTTCTAGCAAAATAGTTTGTTATACAACTAAAGGAGAGCAAATTTTGCAGGTGTGGGTGGACCATGCAGAGGCCTTCAGACCTCATTTCCTCACTCTGCTGCTATATTTACTCGCTCTACTCTCCATGTTTGTATTTGTAATTATTGCTTTCTTTCTTATAAATAAAAAAATTACACCTGGACCAGTCATTCTGTGTTTTTCTGCTCATTTCCTGTCCTCTCTGACCTGAACCAGTCGAGGCAGATGGCTATTCGTCCGGAGCGTGCTGCTGGAGGTTTCTTTTTGTTAAAAGAAAGTTTTATCTTCCTACTGTTGCCAACATACTGCTCAGGATGGGATACAGCAAGAAAGTGAAGATTTGATGCAATCTGCTGACATCTTTAGATAAACAACTTTTACTAATTTACATTTTATAATGTGAATGATTTTGTACAAATTGGTTGGTGGAAATTGGTGCTATATATAAACCTAATTGGGGAAAAACACATCCAGGACTATCTCATTTTTAATGTCAAAATCTAATTTACCTGGTTTGGTAGAAAGTTGCACAAAAGTATTTTTATTTTTGTTTAAAATGTTCAAAAAGGATCAGATAAGGGAAAAATCTCAGGAAAAAGTCATTATTTTAAGTCTTGGAAAAAAAGCAAATTACAAAACTTTTGTTAACAACATTAAAGTGATTTAATAAAGATGGAATTTTGCTGTTTTTCTGCATTCTGTGTTTCTGCAGCATCTGGTGGCTGAAACAAATCCAAAGCCACCCAAAAAGGCATTGTAACTACTCAGCGTCGGAGATCCATTGTTGTAAACACATCACCTATAAGGCACTTGATTTAGGAGTGTGTGTAAAGGGATTGTCCAGCCAACACCAGCTAATACAGATATAATTGACTCTCCCTCGTGGATTTGGAGAAGTGCACAGACTCTTTGTACAACAACAAATGAATCAGGCAGCAGTCAAAAGGAGCTGGTGAGCGCTGAGCGAATGTGGACAACAGACTACTGAACTCTGCTAAATCTGCAAACACAGCTTCTCTCTCCTCTCGGGCCTCTTTCATCTCCTCCTGCAGACCTCCGTCTCATAAAGCTGAGTCAAAGGTAAGTATACTTCTGGCTCTTGTCTGGTGAATGTAGATCCTCAGCAGTTTCTGTTCTCCACATTCCTCAGCCCAGAAAAGTCGGCATCAGCTTTAATTATGCTCTAATGACAGAGTCACTCTGAAAGTTTCCGTCTTTATCTTTGAAACGAATGAAAAAGGGGGAATTATTGAAACACAAAGACTTTCTGTACTTGTTCTGACTTCAGCAGGTGTTTCTTCATATACAGAGAATTATTCAATTAAAACCCCAGGGAAGAGTTATGTAATCTCTGTGGCAGTCTGTAGAATTAGGTCTGCTTCATTTGGGTCGATTGGAAAACAAATAAAGGCAACGTGAACACAAGGGCACACAGCTGGCTCTTGAGACTCAGGATCCTGGTAAACAAGGATCCGGCATGCCCCAGCAGAGCTCACCCATGGGGGCACATGAGCCACCGAACAATGACTTTTACTCCACTAAGACTGGACTGGAAGCAGGGCTTAAGAAATGTTATTACTTTTGGCTTGCTGCAACACACAACTGACCAGGAGAGTGGAATAGACTTCATGATCAGCTTGAAGATTCATCTTTTCTTCCCTGAATTTTGTAATTCCACTATTGTTGCAGGAGTCCTGCGGTGTTAACACGAAAATCTGCTCTCCTGAGAAGCAGCTGTGTCTGTGTCATCAGACCAAGTCCACCAACTTCAAATCTTACTTTTTGTATTTTAAGTTTTGAAGTTAGTTTCTCACACTTCTAGTTTAACTGTCGTCCAAAATGTTTGCGGAGGGTGACGGGACTGCAGGTCGTGTTTAGCAACTGTTCCCCTTTGTGACATGCTGTTGCAATATGTGCAAATTTTGTTTGGCAATGTGTTGCTGAACGAAATCAGATTTTTATTGCAAAAGATCTAAAATACAGCATTTGTTGTTCCAAAACCTGTAGGCATTCAGGATTCAAAGCTCAGAATTCATACTAAGTAGCCTATAAAGTTAAAACAATTAAAAAAAACTCTTTATGTACAAAATACAAGTAACTTTAAACTAAAATCCTAAGTGTGGTTTACATGTTAATATTTGATTATGAACAATTTATCATTGAACTTTTCTTCCATACATCTTGCTTCCACTTTTTTATTTTCTCTTTTTGGGATTGTGAAACATTTCCAGACACAACAACATCTGCATTAAGTGTGTTTTATTCATTACAAAAGTTTTCTATATGGAAGCAGGGATGTGCCACCTTGTGGTCGAGTCAAGACAGGGTGAGTATTAAAAAAAGCCTTTCCTCCGCTCTGATGAGGGGTAATTCAAAAATCCAGTTTCTACTTCATTCGTTTGAGAAAATAAATCTTGAAAAATGAGAAGTGGAAGAAAGTATTGAAATTCTTCAAGTTTTTAAATACAATTAGAAGAAAGGTAAAGGGATAACCTTTAAAAAGAATTGATTTCTAGCTAATTATCATCAAACATGCACAACTTAAAGCTTAAGAATAACATTGTGCAAAATTCCACGCAGTATTGGAAGATGTCACACTCATAGTATGTGTTAGGAATGACTCTCAGCTACTACCATACCAAACTGTTAACCACTCTTTTAAATTAAATTAGATAGAATCATGTCTGTGATTAACTTGATAAGCAGCGGTGGCCATCTTGAATTGAGTTGACTACTATTAGATGTATGTTCAATGATTATTTTAAGATTTCATTCAAATTCATCCAGTGGTTTATGATATATTTTGCTAACACATGGGCAAAAACATTAGCCTATCACCTTTAAGTTTTAGATGATAATAAAATAGTTCAATAAAGGACTCAACATGTAATAATATATGCTTTATAAACAGGTTTAATGTGTGAAGTATCCTGAGACTTTCCCAGCTGTTGGTTGATTTTTGCTGAAAAATAAAAAATAAATCCACTAGAGGGCGCCCTCCTCCACCACACATAGAACAATTTTAGGAGCATGAGGTTTAAATTGTTTCTGTGAGTCTAATTATCTTTTTTCCCCAAATTGTTCTTGTTTTATATTATCCAGAAAAATACTAAATAAATATCTGGTAATATTTAATAACTTATTTGGGTTTTTAATGTTGTTGATAACATAAATTCAGTCTTACGCAGAACAAAACAACCTCGTATGTCTACAAAAAAGTTAAACTAATGTCAATGTAATGACGGTAATGTTTCTAGTTCACCGGCCTTTATGAGGTCTCTTTGGTCCACAAGCTGTAATCTTCAAGTTAAGGCACGTGCTCGGCGCAGAACGACGAAAACTGTGCGAATGGCACGCGGGCAGATGTGAAACAACTCCTCCGCTTCTATCTACACACCCCACCCCATCTCCATCATCACCGTCGCTTTGAGAGCGGCTCCTGCTACGCGGGGATGATTGACACAGAGCCTGTCGTGCAGCCAATCAGAGCGCGCGCTGCCTCATTTGCATAAGATGGGCCTCATGCCATTGGCTCGGGTTCGTGCTGCTGCGGACCGCCTCGCGTGCCATCACAGATGCCTACTTGGAGGCGCACGAGGTGTCTTAAAATAGACTGAAAGTAGATATGGTTTTAAGTTTAATTAGGGTAAATTATGTTTTTATTGATTTATTCTTGACAATAAAACACGAGTTGCCACTAATGTGAAAGATGTGTTGTGATAAAATGAAGTCCAAAATCCAGTTATTCAACTCAAAAGGTACTCGGGTGAAGGTAAACGTGCGCGCACTCACGCACACACGCATAATAGAGCGTAGTTTTTGACGCTCTGGAGCTAAGTTGGAAGAAAACATCCAGCACA
This sequence comes from Cynodonichthys magdalenae, assembly GCA_031762555.1. NCBI lineage: Eukaryota > Metazoa > Chordata > Actinopteri > Cyprinodontiformes > Rivulidae > Cynodonichthys > Cynodonichthys magdalenae. Next base: position 16,525,874 of record JARVJO010000024.1, on the reverse strand, counting down.
TTTCCCTCCTTATCACTCCTGAGCCCGGCCCGGCCGCCGCTGCCGCTCGCTCCGCTTTGTTGTTTGTCCCTGCAGGGCTGATTGAGCAGCGCGTGACTGACGGCCCGCGGGGGTGTTGTCCAATCAGCGGTCTGCCCCGCGCCCAATGGGTGAGTCCTCGCTGCTATTGGCTGAGGCGAGTGTGGGAAAGAATGCAGAGAGGGTTTCACACGAACTGGGAGCACGCGAGCCGCCTATAAGTACCGCGGCGGCGGCGGCGTGTGTCGGTGGCACCAGTTGGAGCTGAGTCAGTGTGCGCGGCGCACCGCACGCAGCCCGGATTCAGATGACAGCTCTGTGATAACAAGCGGAACAGCAGGCGAACCTTTCATGTTTTGCAGTGACGCGAAGTGATACTGATTTTCCTCGACTTTAATTCCGACAAAGAGGATTAACATTTTCTCCTGTTTTGAGCCTGGTTTGATCAATAATGCCAGCTGACACTATGGAAAAGCAGACGGCATCTCCTATTGCCGGAGCTCCTGCTAACGGATCTCACATACCGGACAAACCAAAAAATGCCAGCGAGCATAGAAAAGTAAGAATATTATTTTATTATTAACTAATAAGTTGCGTGTCTACATGAGAAAGCTTTAAACAATTGGCATTCCGTTGAAGAATTGTTTTTACCTGCTGCAGACTTAACATGTAAAAAAAAGTATTTAAATTTCTTGTTTTCTTTCAGTCGTCCAAACCTATTATGGAAAAACGCCGGAGAGCAAGAATAAATGAGAGCCTTCTGCAGCTCAAGACTCTCATCCTGGACGCACTAAAGAAAGATGTGAGTAAAATCAAATATTTATCCCGCGTCATAAGTTTTATCTTATGTGTATAACAAATTAAAACTTAACTTTTTATTTTTCCTGCAGAGCTCCAGACACTCCAAGTTGGAAAAAGCAGACATCCTGGAAATGACTGTGAAGCACTTGAGGAACTTGCAGCGCGTGCAGATGAGCGGTACGTTTGTTTCATCTTCAGGCTATACAATGAGGTCGGAACAGATGTTTAAAACCAGCACTTTGCAGATGAAGCCACAACAACGTCAATAATATCCTGTCTTCTTCTTCCTCCTCTTCTAGCAGCGCTGTCAGCAGACGCCACAGTCATGAGTAAATACAGAGCCGGATTCAACGAGTGCACGAACGAGGTCACCCGCTTTCTGTCAACTTCCGAGGGGGTGAGCGTGGAGGTGAGATCCAGGCTCCTCAACCACCTGTCCAGCTGCATGAGCCAGATGATGCCGGTGAGCTACCCGCAGCAGGCCCCGGCCCAGCAGGCGCACCTGGCCCAGCCCCTCCATGTGCAGCTCCCCTCCTCCATGCCCATCAGCGGTGCACCCATGGGCTCCAAGCTCAGCCCTGTGGAGGCCGTGTCCCCTAAGGTCTTTGGTGGCTTCCAGCTGGTTCCGGCAACAGACGGACAGTTCGCCTTCTTGATCCCCAACCCGGCCTTTACCTCCGCCACGGCTCCCGTCATCCCGCTGTATGCCAACGCAGGGGTTCCTGTGGCGGTGAACTCCAGTCCGGTGCACGGCAGCTCGGCACCGAATGCGGCATCCCCAGTCCACGGAATGACGTCCTTCTCCGGGGGGTCCCAGGCGGTCAGCCCGGTGGGGGTCAGCGCAGGCTCTGAGAGCAGCGAGCCAGTGTGGCGGCCCTGGTAATTGAAAAGAGCAGAGACTCTTAAAAAAGGAAAAAAAAAAAACATTAAATTTGAACTGTCTGCACAAGTTTGTTGCAGGGTTTTAAACCTGCGACTTTTATTTTATCGGGGATGGTACCTCAGACCACTCACTGCCCCTCCACTGAATGTTTCGTTTTATGGAACAGGTGTTGCTTTAAATAGCGCATGCTTTTTTATAATAATTTATTGTTGATTCCAATATTTGGATGTCGGTGGTGATGATGCAGATAAAAGATTTATAGGAAAAGTTTGTCATGAAGTACTTTTTATGAAAAGGTTTAGTTTTGTACAGAGGTGTCATTGATTGTTATACCAAAGCTGTGTTTTATATTCTGTTTTTGTTTTGTGATTAAAAAGAGGAAAAAAACTGAAGTCGGGTGGCAACCCAAATGTTTTAATAAATGAGATTTTTGAAATCATTGTTTACAGCCTTGTTCTATGTTTTTTGTTTGTTTTAGGTTTTTTGACTTGATTAAATTAAACTTATTGATATATTTTGTGTTGGAGGCCGTGCGTAAAAGTTGTGCGTAAAAGTCCCACGGAGGCGCTGGACCGAGATGATAAACTTCTCGATCAAGTTCCTAGATTCAGCTTAAACTAAAGTTTCAAGTGTGGCCACCTTGTCACCGGTTTGGCGGGAGCTTCCTACATCTGTCCCTTTATTTTTCTCTCCTTGAGAATGCTCCTGGTGACAATGGGAGTGATTTTTTTCTATTGCTATGAAGGTAATTAAAAGTTTGAAAGGGTCTCATCCTGTATGCAGCGGGAGCTTTAAGAAGTCTTAAACCCTATTCATGAGCCTGGGAAATGCGCTCAGGGGTTAATGTCACTAACAGATTGCCTCAGTGAAAGAATATGGAAGGATCCTCGCTTTTCTTTTGTGCATCAATTGTTCAGTTCCACTCCCAGTGGTGACAGAGGTGGGAACGAGGAAACTTAGATAAGTTCGCTGCGGAATTTAAACTTGATTATCACTTGGAGGTTAATCTTACTTTCACGTGAAATTAGACAGAAAACTGTGGTCTTAAAACTGTTTAGGTGTTTGTGTTTTCCCTTTCAAGTATATTAAAAGCTCTCCTCATCTTTCCTCGTTTTATGTTTATCCCTGTGTAAACCTATCTCGGACCCCCTCCTGTTTTAGTGGACTCCGGAACTGAAGCCAGCGTCTTTTTCTCCCTGTGTCAGGCGGCGTGACGCTAGCCGTGTGTCAGCCACTTGCGGTGAGCAGGCCCCAACTCGGGATTAGGTTACAGCGCGGGTCAAAAACCCCCTTAAAACATTTAATACTTCACCGGCGCGTCTTGGTGCGCGCATGGCTGACACAGGCCAAAAAAGAAGACGCGCTGAAAGCGTTTCTAAGCTGCTGGTGGACAATTTAAACTTTAAAATCAATTACAAATCACTTTGGAAACTTTTAGAGCTCCTAATAAAACGCGCATTTGTCTCATTTTTTGAACGTTTGGCGCTTTTTACGCAGGTAAAATTAATTATTGTTGATATGTGTCCTGTGCGTGGCACAACGAGCGCTTTCCACTGAAAACGTTTTAAATTTCCCTGTTTAACAGTTGATCATTCTTAAGTTCTCACTTTCGACCCTCAGAGTCGGTGTGCCCTGCAGATGACACCGACACTAAGAAACATACCGAAACTCTGCTGCCAGTGATGCTTCAGCAGCTTCCTCGTGCTCAGAGGAGGAGGAGGCATTCTGAAACACCAGTTGGCAGCATGTGTGGGTTCTGCGGTTGTTCCTCCTTGCCTTCGTGTCTGACTTAATAGTTCAGAGATGCCTTTGTGAAGCTGAGGTCGTGAGAACCGAGCGAACTAGTCTGCCTGCGGCCTGGCTCGGTGCCAGTCAGTAATTCCCCGCTGGCAGGTCGGGTCGTGTAGCCGCTCTGTGGAGGTGAGGAGGCGGGCGCACGCATAATATCCAGGCGCGCGCACGTGGACGCCGAGAAGTGCGCCTGCTCGGATGTAAACAGAAAGGATGGAGAGGAAGGTGGATCAGATCCAAATGGAGAAATGTTATTTTCATGATAACTTGTGGAAGGATTCTGTTTTGAGTTTCGGATATAATCTAAAATCACAATATGAACAAAACTATTCTGACAGTGTTTGCTTTAACTGAAGAGACAACATAAAATAAAAGTTAAAACCAGTAGCGTATTTGCGGCCCAAACAGGATGCTTTCAATCCTTAATTGTTGCTCAACCCCACTGAACTGCAGATCCAACCAAGATCTGCGGTTTTTTTCAAGCGTGATATAAATCGAAACAGGCGGGAATCCTCTCTCTCAATACTGATGAAAAGGATTCCTGCAGAGGGCTGGACGTCCCTCAGGGACCTGCTGCAATCACGTCTCATGGGAGAAGTCGCTGTGGGAGGAGGAGAGGGAGGGGGGAACTGGGGGGGGTCATCATGAGGAGTCACAAATTATCATTCTCATTAGCGACTGAAAGGAGGGAACGCGCGCAACGTGGCTGCCAAGATTTTTAACCATCACCAAATCAGTCATTGTTGTGAAGTTATCAATCCTTTGATGAGTTTTGCTGTTTGTGAGCTGTGCACCCCTGCAGGGCTGAAACCTGAGCAATTCAGGTTTCACGTTCATTTCCAGAAAGAATCTGCTTTTCAACCAATGTTCATTTGGATGATAAAAATGTGCAGCTTGGTGGAAAATATTAACAGGGACTGGCTGCTGTAAATAAAACATGCTTCACTGCACAAGAACAAAACAAAGTGAAGAGGTCAAAGAGACAATTAAAGCTAAGATGCAAGAAACCAGTGCCTCTGTTTGAACCATCAAACATAAACAACATAAACAGGTGATTTTCTGGTTCCTCTTCAGTGATTAAAAACTGAATGAAGGAATAATTATTATTGACTCTTTGACTGTTTGAGAACTACACTTCTCTGCCTTTCCAATGAATGTCAGGCTATTTTTGCTCCTCAATTTGAAGACGCTGCAGCCATAAGACAGAAGGAAATGTTCTGCATGCTTTGGCCACAGGTTCTGTTAAAGGAGAGGCAGGGCTCAGGAATGACGCGTGTGTGTGAGGACACTCCTCGCACCTGTTTTCCTCGAGAATCAGAGTGGGGGACGTAGGGTGAGGGGGATAAAGACGAGCAGACAACATAGACAGATTTAGAAGGGTGGGGACATGAATTAGAAAGGGTGCTGAAACTCTGAAAAGTCTTGGCCATATTTACACGTGTTCGGTTCGAAAGGCCTCTGAGGATGAGTGATACTCGAATAAACTGAAGATCAAGTTGACAGATTCCGAACTTTCCTTTTCTGCAAGCTCATATTCGACTATTTGACACCTCATCAACAGGTGTTTAATTTTTATCTTTTAGACCACTCTGTGGGCCTGCCTGGTCTTTTTTGGCCTCCTCCTGGCTTGCATGCAGCCTTTGTATTTATAGCAAGGGGACCACTTATCCTTTCCCCCCAGTGAGCGCTCGTGCGCAGGCAAAGGAGGTGAGGCACGGTGGGCAGACGCACGCAGACGTGTCAAGCCCGATCAAATATCACAGAGTACAGGGGGTTGGGGAGGCGTGGGGCGGGGAGTGTTGTCTCTGTTGATCCTCGCCGCTTGTCTGCAGGACGTATGTCTGAAGCCAGGTTTGGCTTTTCAGCAGCTTCTTCAGTTTCATGGCATCAGGCCTGCGGTTCACAGCCTTGCTGCTCGTGCAGATTCCAAAGGAGAAAGTTAAGGGTCCTCCTGACAGGGCTAGAGGTCAGCCAGCAGACTGGGTGGTGCCCCCCACCCCCACCCCCAACTTTCAAATCTGGACACATTTTATTTACGTTTACTGTCACTTGTGGAGCCATCTCCGTCTGTCTCCTTTAGAATTCACCAGCTGTTATAGTTTAACAGCACTTTTGGAAGTACTTAACTAATGATATCCTATGGGCAAGATATAGGAAGACATTAGATTCCTTTAAAATATAAATTAATGATCAATTTTTAGGAAAATAATAGATGACTGGTGAGTGAGAATACGAATGAGGTTAAATTTCTAGTATTATACATGAATAAATACAATAACAATCTCACATTTTGTGTTCTTTCTTGTACATTTCAACATAAACCTAAAATGACCTAGACATCTCAGTAACTCCCCCTAGTGCATGAAGGAAACTCCCCATGATTGTGTGGTGTGTGGGTGGCTGTGTGACTGTACGTGTGTCTCACTACATGCCTGGACTTGTCACCAATATGACACTTAAGATCATTTAGAGTTCTTACCCATGATGCCACTGTCTGTGCCTGTTGTGTTTGTGTGAGTGGGTTTTGACCTCTTCCTCTTTATGTGTGTGTTCGTGTGTGTGTGTGTGTGTGTGTGTGGTGGTTAGCATCGTGTGGCTGTGTGACTGTGAGAAACAGCCTTTGACCTATTTTATGCAGGGATTATAAAAGAGAAGTATAAAATGGGATTTGTCTTACAGAGAATGTTGTCATAGATTTGAATTATTTGTGTTTATCTTACAAAATGTAGAATAGGATGAATGGGGAAATGAATTTTTGGTCCTATACATTTTGAACCACTAGATTTTACAAGATTGTTTAGCTTTCAAAATAAAAGTGCTGCTACACTTTAGCTCAAAATCTGCTAATTTACAAAGTTATAGCTTTTTTGTGCTATAATGACAGTTAACTGTGGTGGTCATCTTAACTTGAAGTTACTACACTTTTTATCAGCATGTTACTGAAGGATCAAGAAGATCCTGGTTTATTTCTAGCTAATGAAAATCAACAGTCTGACAAAAAGATATTCGACTCTGTGACGTCACGTGTTGAAAGGCCTCCTTCTCTGATCCTGCTGTCCCGCTGTGCAGAGACCTGTACTCCTCTCTGGACTCTCTGTTTCAGCTTGGTGGTGACAGAACTGTTTCAAAACTATTATCACTTTAGCACTGTAGAGGGGGGGCATTGTCCCCTAAAGGGGCAAACAGGATGTCCTGGTGTCTGGTCACATCTCATATGAGCTGATCTTGTGTGTATGAGTGTGTGTGTGTGTGTCTGAAGGGGCAAATCCTTACTACAGATGGGACCAGCTTACAACTTTTAAAAAAACTTTGAGCCTTCCCTTTTATCAATGTTTTAGCAGATCATCTTGCATTTCCCCTTTTCTATTACAAGAAAGTTCACATTATTACATTTTTCATGGATGTGACAAGCAGATGATGTAAATTTGAATAGATACAAACACGATAGGGAGACATATGAGGGAAGCTTTTGTCTTTCTTTTTCTCTTTCCCCCTCCTCCTCTTTTCAAGCCATGGGAAGGTAAACACTCATCCTCTTCACTTTTGTTTTTTATGGTAACTGTGGAACAGTTTGCGCTCCACTTGTGGTTTTATTGCCTGGATTGTCATGCAGAGGGGTGGGGGTGGAGGGGGACAAGTGTCAATAAGTGGCTGGGCTCATTGCAAATAAATGCCCTCGGAGAAAGGGGCAAGTAGAAGGGAGAGAATGCAGCTGGATACACACACACACACACATACAAACATTAAAATAAAATGGTTTCAAAGCCAAACTTCAAGTGACATAACGGCACACGAGACCATCTTTGCATTTTTTATACTTTTAAAACATCTTGGACAATAACAATCACACTTAAGACCTTTATTGAGTTAATAAAATATGTAGTTGTTTAAAAAGGTAAACTATTTAATAAACTGCACAATTGGCTTAAGTAACACATAAATGCTGAATATTCTGCGACTTAAAAATACAGGGTCTGAAATCCACCAAAAGTCTGAAACCGCTTGATCCATCAACAGTCTGATGTTTGCCTGCACACATCCATCACCCTGCTGTCGTACTCTTATCTCTGCTGATATAACAAACAGCTTTTTAGTGGCACTTAACAAAAGTCTGACAGAAGGTAAACAGTGGCTCTGCAGCCGCCTTGTGCCTTTCCTGTCGGCCGGTGCTGATCGCTCCAGGATGGATCGCCCCGTCTGGCACAAGCACTCATCTCCAGCTCTCCAGAGCTGAAGAGAGCGGGCCTCATGATGAATACAGTCGCGATAAGATTAGTAAAAGGGGGCAAACACTCGCATCAAACACTGTCAGACATGTTTCTCTTAGCTGCAGGTCATTTGTAAGGAAGCCCTCCCTCTGTGGGTGTCTGGCCTCAAGTCTCTGCAAGTCTTTGTGTGTTTCTTTCTGGGTTTTTGAACATGAGTACCAGAGAATGTCTGGTCTCAGTATTTTCATGTACTTTGGAAAATGTCCATAATATCTCTAAATTTGTTATTTACTTATTAGCAAGAGGTGGTAGTAATTCTATTGTGATGAAAATGCTGTATATATGAAAAATAGATTTGGTTTTGCTTCATTGCCTATCTAACAACACTGAAACTGGCATTTGTCTCTGAGAACCTCCTACCATTTCTGACACTCCCACTTCAGCACATCTTCACAACAATGCTTCAAGGGAGGCGTGATCTGTGGGGCGGGAGCTCGGCTGCAGACTGAGCTCCAAGGAGGGGCTTTGTGTAAAGCAGTTGTGCTTTGCTCCATATGGCAACCACAGGAGATTCAAGGATTTTATTTTATTATTGCGGTGGTGTTTACACTTAACCTATTAAGTATCCCCTAAAAGGCCTCAAATGCCTTAAAAACACATACTCAAGTGAAATTAAAGGCTCTTATTGAACCCTGTGGAGTAAATTAAAAAGTTAGGTTTTTTTGTAAGCAGCAGTCATAATTATTGTAACTGTAAGTAGTACTAAGTTTTTGAAGTTAAAAATCACTTAAACCACTCACAATGTCCCACCTAAATTTTTACAAAATAATTTTTAAAAGCTTCTGCATATGAAAAGGAGCAGGTATTGATCAAAAATGGTATAAAACGTAAAGCAACAAGTCTCAACTGTTATCAGTTCAAATTTGGTAACACTAGCATAAAACTGACTATTTTAGACATAATTTATGCAAGCATGTGTATGGGTATTTTCCAAGTTTCCAGCTATGAAACAATTATAAGACTAATTTCTCTTGATGTCAAATAAATCAAAGACCTATAAACATCTCAAAATTGTCTTTCACTGAAACAAAGCAGCTTTCTGTGTGTTTAACACCTGAGAACAGTCTGAGGCTGATGTGAACATTAACACAGATGTCTTTCGTGTGTTGGTGTGTGATAAAGAGTTGCCTGATCCCCCCCCCCCCCCATCCACACACACACACACACACACACACACACACACACACACCCATTCCCCTCCTGCAGCGTAACTCTAGGATGAGTGACAGCAGTAGGCTGGCTGTACAATAGATGATCTTTGCCGCATATCTGACTGTATGAACACAAGTGGGATGGTTCCTGCAGTATTGATCACTTGGTGGGGGCGATCTCACAGCCGCACTCATTGTCCTCTCGTCTCTTTCTTCTCTGCCAATCAATAGCTCTTTGTGCTGATTTTTTTTACCCATTGACAAATCACTCTGTCCCATTGCTTTTGTTGAGCTGTCAGTCAAGTAAAAGGTTCTGCTGTACTTACTTCATACTGAACGGAAAGACTTAAATTAGCACTAAAGAACGATACCTTGTATAACTTAATAATGTGTCTCTAATTTTTACGACGTTAAGAGCCAATTCAAATATTTTTGGAGTGAGTTTATTTGTTGTCAGTATCCCTTCTTTTCTGCTAATTGTTCTTGTAAAAAACCTGATAATCACATGTAAATAACTGTGTAATGCAAAACTGACAGTGATTCAAAAGTTTATAAATTAGCATTCACAAGATTTTAATAAGAGATAGTTTAAGATGGCAAAAATGCACTTTGGTGTTAGCCTTATTTTGACTCGCTGTTAACTCTTAATTTTGTGTCACAATTAAACGATTTCTGCAAACTGAGGTTGTTCAATGAGCGGTCTACAACAGGTAAGATATTAACTATTGATAACCTATCCATTAAATCCTACTTCAAAAGATCTGAATGATGGTAATTTGTATATTTTTAAAGAGAATGTATGTATTAAAAACTAATAATAATAATAATAATAATAATAATAATAATAATGAATTAAATTTGTAATGCACTTTTCCTTAACAAAAATCTCAAAGTGCTACAGAGTAAAACCCTTAAAAAAACTTAAAACTAGCTAAAAATAAAAAGCCTCGCTTTGGTATATCAATGGATCAGTGGTTAGCACTGATGCCTCACAAAAAGAAGGTCGGGGGTTTGATCCCTGATTTCCAACCTGGGGCCTTTCTGTGCAAAATTTGCATGTTCTCTTTGTGCTTATGTGGGTTTTCTCCAGGTAATCCAGTTTCTGGCTGCCTTCCAGTCCAGGTCTCCCTTGATCTGTGATCTCAATGGGTTAAATAAAGGTTAATAAAAGCTACTTATGATATGACTTTATAGCTATTTGTAAAGTTCACACCTTCAAATTCCCCTCATCACAAACAACAAAGCTGACTTCAAAACAACGGGTTGTATGATGATCATAGCACCCACCATGCTGTCACAAAATAAAAGTCTTATGAGTCATTAAAGCCCTGTGTGTGTATGTGTGAAACCTAGTGAAAACCCAACCTGTGCCCTGCTGTGACCAGTGGATGACAGGAGCCACACACTCAGTGAGATTTGATCTAAGACTCTTAGTGACGTCAGGAAATGGTAAATGTAAACTCACAGGATGTAAATGAGTCAACCTTTTTCTCGGTAAAGATGTTTGTGATTAGTGAGTTTGTTAGGCACACGTGTGAGCCTGTGGGTGTCTATCTGTGTGTGTGTGTTTGCTCAAACTCGTGAATAGTTGCACAGCTGGTGAATCTGACTCATTAATGCCGTTAAGTACCTGGTAACTGCCACTTGTGTTGTGTTCTCATCAGATTGTTAGATCTCATCTGACCGTATCTAAACGTATCATCTGAAGTGACAGTGGGCTTGTTTGTCCCATGCTGCAGCGTATCACATATGGCCACTTGCCATGAGTCAGCAGCAGCGGTCAGAGGTTTCCACTCCTAGACACAACAGTCTATCTGGGAAAAACAACTCTCTGATGCCTCCGTCTTCCTATATTGTCTGGGATGATTCCGAGGCCAGAGTGGCTCATTGTTTGGATGTCTTTGTACTGCAGGTCCACTGCTACGGAATGTGGGGATTTCCTCCCTCCTCGAGGGTATTTTTAGATCTCTGTGTGAAATCAAAAAAGCTCTGTGCAGTGTGGGGTCCAAGGGTGGGGTCTGTACATTTATTCAAGTGTGGGAATCTGCTAAGGGGACAATAAAGAAAGGGTGTGTGAGGGAATAAATGTTGGTAAACTGTAGTCTCCCCCTCCACACACTAAAATATGTCTCTTTCAGGACAAGAATGTCTCAACCTTCTCAGAGGGTTGTTGATTGTTTCATACAAGTGTCAGTTAAATTCTGAACCTGCACACTAAAGTGTTTTTGAGGGGGTTTTACTGGGTCACCTTGGGGGTCTCTGACCTCTCAGGGTGATGTTCTCTTCCAGGTCCTTCTCTTTGACAGCCGTCAATGGAGGCGTCCATGCAGGGGGACGGTCAGGCGGGTGGCCGGGGCAAAACTGGGGAATAGACAGGTCAGATCCAGAAGGACCTGTCACCTTAAAATCAAACCAAGTGAAATCTCTTTCCGGGTCTCACTCCCGACCTGTCAACTTAGCTGACATCCACTGACACATCAGCTTGACCTGTTTTCTGCAGAGTACACTTTAGGTTGTAGGAATCATTGTATGAACGTGTGGAGTGTGTGTGTTTGTGTGTCTGTGTGCGTGTATGTGTGTGTGTGTGTGTTTGTGTATGTGTGCATGCTTGTGCATCAGGAAGGGGAGATAAGCCCATATGCACTCAGTAAGAGACTAAATGTCTGCTTTAGATTTTAAAAGTCATATCTATCTTGATCTTATGGTATTTTCTCCACTGACTGCTTGTGTTTATGTTCAGATAAATAAAACTGCAGATGTTTCTGATTATTTAGGTCAAGCACTAGAAAAAATAAAATGATAATAACTATAATTGGGAATTACATCTAGTAATTGTAAATAACGTCAGAAAATTTAGACAGTGCTGAATTCTTGTATCTGTGTTTCTGTTCAGTTTGTCCCACAGTCTTTCTCAGGTTTAGCGTGTGAATCACCTGTTGCTGCTTCATCAAGAGGATGGGGTTTATGTTTGTGGTTTGATGTAATGGACTTGTTTCTGATGACTTCATCTCAAACTAGGAGCTGAAGTCATTCAGCTCTTTTGATTGCATGTGACAAGTAATTATTATTATATATGACATGATTGACAGCCTGGAAAGTCTCACCAGCACACCGACCCTGGTGTCCCTCAGTTGTTTCCTGTCTCTGCGTCACCTTCAACCTTCAACCCCTGCCTGTGAGGATGGTAAACAGTCGAAGACAAACAACCACATTTTAGGAAGTCATGTCATCTGGAAAACTATCTTCTTCATGAGTGACAACACACATAAAAAACTGAAACACGACAACTTTAAGAGGTATGTTTTTTTTGTTCTTGTTGTGGAACCTCCACACAGAGAAGGGGAAAATGCATGTTTTTTGAGGGGCTCCCCCTAACACATAGGGTGGGATTTTGTTTATACCAAATGTTTTCTTTTAATAAATAAAGAATAAAACAAACTAATAAGACAAATTATATTTTGTGGCTATATACAAAAATGTCCTGAAATTGTTTCAGAAAATAAGTCAAAATTATCATGTTGACTTATTATAGTGACTTTTATCAACTGCCAAATCTTAGATTTAAAAAAGTTAATAGGTGACAAATACAAATACTTACTAGGTTTTAATAAAAAAAGAAGTAAACTTGTTCATTGTTAAGCTAAAAGTGAATGAAAGACCCAGAAACTATTATAAATTAAAATTTAATAAAAGTAGCTGTTGAAATTACATCAGTCTACAAGCTCTTTAACTTCATTTTCATCTCCCCCCTTTCTCATTAAAATTGAGGGGTCTTTAATGCCCGTATTAATGTAGAAGCAGGTGGTAAAAATGCCTTTGTTAATCACTTAATAATGAATTCGCCCATTTTACATGGTGGCTTTTTCACCATTGGTTTACTTCTCGCCCATGGGCTGCAGAAACTTTATAAAAAGTTTATCTTACCATGAAATGAGTGGGCACAGATAAATGACTAATGTGGGGTTTTGTCTGTCAATGCAGTGGAACTATTGGGGGTCCGCCGACTGGGCAGGTTTGGACCATATGTCATCATTCCGACCCTTTGTGTGGGCGTGTCTCTGTGGCAACCACATCAGCTGCGGCCATTGTGTGCAGGGACTCAATGGCCCATATATTCATTGCCGGCCAGGCATGGGCCTCGCAACAGAAACAAATTGATACATACAAGCCCCTGGCCCATTTGGCGTTGCATGACACATTTCAAATAGACAAAAAAGGACGTTTTACTCTGCTGAAAATCTTGAGAAAAGCTTGGTTGCCAAGGTTACAGCGCAGTAAAAGCAGCCACGGGCCATTAAACTCCAATCAGATGTAAATTTGGGCTGCCCCCAACCCAGCTGAAACAAAACCAACTCCACGCAGCAGACACAAATTAAACAGTTTGTTTGCCGATTCACGTGTCATCTTAATGAGTTTTTATTCGCTTGGCCTTTGTTTAAATAGAGAGAATTACAAACCATCTTTGATTTATAAATCGAGCCACTCCAGTTGTTTACACATCATCGCTCACTCTGAGTCAGGAGGTTAAACGGACACAAAAGGACTTTTAAAAACTGGTAAACTGGTGTTAAGAATAAAGTATTTGTGACAAGTGAACAATGAAGTCATCTGATTGTTTGAAAGAAAACTCGTGTGTGACAGTGGTGTAAATGTAATTATAATTGTGTTTTCTTATAACTCCTCTTTCGGATTAGACAGTGCCAATAAACTGACTACAAACTAGTGGCACCTATTTAAATAGGAACTCCTTGTCTGCTTTATTTACAGAAAACATTTTAAAAATAAAGACTTAAAAGTCCTTGATGACATGAATATCCCCCACCATTTTTTTAAGTTTTGGATCAAAATCTTATATCTATATCTTGGCTAAACTTTAAAAATAAAATTGTGCTCATTCTCATGCAAAATTGCAATATCTTGCTCAATCTGGTAGCAGTTGAAGTAATTGTAAACAATTCTCAGCCACTACAATGCTAAATTCTAGCTTAATATCAGTGAAATTGACTGAATTGTTTTTGTGAAGGCTATAGGGTCAGTTAGCTTCTTGAATTGGGTTGGCTTCAAAAGTTAATCAGTTGTAGATGACAACCTGATGATTATGTTTCATCATTTATGAAGGAGTTTGGTAAAAGTACAGACAAACAAAAAGAAATAAAGTTATCCATTTTTCTTTCTAAAAACTTTTTTTATGTTAACATTAATTTTTGTTTCATTGCTGCAATTCATGCATGTGTGCGTTTTAGTGAAGATGTAATTATCTCCCCATAAAAATGTCTGGTAACACAGGAAACATTGAAATGGAAAACGAGGAGCTTCTGGGTGACATGTCTCCAGGACAGGAAGCGTTGTGCCCGTGTGATTGGGCAGAAAAAATATTTAGCTTCAGTCAGTGGCGGCAGGTTTGTCAGAGCTGGCTGTGCCACGCTGCTCAGCCCACTGGTACAAGCAGTATCTGGTGTTATTGTAATAATCAGGATTATTATTTTTAACATGAAATGGCTTCTGTGAAAGAACGGGCGACAAAGGGGGGAAATTACAAGAGATTAAAAAACAAAGGATAAATGACAGCCTGTCAACGAGAAACTTGTTTTTTATTAGCATTCCCCGAGATGGCAAATTTTTAGGTTGTTGCAACTGATATGGAGTCAGATGACAGGGAAATGTTTTGCTTTCTGATTAAGAGAGATTATTATACTTAGAGCTTAAACGTGTTGAAACAAACTGTAATATGTCTTCATACTTTTAGATTTTTTTTTTCTTCCAGCTAAAGCTGTCAGTCCTGTACGGAAGCTGAAAGCGGCCGTTTTCCACTTATAATTATTTTCCATGGTTTTCTCGTTATCAGGAAATAACAAGGAGCATCTATCTATCTATCATTCACCGTTATTTAACCATAACTTTCATATCAGCACTCGTCATCTAAGGGCTGCGACACATGGCAAGACAATTGTGCCCAATTCTGACCCTTCTGACAATCCTAAGGACGTCCAGATTATCGTGATCACTCTAAAGATAATCATAGCAAATATTCCTGCCTTGGGTGATGAGTTAAGAGTGATCTAGTCGGCTCGAAAGGACATCGGGACCGCTCCAACCTCAAATCGGGGATATTAGTAAATGTGTCTGGTCTTTTTAGATGCGTTTTGTTTGCTGATGATACTACATTTTATTGTTTAGGTAAAGATATAAAACGCATGTTGGAGATGGTACAGACAGAATTTGAGAAAATACAAAATTGGTTTCAACTTAAATTGTTATTAAATTTGGATAAAACGAATTACATGAAATTTAGTAACAGAAAGACAACTGTTGATGTTTCATCTAAAGTAGATGGTGTTGATGTTTGTAGAGTCAGTGAGGTGAAGTTCCTGGGTGTCATTATTGATGAAAAGCTGACATGGAAACC
>JARVJO010000024.1:16489640-16505004 GCA_031762555.1 Cynodonichthys magdalenae | reverse complement strand
GTTTTTTTTATTATGTATTTTCTTTGTTTTCTATTGTATATACTTAATTTGTTTATTTTAAAATGAAATGAATAAATTTAATAAATAAATTTAAAAAAATTAAACATGTTTGATTTTTTGGCCCAATATCACAGCCTGTGTGGTGTTACCCGAGGAGCAACGAGCTTGCAACCTGTTGAATAGACGTGCAGCCAATCAGAAAGCGAGGTGATATAAACACGGAGGGGAATCACAGAAGACATAAAAAACTGTCTTGACTCACTAGGAAGTCCGCTGGACATTAAAAGTCCTACAGAATGGTTTTCCCTCTGGTAAAAATAGTCCACAAACGATCAATATTGTTTCTTCCCAGTCGCAAATGTTTATTTACTTTGAACTCACGTCTCTCTGGAGGTCATGCACGATTTTTCCTCTGGACATCTCAATTCTCGCGATATTTCAAGAAGTCTTGCATGAGTTCACATCGGACATCTGAATGTTCATGAATGAAATATCTTTTTGTGTGTGGTGTGTTGTCTCTTGCTGTGTGGCTGTACACCACTGTGGGACCAAACCTGGTATATTCATGATTTTTTATCCTCACGTGTGGGGTCTCTCAGTCTTTAAAAATTGGCCGACTGTTTTAAAATCTTGCAGTGTGACGCAGCCTTAAGGAGACGACTGGCCAGACTGGAGATCAGCAGGCGTTTACACAGTGATCTTGATGATATAATAAACTTTATCGGTCACCAGCTGAGGGGATTAGGCCGTCACTGAATGATACACAAGGAAAACCATAACTCCTTATCTCGAGAAAATGCTCCTCGTTATTTCGTTATAATGACAGAATTAATTCGTTATCCCAGGAAAACGCTCCTCGTTATTTTGTGATAACGACATAATTATTTCGTTATCTCAAGAAAATGCTCCTTAATATTGTAAAACCATGGAAAATAATTATAAGTGGAAAATGGCCACTCTCAGCTTCCGTAGTCCTGCACTCTATCCTTGTAGTCTAAATAAAATTATGCCAATCAACATGTGAGGATGAAAAAAATTACTGTGAAACCATGACTGCTTTTTGATTTTTAATTAGAAATGAGCATGTTTCTGTTTTCAGGAGGTTGCAGCTGCTCTCTCTGCTGCTCTTGTGCCTCATACAGTAAGTGTGCTTTGTTATGACAACACCGGACCGTCAGAGTCAGTCACAGCGTGTGCCTCCGCTGGCTTCGAACCAAACTGACCCAGGACCTGACAGTACCGGCGTAGCTGCAGCCTCCCCATTGCTTGCTGATTGTTAGACAGTGCTGCTAACAAAGCTCTGTCTGTCTGCTGGGGTGCCTTCAGCAAACAGGCAGGATGATTAAAAAACACCAGAAAACTGTCTCATAAAAAAAAGTAAAGTTAAAAAAAAGATTTTGAAAGGTCAACATTAACTTTGGAAAAACCTTAGCTAAGAAAAAATAATTTCATTTTGATTCACAAACTGTATAAGTAGGACTGAGCCATATGGCTAAAAAATATTCACAATATGAGCATTTCATATCAGTTAATATTGATACTTTTAGAGTTTTTGTTTTATCTATTTGTTCAGGAGAAAAAAGGCTGATTAATCCTGCCAAACTGGTGATGTGACCTTTCCTCTTTTATCCACAATTTCCTCCCAAGCTGTTGCATCATTTTCTATTTTTACTCAACATCTTTTTTATTTTGAAGCAGTTTTGAGGTATTTCCAAGAAGAAAAGAAACATTATGACTGCTGCCAGTGGCTCATTAAGGTCACCATCCATGGTAACCACACAACTGTGTCTCTCACTCCCTGATGGGCGGCCAAGTTAATGAGAGGCAAACAAAACCACTGACCGAAAAGTCAATGTAACTACAAAACATTACATTGTGCAAAAACATTTTAAGTTTTCAGATGTTTTATGAAGTACAAGGTCAAAACGAATGTCCACTTCCTGTTTGAAATAATATTTTGAGCTAAAATATAATTTCTGTTGTGGAAGCTTAGCTCCCTCTCTGCATACCAGACAATGTGACATCAACTGTCAGTGAAAATTCTTTAGAAAATCTGTAAAAATCAACTGTGTAAAAACTGTAAATGATATTAAAATACCAATTCAGATAAAATCTAACTTTCTGTGGCCTATTTAGACTTTCAATGATGTTTACTGTGAAGTAGGTCTGAGCTCCAGAGAGGACTGGGTCTTCTTATCTGTGTTTTTAAAACACCATTGATTTTCATTAAATTGGTGTATAATTTGCACAATTTAGTTCAAAACTGTGCGATGAGAGAGGATAACAATTAAGAGCAATAAGGGTTCCCCAGTGCTTTATTAAATAATATTTATTTAGCAAAAACAAGTAAAAAAAAAAAAACATAACTTTACTTTGGTTTTGTCAGGAAACTGAAATAGAGTAAATGCTTCATAGAAGCAAGTTTCTATTTAACAAGGATAACCCTTCCCTCTTTAAGGACATTTTTTTTAGTTTCCATCAAGTGGTTCTTTGTGGCGCTTCATTCAAACATCAGCTAAGCTCCAAGCATGTGAAAATAAGTGAAGTTTGCATTCATCTTCTGTCAGGAAAAGACTGTTTCAGGGCCCAAAATAAAAAGAGGCCAAAGGAAAACCAAAGAAAGCATCTGAAAAGGAGGCAGGATGGTGTACTGTCTGACTGTCTGGTGTCCACACACAGCTCCGTCTTGTCCACTGGTGGCTGTGGAGGATTCATTAGGCTCCTCATTCCCTCCCACTGCACGTGAGTGACAGGTCCCCACAGCCAGCATCATCCCTCCTGCTAAAGCACAGCAGATCACCCCACTTCTCCTCTTTTACCCATCTGTCCCCCTAAATCTAACAAGGGCTGTCCTCCAAGAAAAGAAAGAGGAGAAGAGCAGGAGGAAAATGTTAAAGACTAGAGTATCCCATCAGATTTTCCGTGCTCCATGGACTCCAATTATTCAGAGCTTATCTTTTCAGCTTGGCTGATCTCCAAATGAATAAAGTGCGGGCCGCATTACTGCCGGCTGGGTGCATCTCTAAAGAGGCTGGAGGAGGATCAGGGATGTGGGTTATAGTGTCAATCTGGCCCTCACCCCGAGGGTTAGGGAGGTGACGTTATGTAGTCCCTGGTGCCATGGCATCCCCTCGCAGTGCATCCTTTTAAAACTTGTCTGGGTAAATGGAAAAAGGGCAATCACATTAGAAGAGGTTTCTTTCTTTTATAAAAAGCAAAAATAGGAGAGAAAAAACCTCTAATCACAAAGTGAGTGACTCCTGACTTTAAAATCAACCCCGAGACGGTGGTTGGAGGAGGCTGAAGTCAGAGGGTTAAGCTGGCACACTAAGTGATGTCAGGAGTGTCAAGACCTGTGTTTAGACAAAACTACTACTTTTACAACAGATGGCAAATAGACAATAAATTAACATAAAGGTATAGAAGCCCGATAACTGTTTAATTTATCATAATTTACCTTATGATGCAGATTTTGTTTCTGAAACAATTATGTTCATCTTAAATTTTAAATAAATCCCAAACAAGAACTTTTTATTTCTCCAAGCGAAAAAAAAAAAAGAACAAGCAATCATTTAAACATACATTTGCACTGCAGGTCTTAATGCTTAATTCTGATATTTTATAACTGAAATGTAAGGTAAGGTAAAGTAAAACATTATATAGCACTTTTCAGCAGCAAGGCAATACAAAATGCTTTATCTAATCTAATGTGACAGTCTATAGTGACCCACTAGAAGAAAACATGACATCATGTGCAGCACTCTGCATTAACGTAAGTGGTGCTACACAAGTTAGCATGTGTGGAACATTTCTGAAGTTGTGTATTCAGGATGACTAAATCATCTGTCCTGCTTGTTTTGTACAAACATACCAGACAGGTGTGGGCCAGATCTGGCAATGACACTGTTTTAAAACGGCATGCTACAACTGGCCCACTTGTGATTTGGTTTTTGTGGTACTGGCCCATGCATGGACCACCTCTGGCAAATCACATTTACATTCTTTGTGGTATCTGGGCCAGACACATTTATGTAATGTTTACGTTTGATCTTACCAATTTCCTCCTACCTCGTGCTGATTTGCACTTCTGGAAGGGGAGGAACATTTCGAAAATCAAAACAAACTCATGTATCGATCCCATGGTGTTAGTTTCGATACAACACAACACGTTGGTAAACCAGCGTTAGTATCAGGTTGGTATAAATTCTCAGTCATCCAGGACATGACAAATGTAAGACGTTTAAAAGCTTTAAACTGCACAACACTGATATTGATGATATCCATTTTTGGATCATTCTGTAAACTCCAAATCAGTGATGTAGAAGTTGGATGAAATGTGACACAACTATCAGACTGCACTTTGCAAAACGTATCTGACTTGAAAAAAAAAAACGGATTTGGGACATTCAGACTATCATAAAAAATGATATAGTTTGCATTTAGGCAAAATAAAAAAGAAGACTAAACTTGAGCAGTTCGAAGCAAATTAATCAGTAACTGAATACTTTTATCTGTAACTTTGTTAGTGTCCTCAAAACATTACAGGAGAGTTTTCAGAGTTTGGTGCTGCACTTTAGTTTGGTGGTCCTCCTGCACTTGATGCTGAGTTGATCATGAGAGACTGGTGCTCTCCTGTTTTACAATAGTCCTTCCAACCCCTCTGATTCTCAGATCTTCCGACAAGTGTTGCTGATCCTTTTCTTTTCTTCTGCCTTCGTGGAGATGGCAGGCAGATTCTCATGCCACCACACAAAGCCTAAACAAGCGACTATGTCTAATTCAATTAAGCCCACAAGGCTGTGCCAAGTGATCCCTGGTCTCATTTGACAGGGATAATGAGTGGGCAGAGGGGAGGAGGAGGAGGGGGGGGGGGGTTGTATCAAGTTAAAGATAGAGTCTTGGATTCATTCAAATGTTCACATTTTGTTCTTTTTAGACTTTGAGGTTTCTAGATGACCCGGCTCATTTAGTGTTGAATGGAAAGTGTTGCATTCCAGGATCTTTGTGCAAATGAACCAGAGGCTGGGAATCTAAAGTAGTGTGAATTCAAAATATTCAGCTTTTAGAAAAGTTTCTAAACATTTCTAACACGAGGATCATCAGATTAAAATTCTCAATATATATATAGTAGTGTGGTAGTAGTATAAGTATATACTACAGTACAAAAATGATTGATTCCCAGAGTTGTGATTGGGATCTGGCTGGGAGTCATGAAACATTAAGTGGGGTCCTGAGATAATTGCCAGAATTAAAATTAAGTTAAATGCTTGCTAATAGTATGTTTTCTGGCATAATTGTGACAAGAAATTTAAAGAGAAATCATAAATTATTTTATAAAAAGTAGTTATATTACTTGTGTTGCCATGAGAACCAATCTCTACCGCTCTTACTTTGTAGAGGAAAATTGAAATGAGTAAATATTGCATCTGTTGAATAATCAAATCAATGCTTATTCTAAAATCAAAGTTTTTACATTAGTGGTTTTTGCTTTTTGTGTGGGTTTCAGACTTAATAACGTCTACTTATCCAGTGTCAAAGAAGAAAGTTGCTAAGTAGCGTAACAGTCACGGCTGACAAAAAGTCAGATGCCGTTTAAGAAAAAAAAACTGCTTTCCTATATCTTGGGAACCTTTGAATTCAGCTGGGAACTATCTCAGACCTGAACTACCTTTTATTTTCACTGAAGTTTCCTCAGACTCCCGCTGCTCCACTGAGACCCTTGTCCCCTGACCAGCACAAAAAAAAGCCCCTTAAACGTTTGACTTTCTCACAGAAACAGCTTGCTAAATGGTATCTCTGTAATGGACTCCTGCTAGGGTTCATATGCGTTGTATAGCTACGCCGCACAAAGTTGAGTCAACACAATTACCATGAGAATGCTTCGGAAGAAAAGACCCAAAAAGAGTTTTTTTAAAATAAAATCTGAAACCATAGAATCCTTTGTTTTCCCATGAAAAAAAGATGAAAACTAAAGACGTAGATGGTCATTTTTTTCTATTAGAAACGTGCTGCCGAATGAATGTCTTATTTACATGCCAAAAGAAAGGGCCATCGTGGTGAAAGGATGGGAAATCAGGGGCCTTTATGACGGCGGCGCTGGTTGGAGAGGCCGTGGCGGCTTTGGCGGGCTCCCCACCAGGGAGCGGTTAACAAGGCCTCGGCTGAATTAAAGAATGGCAATGAGTTTTTAATTGGTGACACATTATATTTATCAAGCTGACAGTGGAGCGACTGCGCCGTGGCCTTTCTGGTTTTTGTCCTTGTGTGCGCATTACTTCCCCTGAGATGCCCCCGTATGATCCTCTCCCGCCCCCCTTTGCCATCATCTGTCGGGGTCCCTCACGTGTGAAGAAAGAAGAAAAACATAATATTTGAGCATTAAGTTGAATGATAACACTGAATTATTCATCGGGGTCTCTTAAAGTGCTGGATAAACCCCCTTTCTTTTCTTTTTTTTTTATAACAAAAGCTTCTTTTTGTCCCTCCAGCCAATCACACCAGTTTAAAGTTCGGCATAAAAGCAATCCTTTTAGTCTATCATAACAGAAGTTCTGCTGCAGAGCTGCAAAAGCTATTAACAAGTGTTTAACTTTTGGTTGGGAGTGTTTGGTCACCTCTTCGATTTGAGTAGTATTTCTGTGTGGCCTCATTATATAGACTTATTTGTGATTAAACACTTAAGAATAAACAGTTGATGTCACTAATGGGATTATATATTTATTACTTCAGTTCTAATAAATATTAATTGTTAAGTTCCTATTAAAAGGTTCATTCTCTGCTTTTTTAACCATGTTTGCATTTAAGTAAATCTTTCACAAAGCAGGTTTTTTGTTTTACCACATTTGCAAACAACGCCTCATCAGACAAACTCAGATCATTCTCGGAGATATAAAGTGTCAAGCGATTTGAATGTTTTTTAAGGGTGGACAGGGAGTGGTTGCAAATCATAAACAAATTCAGTTTTTAAAGTTAAAGCTGTTCATTTTTTTTGCTTAAAGTGTGAAGGCAGTAAAATATCTTTTTAGGTTAGAGAATGCACATTTTGGCCATTGAAATAGAAAAATACTCATGAATGTGTGAAAAATTCAGTAGTTTAGGGATGAAAAGCTACAAGATAACATTGGAGCATTAACAACATACTAATATTAATAATAATAATAATAGGTTCCACTAGCAAAAATAGTATACCCAGTTACTGATATCCAAATAATACAAAAAAAAGAGCTTTATATAGTAAAGTGTACATGCATCAAGTGTCTTATAAATGGACTGTGTGCTGCA
This sequence comes from Cynodonichthys magdalenae, assembly GCA_031762555.1. NCBI lineage: Eukaryota > Metazoa > Chordata > Actinopteri > Cyprinodontiformes > Rivulidae > Cynodonichthys > Cynodonichthys magdalenae. Next base: position 16,497,723 of record JARVJO010000024.1, on the reverse strand, counting down.
GCAACGCAAAAAACAGTTTTTTAGGTGCAGAATGTTTAACGGCAGGAACTAATAATAATAATAAATATTTTTGCCTGAAAATCTCAAAGCTTGGTTAGGTTGCAAACAGCTTAACATGTGCCTCTTCTATTGTTTACCTTTAAACACTGCTTGTTTTTGAGCAACAGCAGGTCCCCCAGAAGTATTAGAAATCTTTTGTTGCGTTTCGGGGGGGTTAGTCACAGAAAAAGTGGGGGGAACAAACTCCTGGCAATGCTCTCCAAATGGTTGTGAAAGGAGAACTGAGACTGAGGAGGTCTAATGAAATATTTAAGATTTAGGCTAAAAAGGGAACTCTGAAAAACTTTGCAACAAAAGGGGGTCGGATGAGGGCCCTCATTGTCCCGGGGCCCGGCGGAAGCAGGGGCCAGGGGCAGCCACAGATGCGAGGAGAGGCCCATATTGAGCTGGGATGTTGCAGGCTCTGCTCACAGCTGTGTTGCAGCTCTCCCACCCAGCCACCAGCCCCCTGCCTTTGTCAGCCTTTGTGAGTGGTGATTTTACACCGAGCTGATTGCACAGCAACGGCTTTGTGTTGCCAACGAGAAGGCCCCGCCCATTCCTGACCATCAGAGGTTACTCTGTTTCTGTATAATGTATGTATCCCATCAGCCCCACACATCCTCATGGCATTTTATTATCCCAGAATGACAAGGAGATGAATCCCTTTGCTGTCAGCTGATATGGTTTCATTTTGAAGGAAGGGGGGAAAGTGGGTCTGTCTCGTCCTGCCACTTGGTCCAGGAGCTGTCTATTTAGTGCTTAACTAAATTTGATAAATGAAGGTCCCATTCTACGTAACATATGCCATTTTAAGGGTCCAATAAAAGGATTGTGTTTGACTAAAGTTGCCACAAGGTCACAGTTTAGACGGAGAATGAGTAAAAAGTCAAAAGATATTGAGCTTTTCCACTTAGTAAAAAGAAATTAAATTAAATAAAAAACAAACTACTAAGTTCAATAATTTGTTTGAAGTAAATCTTTTTTTAATCCACTTAAGTTTAGCAAAAACATAAAAGTTTTAACTCTTTCAAATGATCTAGTGATTTCTTTGAAGAGATTAAAAGTAAATTAAGTCTAATTAGTCTAACTGTCCTAATTTGACACAAACTTAAAAGCGTAGATTTTCTTTGATCTCTCAAATTAGATCAGCTCAACCATTCCCTGTGAATATGTGTCACTCAGATATACAAGACGAGTCCAAGCTTGAGTATAAAAAGGGCACAACAGCTTAACTGATCATAGGATGTGACTCACTTCATCCAAGCCAAAGGCTTTTTAAAGTGGCTAATGTGAAAGACAATGCAGCCGTGCCCTGGATAATACTAGATCAGGGGCTTAAAACAAGGCAGCTCATTTCCAACAAATCAAAAAAGATCAACAAGTCAAAATTAAAAAAAACTTCAATCCTATTCCAGGTGTCACAAATTAGAAATCTCTTTTAAAAATAGGTTGAATTAAAAAAAAGTGATGTTTTGTTTTAGTGAAAAATACATGAATCTGCTTTGTGCTGGACTAAAACTATTTAAAATGAGCGTGACTGTTTTTAGTGTGATCCTTCATAAATTCATTTGTCAACATCTCAAACATGAGTAAAACCAACAAAAGTTTTGTGTTATACATCAGCTACCTTTCTGCAATCATGTTGAAGGCCTTAAAGAATCTGGCTGAGCAGATTAAGTTATGCACGACACTCGGAAAAAAATCTTACAGTGTGTTTTTGCAACATGTAGTGCAAGTCAGGGAATGCATGAAGGTGCAGCTGTAAGGTCACTACAGCCTGTAAAATGTTTCCTTAAATGACATTGTTTCTGTTCAGAACAGCCCTGCCAAACTTTCAGATGATCGCTCTGCTTTCCTCTGACAGCTCTGAGGCTGGTTGAGCAAGTCTGGCTGCACAGGGAGCTTATAGAAACCAGATGCAGAGCTAACTAACCTGTTAGTCTCCTCCTTATTTAGCTTGGGGGGGTTTGCTAACTACACTTTTCTCAAAGTTTGTCCTTCTGTTCTTCACAAAGACCTGTCACGTTTAATGGCCTGTTGGCTGAGTGGGCTTCTGTAGCCTAAAGAAAGCCCCATGAAGAAAAGCACATGGTCAGCTAATGAAGCTTAATATTCTTTAAAACGGTTTTGGGGACAATTAGAGGAGTTTTTTCCCATGGCTCTCCCCCCAGCGGATCGCTGCTGCCAGTGCAGCAGCTCATCTGTTTGATGGACTTTGAAAGCACCTAATTGATGGGGGTCAGAGCTTAGAGGAAGCCATGTGAGGAAAAAAGAGAGTCCCACATGGAGGCTTCAATATGGCTCAGACAAGCACAAATAACCACTAACAGCTCCTCCATTTGTCTGTCTGTGTATTGTATTCAACAGAACTGAATGCCTGACTGAGAAAGTCCTCTTGTAGAAATTCACGGATTATTTTTGTACTTTTTTGCACCTTTGACCCAGTTTTGTGACATAAATTACTGAAAACTGCCTCGAGCAACCAAAATCCCCTAAAAGTGAACATCTCACACTGCTTCTTTTGTCTGCACAGGTTATTTTGGTCGCATCGCTGGCAAAGCACAGCTCTGGTATGCTCCTAACTGTGAAGGTGCCACATGTGTGAATTTACTGGGTCACGACCTTGAAAGCAGATTCATAAAGCAGAGGCATTTATAATTCGACAAATGAGACGATATGTTCATTAAAATTTGGATGTTTTAGGTTCTGCCAGTATATTAAAAGAAAAAACAAAACATGTTTTAACAGAGTTTGCAGAATCAGGAAAGTGGTCTGACACTGACCACTTTCTGGTCATTGGAGACTTTGAGCATGTATTTACGTGATGCTACACAAGATGAGTTGCAAAGAAAATGCTGACATATAGAAGTAACCATGTATTTTTGAAATTGTTACCCCTGATTATATGTTTATCTTGCACTGCTGTGGCTGAGTGTCCACATCGTTTGCTGTAGGATTGTTCACCTACATCTATAGCTGACTATAGTGGCAATTAGAGGTGTTTTGGGTCGAGGAGAAAGCTGGGGTTTTGTTTGCCACCATCTCATGTCTGAATGGACATGTATAGGAGCATGAAAGAAAGGAATCCAATTAAAGGGGTGGTTTGATTTTTTTTTTTATCTCGTGTTGTAATTAGGCACTAGCTCAGAAAACTTTCAAGTACCATTTAGGTTGTTTTGTTGGCCATATCATTACGACCAAAATGATCCGCCCAGGTGCTCACAGTTCAAATACGTAGCTACAATCCACAAACTCTCAGGCCTTGTCGCATATTCTTTGGGCTCGTATGCGGGACCAAGAATGGAGTCCTCTCTTTCTTCCAAATGAAGCCAGCCTAAACAATAACTGACAAGCTTTATGCTGAGACTTGATGTAGATCGAACTGAGTTTCCAAACAGAGACTAATTTTAAAGAGAGTTAAAAAAAAAAGTTAGAGTAATGGTTCAAACATTTGAAAAATCACTTCAGAGCTTTGCTGCTGCAAAGCCAGGAAGTAAAACACAAGCAGTAGTTTAAATGTCTGTCTACTCTTGGAATTAATAAAGATTTTAAAAAACAACAACCTTCAACATATACCCTTTCTTGTTGAATGATTTCATACAAACTTCTCCCCAACCTGTTGATCATTTCTTTCCCAGACATGAGGTCCCAGCTGTGCCAAGTGATAAGACAATTCATAACAAGCAGAACAGGAATTGTTGGTATGCATATCCGACCAATTAATTGGACACCATGACCCCATAAAATCCCCACCCAGCAGTACGCGCACACACACACACACACACACACACACACACACACACACGCACACACACACACACACATACACACACACTCCCAGCTTCCTGAGTCTGGGAAACCCAGAGTCCAGCAGCTGCTGTCAGAATGGGTGGTGCAGGGAGGGGTACCCGGGGGTGGGGGCATGGGAAGGATTTAAGCGTGCCATGTAAATAACACGCAAGTGGCCAAGACCCGTGGTCACCGTGTCATTAATGTGCCACTATGGTTTTGGTGTCTGACCCGAGGACAGATTCCGGGTGTAATGGGGCAACAGCTGGAACATGCTTTTTCCGGAAGGACAGCTGAGACAAGCGCATGACAACATCATGTTTTAACTTGTGCCTTCATCTTTTCTGTGATTCATGGTCTCTTCCTTTCATCTCCTTGCCCTTCTTTGCAAGAAAATCCTCACAGTATGTGCGTTTTTATGAAGAAAAGCAAGACAGAAAAGTGAAAATGTTGATTTTATTGGTTTGTTAAAACCATCTGTTTTGTGGTTGTAAATGTTTTCTGGGAAAACTGCAATATCTGAACATAAAATACAGAAATAATGTCAAGCTTATGTGGGAACTAAATGTGACAAACAAGTGAAAAAGAAAAAGGTGGAAAGGAAAATATTATTCTCATCAACAAAGAGACAAAAGAAGGTTTGTACATGCACCAAACTCCGTCTCCCCACTGAAACAACTGGACTACAGTTTAGAAAACCAAAACTGTGGTTTAACTCATTTACCAGGGGTATATTTATTCAAAAGTACCTTCTTCTAGTGTGCATGTGTACATAAGAAGAGGGGGCTGACACACAAGCCTTCATCTTGGCTGACGACCAGTGGCCAGAGCAGCGTTGGCAGAAAGATCGTGAGAAACAGGGGGGCGACACCAAAATGTCATCACAGCTGCAAAACTGCTGAGCACAAAAGCCAAATTACAGAAATATGTACCCCGAAGCTTCCCGACAAGGAAAACAGAGGCACGTTTGAGTGGTCCGCTGCCCATAGTTAGGAGCACAGTGGAAGTTGTTACTTGTTATGTTTTGTGGGAATCACTATCAGCAAGAAACTCCGGACTTTACAGCTGCTGGCAGACATCAGGGTAAATTCATACATGAGTTTGCTTTTGTCATTTTGTTGTCCAGCAGGCCTGGAGCCAATTCAACAGACTGTTGACATACTGTGTAAACAAGGAAGGGTTTGTGCTGATTTATGCAGTCAGTAACCAACTTCACAGTAGTGGCTACATCTTAAACACCAGTAAATCCCAACTAAAGAGAGCAGCCACTTTTATCAAAGCGTTAAATCAACCATCTTGTTTACAACGACTCTTTGGCAGGAAGTCCTTGAATGGTAAGGAGGTCATGTAGGCCGATTCCCATTTTATCCCTTGCCCTGTGTTCACACTGAAAGGTAGGGGTGTCCAAATTCTTTTTTTGATGTGAAATGGGGAATTTTTAATTTTTTCCCATTTTCCTTTGTTTCATCTTGGGTTCAGACAGCTTTAGCTTCATTTAGCTCCTCAGGTTCTGTCTGAACTGACCTCGGTACAGTCTTGTAAATTAGATGATGAATAGCAAAAAGGAGGTAAAATCAAAAACCTTACTAAATGTAATGCTAACTTACATGACATATTAAGGACAAAAATTTGTCCATTAAAATCTCAAAGCGCAAAGCTAATTTAAATCCCGTTTTTTATTCACTTTTTCATTTCAGAAAATTTCTAAATAATAACTTTTCAAGTTGTTGTAAACCGTTTATGTGGCACATAAAAACAAAGAAAATAACTTCTTTACGGAAGCTGAGATCAGCTGCGCCCACATTTGTGGTTGCAATTTTCTCACGATGATGAGTTGATTATTCTGTTATTTAGAGATAACTGAGCTAGTTTAATCTCATAAGATAAAGAACTGTTTTGTTTTGTTGCGTTCAAGAGACGATGACAGTGGAAAAATGTGTTGTTTTCTGTTACATTCAGTTTTACCTTTCAGTGATGCTTCTGGGAGATGATCAACAAGAAAAAATAAAGTCATGCATATGTAACACTGTTGCATAATGTGAGATTTTCAGTTTGAATCAGGTGATTGCATTAATGTCCTTATTTCTGATTAAGACAGAATGCCTTTTGTTTTATTTGAATTTTGAAACCATTTATTGCTATCACAATAAAACAAATCTTTCACAAAAATATCATAGAAAATTTAGTATTTTCTTAAGAAAATGGTTCTTGAAGTCACAAAAATAAATCTATAACTTCACTAGTTTTTTTATTTATTTATTTATTTATTTTGTTCTGTTAGCAATAATGTGAGTTAAAAGGTTCTGTAAATTCCACCTCTCATAAAAATAACAAACATATTTGTATATTTACATGTACACAGATGTGAGCATGTGAGTGTACAGTAGGCTAGTAACACAATACAGGCTGGTGTTTATTTGTGCTTGGGAGAATTGCTGGGAAAGTTTGAGGGAGGCAGCCGTCAGATGGACCAAGGTAGATTTGTGGTTTGGGTGGGTTGGAGGGTGTTAGTTATATGAGCTTAAGGAAGTGGATGAAGAGAAGAAGTGTGCATAAAAGAAAAAAAAGGAGAGCGAGAGAGAGGCCCTGTGCTTGTGCCTTTCAAGGTGTGTTATTTGTTCAATGCTGTCCAAACATTTACAGAGCGCTGGCAGTCCTGGAATGCAGAGGCAGGGCCGAGACCGAGAGCAGCAACCGTGGGAAACCGCTGCTCTCCTCAACCTCTGCAGGCTCGTTCCCCCTCAGGCAGAATGTCAACACAGACAGTGCCAGAGATGTGTGGGCCTGATAGTGACAGGTCCCGTCAGCAGCCGTGCACACACACACACACACACACACAAACACGTGCTGTTCCAGCAGGCACACAGCCGGGCTCATTGCCTCGCTTGCAGACTGACACACATTAACCGACAGAGGCAGAAGCCAGAGGCACCTCCTCTCACACACATGCCACAAATATACACACACACACACACACACACACACACACACACTCAATTGTTCATTCACACACTCACAGACCACTTAATTCTTAAAGTCTTAAGACAGATACGCATGAGACTTAAGTATTTCACAACTGTTTTAGTTAAGCTTTTGTTTCTAAAAATGTACTTTATTCCAGCACATTGTGCTCTATAGTTACAGTAAAGGTGAATTATCTGAGCTGTGATATTTAAATTCACCACATTTCATTGCCTCTGACTGTTCACTTATTATTCACATGAATACAGAAGGAAAGAAAAATGTATTCCATGTATGTTCGTCTGCTGCACAAGTGAATAACACAATATTTTAAAATGACACAGTTTAAAGAGAATTTCAAAGCATACACAAGCAGTTTAAACAGACACCCACTGAACTGAGGTGGCAGTGTACGCACTTCCTGCTGGAGATCGGTTGGTGCTAAGCATGGGAAATATGTCTTCTTGAAAGTCACACAAGGAAGTCAGCTGTCACTGTGCCCCTGCTGAAGTGATATGAAGCGATAAGAACTGACCTCAGGAATCTATAGCCAGCAGTTCAAGGCAGACCTGGGTGCAGAGCACGTTGGCTCATATCTCAGTGTATCTGCTCAGTATTCTGATAGAAACGCCAGCCTCAGCTGAGATAAAGCACGTCTGACTCATTCATTCACACGCCGTGCACTTGCCTTATGTTGATTTTCTAAAGCACGAAAAAAAAAGCAAACACAGAAAAAAAGTCTATAAATATATCCAAAAGTTAGTCAAGTTCCATATCTCACAGATAAACAGACGGACTGGGTTGGTGATGTTTGCTAACCTTTCAAAAGGATCCTGGTGATAATATTATTGTAGAAACATTGACGTGGCTCTAAATGTTGTAATCTGGGAACGTAAAATAAAAGGTTTTGTGTCTGAATTTTTGTTAAAGAAAAAGTTTTAGACTGTAAAACCGAATGGCATGTAGGGATGGAATTAGCATAAACTAAACCGACCCAAACTGACCTACAATTACATGAAGTGGAACAATTAGCACAAAGGCCTAATCATTTTTTAAAAATTTCAGAGTTTAATAATTGAAGAAACTTAACTGTTTTAATATTTTTATGACTACATTAGTTGGAAAATGATGGTTTCAGCAGAATGTGGAAGAACCATACACTCTAAGAAATGAAATGTTGGATTTACTTAACCATGTTATGTCAACTGGTTCCACTTAACCCTGTAAGGCCCCTTGTTGCAAAACTACAACATCACTTTTAGCTGTACCAAAAACAAACTAGAAAAAAGAA
>JARVJO010000024.1:16472930-16487056 GCA_031762555.1 Cynodonichthys magdalenae | reverse complement strand
GCCGTTTCCATTCAGCTTTTCTGATGCGAAATTTCAAAATGCGAATTAAGAAACGTTGATGGAAACGCGGCTAGTGTTGGTTCTTCTCTACTCGATTCTCTTTCACCTCCCCCTCCCCCCATCATTATTTTTCATTCATGGCTGGCACATCGCTTTGCATTTTGGCAGGACTGAAAAAAAAGGACACAGAGAAACAAAACAGTCAAAGTGTGGGAACTTTTCCTTGTTCCCTTTTTTTCCCTTTCAGGATCGTTTATCAGTATTAACTCTGCTTACACAGGTATTTGTGCACCTGTGGTACTGGATTAGTGGATCTACTTATTTATTGTGAAGGGGAAAAAAGGCACTGATTATTATTTTTTGTTCCACGTTTTTTGCCTGAAAACACAAAGTCGACTGAACAGCTGTCAAAGCTCAGAGTTTTATTTTTTTATTTTTATTTTTTTTGAAGCAGACGGTTTTCCTGTTCCACTTAAACTACTTAGTGCATCAAAGCATAAACTGAGGAAGTGCTGCTGCCATTATTTAACATATTCATCACAGCATGACCTAAGTGTACAGGTTACTCTTTACAACAATTTAAAAGGCTGTTTGTTTTTCTCAGGGCTGAATATTTCTTTTAGTTGCTGCATCAGATAATCCCAGACATCCAACAGTGCCTCCCACAGTACAGAAAACAGTAATGACTTGAGTGAAATAAGACTTATTGATTATGTTTTTATCTAACAAAATGTTTGTATAGCTTCAGCAAGTCCTGACTTCATGGTCATCTCCTCCAAGCGAGGCATACATTGAAAAAAAATCTTCAAAATGTTTTTAAAAGGTTTGGAATAATTTTCCATTTCCTTTGTCTGAGTCAAAAAAAGATGTTGCAATCTGCTTATTTTTCAAAAAAATTGTACTGAAATTATAAAGGTGGGGGCCGCTGCTAAGGTGGGCATGAAGCAGATCGAGGGGCGTATGATGTGGGCAACAAAGTAAAGTGCAAAGAATGCGGTTCTGCCAGTCGTTCACACAAAAATAGTTTGTGATTTTCAAAAATTGGTCGCTCAAAACACAGTCGCAAGGCTCGATTAGATCCTGGTGAGACTGAAACTGAGAAAATTGGTTAAATTCTCTGAAATGTTTTGCAATTTTGAATTGTCAACTAGTTGCAGCACACTGAGATACTACATTAAGACTGAGCCCAGCCACCCTACAGATAAAGCTTGTTTTAGATGCTTGTATTCTGGATCTATAGGTGAGAGTTGGAACATCTTCTTGCTCAGCCCCTTCTTTACCATCATGAACCAGTGTAAGATTACCATCAGAGACCAGAAAAGCACTTTCATTACTGCACACAAACCCCAAATCTATGAGCTCATTTGTTGCTTCACATCTCAAAAATGCCCCATTTGTGGCAGAGACTCACCTCCAACTCTTGAAGGAGCATTCTAAATTTCTTCAGTCCAGAACCTTGACCTCAGACTCACAGGAGCTGACTCTCGTCTCGACTGCTTCACGCTCAACTGTGAACAGCTCCAGTGCCTCCTGAAGGTCATGGCTTGGAGACACCAACAGAACCGCATCATCTACAAAAAGCAGAACATGCGGTTCTCAAAGCCAACACCTTCCTCTCCACGTGAATCAAGAATCCTGTCCATGACCACAAACAGGGTCAGGGATAATGAGCAGCCCAGATAAAGTCCAACACACACTGGAAACAAGTTCAATTTTGTGTCAGAAATGTGAGGAATGTGGAGTACGGACTTTTTTGTTTAGATTTTTCATTCTTTAAAAGCTTTTTCTGATTTGGGGTAGCTTGAAATTTAGATGGTTGCTGTCTGCAAATTCATGTCTAGATGTTATTAAATCCAGTCACCTGCCTTAATAAATTATGTCTGAAGTAAAATTGTTGAGACAATATAGTTTATTGGTTTATAAAGAAATAAACACTGGTCATAATGTAGCTGTGTGAATTGACAATTCACACCAGTCCTAAAGTAGGCCTATTCCTAACTGTTACAGAAAACATTTTTTCAACCGTTTCCATCACAACATAGTCAACCCCTTTGGACGTTTACCTGTAGAATGAGCCTCAAAAATCCGTAATCTTTGCAAAATATCTGTATTAATCAGCAAAATCAGGAGGAAAGGAGGACAAAGGAACTTATTTCTAGCAGCAGAGTGGGTTGTAAATAGATATTTGATGTTTTATTTTTTTAACATCCTACAGGCTCTGATATGTTAAATAAATTTGGAACTGAGTTTTTGGAAAAATCCATAAAACATGAAAAAATCCGTGCTCTATACGTCCGTATACCTGCAAAATGATGAAAACTATGTGTAAATTATGGACAATCCGTAGCCTACAACTTGACATGTAGGCAACAAAAACATTGGTCCTCAATTGTCAAACAAAGACAAAATAAATCTGTGTATTTTCATTTGTGTGGTTGCATACAAGGTGGAGTTCAGACCCTCTTCAGATGTGCTATAAGCCAGATAAACACCTAAGTGTGAACAAATCTGTTACATCGTTAACTTGATTGCTCAATAAAAACAAGTAAATGGCTGACACTGCACTTCATTTAAAATGGCACATCCTTCACACCTCCTACTTAGATCATTGTTGGGGCTTTGTTGAGAAGTTCATGTTGTCCATGAACCAAAACTCCACACTACAATAGATTGGCAGCTGTTTCCTGGGCACGCAGCGAGTTTTGTGACAGGTGCTTTCTCATGATGTCATTCCATGGTGTGGGAAGCATAATGTTTTGCTTCGGCTAAAGTTTTTTTTTACTTTTTAATGTTTTTCTACAACTGAACTAAACCATGAGGTAGCTATGTTTTCATTTTTTAGTATGTTTTTTTTATTAACGATAAAGTAAACAGGAAGTCATGCTGTGATGAGAATCTTCATACATTTTAAACGCAAAGTCTAGTCTAATTTAAAAAGAATAAAAGATTAAATATTATTTAAACAAACTAAAACATATCTTTTAATAAAAGGGAAGAAAAAAGATAAAGTCAAAGGTTGTTCCCATCACTATAGTTCATTTTGTGCATAAGGAGGTTGTTTGTTAGTGGATCTGTGTGATTCGTCCAACAATTCCCCGGACAGTGGACATTTACAACTTCGTCCCATATTCTGGTTGACTCTTTCAAAATAGCATCACTGACAACTCTACTAGATATAAAACAGTTTTTCTTGCTCATTTCAAAAGGTATACTAATGACATGAAAATAAAAACAAAACGTGAAAACATGTCTCATCATTACCCCTTTTGAGTTAAAGTTGATATCAGTAGCAGTGATGTCAAACATGGTCTATTTATCCTATTTTTAAACTTCAGTGCTTTCAGACAGCTTCTCTTTACCTTTCTGACTGCTCTTTCCCCTCTTTTGTTCCTCGTCTTTCAGTCACTGGTTTACAGCAGATCCATGGGGGAGAGGGAAATGTTTGCTCGTTCTCTCAGCAGAAGGGTCCAGTGAAAAGCTGGCAATCACAAAGAGCAAATATGTTCATGTAAAGTCAACCATACTGAAGGGAGCTGTGGGCTGTTTGTTGGGGATTTGGAGGTTGTGCCGTAACCACATGTTCCCCCCTTTCACAACTATTACATTTCTTTGACATGTGCACACTCACCATGGTGGCAGATTCCTTTCTCTGAGCTTGTATTGGGGCCTTTTTTTCCTCAAGTCAAACACACTTACCAACCGAGTTTCAATAAAGTATCTGGCCTGGTTGAGAGAGGGCAGGGGAGTGGGGTGCCGGGGTCTCGGTCTCTTGAAGTACCTCAAGTTGTCAAGTTTTTGTTAATTTTTCTGTTGTAAACAATTCAATACAATACGCCAGATCCAAAACCTAATTTCTAACTTAGACAAATGTACTAAAATAAAAATAGTTTGGGTGTCAAAGCAGAACTTGTTAAACTCTTCTAAGGGAGAATTTGTAAAACACTTTGAGCTTCTAAAGACTAGTACGAAAAGTAAGCAGTGAGAGATGTGTCAGCTTCTAGTGTGGGATTTTAAACATGTCATGAAACTGCTAAGTAATGTATTAAAGGTGCAAAATCTACTTTTCCAGCTGTTAAATACATTTTGTTGTGTACTTGGAGTCTCTAGGAGTGCAGAAAATTTTAATTTAGTTTCTCCCAGAGCTGTATAGATACCTTTATATTCTGTTTGGGTCATATTTTTCAACCTGTTCAGTTTTCTCTATTTTTATGACATTTTCTGAACTATTACATCACAGTATTTGTGACAAAACTGCCAAATAAGGTCTGGATTTAACTACAGTTTTGTGGTCTTCAGTCTCCTCTCGCTCTAGCTCCAACATGTAAGGCTGGCTGGACAAGTCTGCTGTTGTTGACATCTTTTAATTAATTGATAATTAAAATGTTTCTGTGCTACTAGATGGCCGTATACCCCTCTATCATGCTGGACTGGACCAATCTGGAGGGGGGCAGAACTTAAAGAGACAGCCTCAAAATGAGTTGATCTAAACACAACCCAGAAAAGGGGTGAAAGTGGGGCTTGTGGAGTTACAATAAGGAGGAATACAGAACAAAGCACTGCAATTCCACTTTATATAGACCCCAACTGAATAATTTAAATGTGAAAAAGAAGTACTTAAAAACATGAAAGGTCTACTTTAAAAGTTATAACACAGCACCAGAAGGAATTGAATGATTGATTCATTTCAGGTTTCATTTTTGCAACATACGAGTGGGAGGATAGAAGAGAAATAATCTCTGGTTAAAGAAAAATGACCTTCCTTTGTGTTTTGTCGTTAGTGCTTTGACGGTCCCACCCTGTCTCCTCACAGAGGAAATGACTTGTTGAAGTCACACAAAAGTCTGCCACCCTATAAAGTTTGTTTTAAACAAGCAAAAAAAAAAAACGGGGGGGGGGGGGGGGGGGGGGAAAAAACAGAAACAGCAAGGAAGAGGAGGGTGGGGAACAATGTAGGATTAGAGTTTTACAACTCTGCCTTAATTGACAAGAAGAATCCCATATTCCTGGAAGGCTGAAAGAAACAAAAACAGAGCTGAGGGAAACAGGAAGAGAAGTGTGCTGCTGTAAGACAGCTCTTCTAATGCAAAGGACATTCTGAGAGGAAGTAACAGGTTTAAGTACTTGAAAGGGAAATGAGATTTAATAGTTTTACTTTACAATAAGAAAGATTTTGAACAGTTTGCTGTCTGCATCTTTATCCTCTTTTTTAAGGCATCTGTTTCTTAGCTCCTCATCTCCTCCACTTTGAAGCCAAGCCAGTCTCTTTATCTCTAAGTTTGGTTCCTTGAACTTCCCGCTGGAAGCTGATCCCTGAGACAAAGCCCTGTTTACACTAATGACCCACTAGGCTTTTTGCCATAGAAACAAACAGCAGTAGGAGGAAGTCAATAGAATTTAACATTTTGACATTTTTTCCTCCAGCTTTCAAAACCAATATTGACCCAGCGCCCCTGCATGACACTCTTAAGTACGGGACCTCAGTATACAAATCAAGCCAATGCAACCAGAACCGCAGGCCGCCGTTTCGAGGGCTGAGGCCAACAATAGGCTGCCCAGGATGGGGCTCTCCCACTGGGCAGACGGAGCGGCTACTGTCCCTGGTCTCAAGCTGGTCCACAGAGGCCTGATGTATGAAAGAGCTCATGCTCTCCCGCCCGCTTTAACGATTCCATCTGAGAGGACCGATTGTGTCTGTACTCCAGACCCTGCTGGTGGGTGAGGTGCACAAGAAGAAGGGACAGTGGGGGCACTCACATGTGCAGAACAACCCCATAGTGGGCCAGTACTTCTCAAAGGCCAGATTACAATCAATTAGAGTCTAATGAGCGGAAAGCAGGACTTGTAACCTGTTGCAGCAGGGTAGTTGTTTAGAAAAGCTCCCAGTTGGCAGACACATCAATAACCTCTGAAATAGCTCCAGACTGAAAGCAGCACGCCGCAGGAAGTGCCTGAGTGCGTGGCCATCTATATATGAGTCATGTTTCTGTTGCTTTGCCTTGTTATAGTGCTGCAGCAACAAGGACAAACAGCAACACAAGGTTTCTAAGCAGCATTGACTTCCCTGGATTCTTCTTAAAGTCACTGTCCCACACGACTTCTGCTCACAACAATGGTCTCAAGCAGCGAGAGCTCACAAACAGAATTAGAGTCGTTTATAAATTGAGGAGTCAATCATTTGGATTTTCACTTTTATCAGCTGAGCGAGAGCATCTCTGCACAGGTGTCAGGGAATGGAAAGAGACGGTTTAAACTTTAACAGAAGTGAGCATCAGGAGAGCTCATCCTTGAGGCGTTTGTAGCTGTGGGGATCTTTTCTCTGCAGGAAATGGTTACTGTTTGTTTGTTTTTGTGTGGCTGGTTGGCTCACGGCAGGGGAGCAGACAATGGTCATTTAACGGAAGGTGAAACAGCAGGAGCGAAAGGGACACTGTAGCCTGAGGTGAAAACGAGAAAGAGCTGACTTGTTAATGTTGAGGTTTTCTAAAAAAAATGTTCAAATTGTTTCATCACAAACACATAATTGAATAGAAAGTAGTGATAGACATTTTATCTGTTATCAGTTACTGTTGATCAGGTAAATAGATTACATTACATTCCAGTCAGTTTTTTAGAATTAAACCATGATAAACTAAACAGATGAAAATGTCTGCAGCAGTATTTTATTATGTAGCTACATCGTTTTATCTTTCTGAATAAAACAAAATGAACTCAAACATGCCTATGCTTTTTAAACAGTCATAAAAGTCTTCAGTCGCTCAAAGCCCAGGGTGCATTGATGGTGCCCCTGCAAAAATATGTTGGGTGAAAATTTTTTCAGGTTGAATTGATTGGGAAACCTAAAAAACATGGTCTTTGTTACTCTTTAAAACCTCTTACTGAAAGTCTCAAATGCAGAAGAATAAGAAAAGATTGAAAGATAAATAAGAAAAGATTGAAAGAACACAACAACAAAATCTATGTGCAAAAAACATTGTTCCTGCAACTATCACACCTGTTCATGCAGGAGTCGGCCATATTAAACTTTTCTCAGATGCTAATGGGCATCCTCAAAGTAAATATTTTGCGATGCAGTGGGGTCCAGATATTTTCATGCATTTTTTTGTTTTAGTCTAACCAGTGTTCATATCTACCTATGTTTCAGATGTTGAATCATTTCAGACTGAGCTAAACTTGTTTGTTTTCTTTTAATTATAGTTTCCATTTCATGTTCATTTTTCTCTTGTGTGTGTGTTACCTGTTCGTCCCCAGCTCCTCCCACTCGTTCTTGACCTTCTCACAGGTGTTTGTCATTTCATTTCATTAGTGTCTCCATGTATTGGGTTTGTTTGAGGGGATCAGGTTTTTGCTGTGGCGGCCCCCAGACTCTGGAACAACTTGTCGCTTTAGATTCATACTGCAGAGTCTGTTCAGTCTTTTAAATCCTGCAAGAAAACTCACTTTTTTAATCTGGTTTTTAATTCAAGTTTGGTTTGAGTTACGTCAGAAATTTACAGCCTTTTTTTCTGCTCATGCTTTTAATTGTTTTGTAGGTTTTTCCGTTCTTGTGAAGCACTTTGATGAACAGTTAAATGTGCTATATAAACAATTGGTTCATATAATGTGTAGTATTTGTATCAGTAGTTCTGCATTGAGTACTTTCATACCAGTCTTGGTTTCCCTAGAAGTTTTTGGCTGCCATGTCAGTGATTTAGTTTGATTAAAACATCTTGTATTTTTGACTTAAGTTCCTTGTATGTTCTGTCTGCAACTTGGATTTGAAAAGCAGTCTTAAAACCATGACAAAACAGTGCTAAAGTCACAAGTAAAGTCTCTTATTACCTTGTCTGCACATTATTAATGTACAATATATAAAATCTCACATTAAGCTCATGAAGCTAACCGGCTCCTATCCTTCCTGTGAGACAAAATTAAAACAGCTTCACCCCTTTAAACCTCTCTGTGTGTCTCGTCTCCATATGTTCACCTTCTCATACCCTGATTGTTGTGGGAACATTCAGCCGCCCCAGTTTATCATTGTAATACACAATGTTAGTTTTCTCATGGCGAGCAGCTGGGTGGCACCAGTCACCGCTGTGCTCTGAAGCCACTTTAATCAACCAGATCCTACTGAGAGCTCCAGCCACAACCGAGCAGTTCACCTCAGCAACCTCAAAGCAGCGGCTAGTAATTCAGTAATATCGTGTAGCAGACCAACAGCTTTGGCTGTAACATACCCACTGACAGCACTAACCTCTTACAGGCCTTCACCCCCCATCCCCCTGACTTACAAGGTTATATTACAACCCAGCAGGAGCTCAAAACAGAGGACAGGACGGGAAGCAACGATTGGAAGTTCTCAAGACGAGCTGGCGTGTTCCCAGGCTACAGTGGTGGGGAGGCCTTCTCCCAGCATGCTGCGCTCTGTGTAGATAAATTAAAATTAAATGAGTTGCTCAAGTATCTGGTTTATGTTGGCCCATTTTCTTCAGCTACCCATCACCTCAGCTTTTGAAAGCACATTCTTTCTGGACCCTCGAGGCAATTTGTGGGTTTTTCCAGTGTGTTTTATAGGAAACAGGGTGTAGGCGGTGCTATTCAAATCAAAACTGTCTTTGTGGTGCACTGCATGGCAGAGCTGTGTGTACAAAGAGATAGATGTTTCTTGATAAAATAATAACAGAACAAAAGGTATTTTTTTTGTCTCTGTCTGGATATAACATGGAAAACACAAACCAAACAAATTACTGACAGACACTCTAATTTTTGCCAGTTTGCATAGCCAGTGACCTTATACTATCTGCTAACGTCTTTAACAGAAAAAGAAAAAAAACTTAGAGGGACACGGTGAGTTATCACATCAGTATTAGTAAAACTGCCAAAAGCTGCAGGTGTTTCTCTCAAAGCTTTTCTTTAACATTTGTTTCTTAAACAGCAGAGAAGGTCATTGTGGTGGAATTTATTTAACAAAGACAGAAATACTTGGTTTCATGATGAATGTTGAGTTCATGTCACTTTTTTTCATGCTTTACTTTGAAACTGATTATTATTATAAAATAATTAGGAATAAAATATTATATAAATGAAACAAATAAAGCTTTCTGTCAATTATTTTCCAAAATTGTGAGCAAATTTTTTTAGAAACAAAAAATTCTCAAGTGAAGAAAATTAAGAGTTTTTTCTTTTTTTTAAACTCTAAATTTTGTCAAATCATTTAGATCTTTTGGTATTTCAGTATGTAGCCTATACAGGATTGTAGTTTTGGGAGGTTATGAGGGAACAATGTTAGTCAAGGCAACCTCCTGTTTTTGGGGTTTGATTTGGCTTGTTTAAAAGATGACCACATCAGCCAGCGCTTCTTATTACCCTTTCAGTCAAGCAGGTACCAAACAAGTAGCTTCAACGCTCCTCGAGCTCTTCATTTTGCCCCTGGCATCGTACAAAAGGAGACACTTTCTTTAGAAAGCTGCAGCCCCAAAGAGAGACGAGCACAGAAACACTTATCAGGGACCTGATGTGTTGAAGTAAATGGTTTGGTCTCGGCAAATCCCCTTAAACTGTCAACTGCTTTGACTGGCTGTTTATGGGGTGCCAAGTGTGAAATAAAATGTTTAAAATTGTCACAAATATTTTCATTATTTTGCTTACTATGATTTTCCACCAACATTTTATTGCTATTGTTTTCTCACATTTTAAATTTAGATTTTAAATGCCACTTTTCCAAAGTTAGAAGCAGTTAATGTTATCTCACTATGATGATGTCATCATCCTGCGACAAATGTTAACGCTAGCTGCTGCTAACGCTTTTGAATGCACAAAATGTCTTCATTGAAAATACCATGGATGGTAACTGTGTTCCGGCAGTTTGAAGTGAAGCTCAGACACCAGCCGCAACTGCAAGTTTGATGTCTTGTCAGGAACCGTTAGCAGGATTGGAGTGTTAGCTGTCGCTACTGTCTCAGGTTGATGACGTCCTAGCAAGAGCCGAGTGTCATGGCTGTGTTCCATTCTGATATACTTAAATGTAAACTTCAAAATTTAACTTATACATTTAGATTTATACATTTTGATTAGAATTTACATATGTTTTCTTAAGTAAAAAATAGCAAAATGTAAGAACGGTGAGCTAAATAAAAATAAAATTTTAGTGGAAAAATGTTTACACTCAGAAAGTGAGCTAAATAATGAAAATGTATTAGTTACATGTTTTTAACATTTTATTTTACACTTGGCGTCTCATACTGGTTGTTCTAATTGTCAGTCCTTTACCCAAAGACTTCTTCACCTTTTATGTAACCAAGAGTTTTTACATCTAAAGTGTACGTCCAAGAATGTTTCATTCAACCTCAAAGCTACGCATCATTAGCAAACGTTAAGCACCAGACAAACAAGGAGGTAAGCTATACAGTTTACCCCTCAGCTCACTGATAAATCTTGAGCACAGAGAGGTTAAAGTGGCTGTTTTTTCCACAGTGGGTGATCCACGCCAACAGGAGGCAAACAAGTTGCAGATGTGGAAAAGGAAATAAGCAGCTGTTTGACCACAAATGAGAAGCACTTTTCTCAATAAGGAGAAAAGAACCGTGCCCTGTCTCAGTTTTTCTGCCAGAAGAAGGTTCACACAGAGGTTACTCAGGGCAGGGGACGGCCCGTGCCCACAGCAGCTCGACGCCCACTCAGGCTGACTCAGATCCAGAGGGCGGCGAGGGTAATGTGTACAAAAGCAGGCATTTTACACAGATTAAGTGACGTTTCTGTCTGAGGCGCTGCACCGAGGGTCTCAGCTGTGATTTATAAGCTGATTTTGACAAGGTGGTAACCTGCACAATTTGCTATGTTTTCTTACAGGAGCGGAGACATCCTGAAAACTGACTGCATGTTCATGATGTAGCTCCAAATATAACACTTTTATCAGGAGTTGGGTGCCATTTGTGAACTTCATGTTGACAGTTTCTGTTCATATTGAACCGTCTCCTGAAAAACAAAATAAATTTGAAATCGTCTCATTTCAAGCTGTAACTATGGCAAATTTCAAAATAAGACTTTATTTCTGCTCATGTTAACGTGATCCACCAACAAATCAAACCAAAGCAAAACTTTGTGAAACTATTATTTTGAATTCTTGGTTAACTCTCACATTAACTGTTGCACTTTCCTTCTGTTTGGTTTGGCAACTTGATTATTCATATTCTAAGTGTCTAGTTACACTATCTGAAACAACAGCAGAGTTGTGACATCCAACTAATGACTTATCAGTGACTGATGAGTAAACGATTGTTAACAAGACATCATTAAGGTTATGAACCGTTGCAAAGTCCTTACAGAGATTGATAAGTAAACAAATCCTGAGCTGGACATGAGGTGGTAAAACTAACCCTTGTGTTACTTCCTTCTAGAAACAATAATTTTTTTTGTTTTGATTTTTTTCTTTTTATTGGTAGAGTTGGTAAACCGAGCCCTGATCTTTACCAACTTAAGGCATTGGAAGTTCTAAAAAAATAACAGTTCAGATGCATACAGTATTTCATGATGAGTGACATGCTTGCCGTAGTGGTGACAGCGCTGGAGTCTGATGGCGTTTTGCATGTGACGAGAATAGTCGACGGCCAGCTCTGTCTCCCAGCAGCACTGTGGAGATCCCTGCAAAGGCTTGCAGGAGGTGAGTGATGTGCAGCGGTGATTGGTCTCACCACTTCCTATTGTTCCCCTGTCGCTGATAACCCCAGTGACCTGGGCCAAAGGAAGGAAGGCCATCGTTTGGTTTGTGGTGGTGGGCATGTCAGCTCTTTGTCCTTTTAATAACTTATTAACCCGCCGAGACTTCCAGGAGAAGAGGGATTTCTCACACAGCTAGACAGATGGTTAACTCAGAGTAAACAAGTTATCAGGCTTCTCTCTGAGAAGAGGAGGAGGTGGTTACTAAAAGGGTGAGGTATTCTCACTAAGGAATGATTGCAAACCTGCTAAGACAACTTTCAGTTCTTTCTTTTTTAGATGATGACATGACCAAAATATAGCATGAATCCTATTTTTCCACCTAACATTAAAACTGGAAAATTAGAGAATGAACTCATGTGATGCTACTAAAAGTTTTAAATTATTCTTTCTTAATTGCGAAAAATGCTACGCTGATTTAATTTTATTGACTTACAGCATATTCACTGGTCTGCATGAACTGACTTTTAGCTTCATCACTCTGGCCCAGAAAAGTGTTAACGCTGCTGTAGCACTGGAGGGTTTTTTTGAGGAAGTGAGTTCTGGCCCGGGTTTGGTGAGATGTAAAGATTTCTGTTAGACAAAGCAGATGCCTGATCACAAATCTAAGCACAATCCTGACAAAGTGTCAAGATCTAGGTTAGTTTGTTTATGGTCTTCTGAATCTTTTAATCTGAAAAAACTAAAATTATGTTTTGTGATTCTTGTTTCACTTTAATCATTGATAACTGTTTTGTTCACTGGAAATCAGACTGCTCAAAGTAAAAGAGAAAAGTTCAAGCTCTGTCTGGAGGTCTAAAAATACCCAAACTTTGGCTCATGTAATACTATGGTTGCATGCCTAATGGAAAACAGGAAGGAAGTGATGGAGATGGAACCAACAGGCTTCATCCCTGTTATAAGTATAACAGAGGATGACTGCAACTCTCCAATAATTTACTGAGTTTATCATTTAAAAAAATCCCCTATATAGATGATCCATTTCAGACTTAAATATAAGTTGATCTAAATGATTGTATTTATTGCTTGGACGGTTGATCTTAACCCAAAAAAACGAAGACCAAACAGCGCTGGGAAAAGCAAACAAGCCGTCACTGCTCCCAGCTCCACAGTCACATAAAAGCAAAGTAAACACTGTAAACTGACCAGATGATGATATATTGAGGGTTGACTGATTATATTCCTAAATGCTCGACAATTGTGGCACCATTTTAATCTCTAACGTTTTAAAATAATTCACTGTGGTTTTTAGTCACTCATTCATACACTCATTTCTAATCACTTATAATGGACTTTGTTTTTACTGACTCAGGTGTCTATTTATTATTAGCAGATGGGCTCTGACTAAGTTCAGCATCCTGTTTCTGTGTTCTGATTCGTCTTTCTTTTTATGCAGAAAAATAAATTGTTTCTGATCTTTCTTTATGACAAGATCACGATTGCGACAAGTTTTCTGTGGTGCTGGTTCTCAGAAACCCACGAAGGCTCATCACACCTCTGCTCATTTTCTTTATTATCTTTGCCATCTGAAGATGTGCGGCTCAGACTTGACCTTTTGCACCCAGAAATGCAGCACTGAAACATACAAGCACAAACATCGGATGTTACAGGGAAAAAGTTTATTTAACATTCTCTATTTTACCTTGAATATAAACTGAATGAACTCTTGCAAATATGTCTTTTTTATCTTTTCAGATCTTGACCTTGCATTAATGGCTTTTGATCTTTTAAGAGTTCTGAAACATTAGAATTTAAAAATAAAAAAAAACATTTAACTGGGCTTTCATATCAGGTCACTGCAAGACCTGTTAATGTGCAGACACTTCTTATTTTAAAAATATATTTTTTTCCCCATGTTTTATATTATTCTGAAGTCTTTTTTAGTTTTACAAAATATATTTCTCCAAAAGCCTAACCTGACTGCATATTAACTGCTTGCTCATCTAATTTATAGCACACAGTTATGGTGACTTTATTTAATTTATTTTTATTACATATTGATTTATGTTGTTTTTTATAGAAATGAATAAAGTTTCAATATAAAATATAAATTTATACCATTATTTTGAAATCTTCCTTGTACGTATAAAAATATTCAAAACTTTTAGTCTGTTCAGGGTTTTGTACCTGGACTTTTACTCATTCAATGCCAGAGGAAATAAAATCTAAATAAAGGATTTAAAAGTTGTCAGACAGTGGTTGATTACTGCCACCCTGCGGTAAAGATTAGGTACTGCATTATTGTACTAAAGGAAAGATTCATCTCCAAAAAGCTGTTAAACTGTAAAACTGCATTTCTAGCTGCCTTTTTGTCTTATTAAAAAACACAACATATCCAAGGGAAAAAAAGTTCACTGTTTGTTTTAATACAGTTTTTTTTAATGCAGTAAGGCTACGCCAGTCTGGTAGGTGGAAAACCCTATCTGACTCACAGC
>JARVJO010000024.1:16455781-16465901 GCA_031762555.1 Cynodonichthys magdalenae | reverse complement strand
CCATATAATATATATAATAATATTCCCAGGGGGGGCCTTAAAGGCCGTTGTGCCCAGGGGCCCCTGAAATGATAATCTGGCCCTGAGGATGAGGGTAAAGATGATGGACTGGCCAAGCATGTCTCCAGACCTAAACCCAAAAGAACATCTTTGGGGCATCCTCAAGCAAAAGGTGGAGGAGCGCAATGCCCTGAATATCTGCCAGCTCTGTGATGTCATCATGGAGGAGTGGAAAAGCATTCCAGTGGTAACCTGTGATGCTCTGGTAAATTCTATGCCCAGGAGAGTTAAAGCAGTTGTGGTAAATAATGGTGGCCACACAAAACATGACACTTCAGGAATTGTCTCTAAGGGGTGTACTCATTTTTGTTGTCGATGGTTTAGACATTAATGGCTGTATATTGAGTTATTTTGAGGGAAGATAAGTTTACACTGTTATATAAGCTGCACACAGACTACTTCCAATGTGTCAAAGTGTCATTTTGACAGTGTTGTCTCATGAAAAATATCTGCAGGAATGTGAGTAGTGTACTCACTTTTGTGATACACTGTTCATCGGTATATGAAATGTGAAATTCTTTTTGCTGGAATATTACACCAATAAGCAGTGCTTTAAGTGCAAAAAAAGTGTCTTGGAGCTCATAGTGCCTATTTTTACTCAGTTACATTTACTTAAGTAACTTTTATGGAAAAAATTTACTTTTATGTCTGTGTTACGGTTGACCAAAATCACTGGGAAGAAAATACATAGAACTACTTTATACCTTACAATATTTCATCACTTACTCTTATCACTATCGTGCTTATATCATCCCTTTGTTTGTAAATGTAAGTATTCCCTTTTGTAATGAAATCACATAAACTATAAAATTGGTCAAATTGAGAAGTGGTGGTACTGCGTATCAGCCCACTCAAAGCACTGTCAATAAAACAAAAACAATTGTTTCTAATTAAAGTCTGGTGTGTTTCTAATTTGATTTCATTTAGTCTTAAGTTAAAAAAGATGGCTTTATAAAAACTGTTACAAACCAACAAAGGTTTTTACAACAATCCAGGCTTCATGTTCATGTGTTTGTCACAGATAATTAATCTTGATTATTTCTATGATTTAATGTAATAAAACCTGCACAAACCACATGTGAAATCTGTAATTTTATGTGGGTGTGAGGACACAAATATGGCAAAACACTGAACTTTATTATGAAAATGAAGGAGCTACGATAGCAACAGAAACAAACTAACAAAGAGTGCGCACATGACAGAAAAAGTGAAAGGAAAAAAAAAAGAAGTGAGCTGGTAGAATTTATGCAGGAAGGAGTGATTACAAAGTGAGCGCAGCTGAGCTGATTAACAAACGAGGAACAGGTGCGTAACGAGGAGCTGAAAACAGGAATGACCAGAGGGATGAAGCTTTGTAACACTAAAATAATACCAAAATATCTTGGACAATAAAGATTACTGATAATAAATTAACTCAAACTATAAAAAACAAAAACCATAAAGTCACAACAAAAACTGCCTTATGTCTGAAATGTTGCCAGAGGAGTTTTAATACAGTTACTGCTTTATGAATTGTTGCTTTAACTTTACAGGTTTTCCAACTTACCTTTATCATTTTCAACTAAATGTTTAAAAAGATTTTCAGAATTTTTGAACCCAAAGTCAACTTTCAGAGCCCTGAGAATGCCCCGCCCCCTCCCTTTCTCACTGACAGGTTTTCATAAAGAAGTAAGACTCTCAAAACAAAGATTTTATACAAATGTGTCAGGATCATATTTAGGTAAAACTAAACATTTAGGAGTAAAAATCAGTAAGTAAATGAGTTTCCAGTTAAGGAACTTTCTTTGAGTGACGCATCCTCGGGTAGAAACAGTGTTTATTTTAACGTATTCAACCATAAAACCTCTCAAACAGGCTGTGGATTCTCTGCAGGAAAAAAAAAACGATTGAATTTTGATTAATTAGGTTTAATGATACGTTGAGGCAATAAAAAAACACCACTGTTGGTATAAAAACCCTCTTATATTGGCAAAGCAGGTCATTAACAGCAATAATGATATATTTTCCTGTTTCTATAAGCAGAAAAAAAGGTATATGTTTCCGATGTTTGTGATTAAAAGCACTATTGATTTTCCATGATGACAGAGTTTTTTTTTTTTACTCTCCTGCAGAGTCTGGAAACATTGGGTGGGAAAGTTTTGGCTCTGCTCTCACATCATGACATCATTTATCAGCTGACTGACTCACCTCACCTGACACCATGCCACCGCTGAGATTTAACTCTTCTTCTATAACAAATCACAGCATATAATTAACTCATAAAGGTTTTAATGAAAAACTATTATCATGAAGATCAGCTATATATCACCAAAGTTGATCATTTTACATTTAAAACTACTGTGTGACACAGTTTGCAAGTGGAAAACCTATTTAAAGTTCTGAAACCTTATAGCTCTGTCGGAGGAGGCAGCCGCAGGAACGGTGTGTGTGTTCTGAGGCGTCGCTCTATATTTAACAAATCATGGGGTTTGCTGCGCTGCATGCTCACGCACGAGAACACCCACCAGAAAAGAGACAGCATGGTTCTGCTCAGAACTGCTCGACCTCATGGGGACCCGGGTCACAGCTGAAGCAGGACAGGTAGGAAACTGTGTGGGTGTGCACAAAAAAAAAGGCAAACTAACTAACAGACCAAACATGAAAATCTTTGATGTTTTATCTCAAACAGTATAACACCAAATCATTAGTAATCTAGATTAGATATTTGTAAATAATAAAAAATATGTTGAGAAACTTTTTCACTGCAGATTGCATTATGTTGTAGTTAAACATTAAAATTTTTTGTGTTTTACTGGTGAGCAGCTGTATTCATTTGCTGATGTTTTTGGCTTATAGCAATGCCAGGTTTGGTATTCAAAGCAATAAATACAATTATTTAGTCACCTTCGACTTTTAAATGATGTATAAACAACCATAAGTAATTATATAAACAGCATAATGTATTAAAAGCTGGAGAATCATTGAGTAATTCAGCAGCAGAACCATCTTTAGCACCATGACTCGAATAAATCATCTCCTGTTTGACCTTCTCTGTCTCTTACATCACTGTGGGAACATTTTGGCCCACTCATTTTACAGTATTGTTGCAATGGCTAAGAGTAGAGGGCATACACATTGTGTTTATTTAAATTTTAATTAAATAATTGCATTACCCTTTTTTTGTTTTTGCAGATATTCTTTAGATTTGCAGACGTGTTTGGATTGTTTCCTGTTGATTAAAACCCAACTGAGGCCAATCTCCTGCTGTGTTCTCATATTTGACTTTTGGATATTTTGGTGCATGAAGAACATTATATTTAACTGCAAGGTGTTTCTTCAAGTTTGTGTTTTGTAAGTATTGCTGCTACATCGCTCTTTTTGTTTAGTTTTTTTCTTTGAATAAATCTTTTAGTTTTTATGTACGCTCCCGTGTCTTGTTGGATCTACTACAAAAACCGTTACACAAAATGGGTGTAAGTTCTTTACACCATGAGTCTACAGGATTTAATTGTTTTGTGTTTGTTTTTTTCAGGTTGACCTGAGCCCAAATCAAAATGGATGACTTCGAGTACAGCGTGGAGATCAGTGATCGGGACTGGAAGTCCTTCTTTGCGGAGTGTGAAGAGTGCAGTCTACTTCCTCCTTCATTAGCAGGTATAGACGATTCAGGGATGAGTGACATGGATGAGCACTTTCTTGCTCAGAGGATGCAGAAAGTTAACTCAACACCAAATTTCTCAAAAAATGATCTCCTTAGTGACAAACCCTTGAACTGTGTGGCGTCTCCTGTGGAGCACAGCTTTGGTAAACAGGGACTTGGAGTTGACAGTATTCTTTCGGGCAGCGAGGAGGACATACACATGCAAACTATCAATGTGTTTTTTGAAAAGCTAAAAGGTCTCACTGAGGTTCAGCCAGGCCAAGAGAGAGTTGGAAACAATAAAGGGTGGAAACAAGAGGAGGAGGATGACGGGCGACAAGCCAGTAGGACTTGTCCCAAGTTTAAAGCACAGCATGACAGGGCTGAGGTGGGATTTGGCAAAGAGACCGTTGAGCCTGTCGACACAATCAGAAACTTAAACACAAAGAAAATATTTGAAGTCGAGTCCAACCTTCCCTCACAGTCTGCAACCTGGAGTAATTCTGCATCCAAATCACGTGAAACTGAGTTATTTATTAGAGAGGAAACGTTAACGGAAACCCTAAGGGATGAGAAAACACAGAGGAATCAGCTTCAAGACTCACATGAAAGGGTTGTTTGCTCTGAAAGGACCCCTCGATCATACAAAATGGAAATGTGCAGGAGTATGGATGACAGTAACCATGAAGGTTGGTTGAAGCATCAGGAAATTCTCAGTAAGAAGTACAGTTTGAGGAAGGACCACATCCCTCAGGAGCTGTCACCATCTGTCTCCACGAAGAGGAAGAGGAGAAAGAAAAGACGACTCAGCATGGAGGTGGAAGAGGATGAGTCACGTGAGAGGCATGTTTCAGCCAAGAGTGACTCAAAGGAGGAGCTGCGTATGTTCAAAGAAGCAGGAGCACATCTGTGTTTGTCTCAGGAGGCATTCGATTATTTTAAAGAACCACCAACAAATCTCACTTGCTTTTACACGTCCAATCCAGTCATCGATAGTTTTACGGGGAATTTATTCGCTCAGGATGCCAAAAATGAGTTTCCCCACTCTGTTTCCCCAAGTGAGAGTCAAAGCCAACATCTGCATCCGAGTAGATCAAAAGACACAAGCGCTGCTGAAAATCATTCAACTAACCTCAAATCTGACGCACAACTGAGTCAAAATGATGATGTTACGTCTGCAGCAAGCAGCCGTCCAAATAAGGCAACAAATTTTCAAACATGCAACAAACTAGAGACTGACGAATCAACGGGAAGGAATCCGTTTTCTTGGCCTCCAGTTTCTGAAGGG
Organism: Cynodonichthys magdalenae; assembly: GCA_031762555.1. Lineage (NCBI taxonomy): Eukaryota > Metazoa > Chordata > Actinopteri > Cyprinodontiformes > Rivulidae > Cynodonichthys > Cynodonichthys magdalenae. Next base: position 16,460,934 of record JARVJO010000024.1, on the reverse strand, counting down.
AGAAGAGAAAAATCTAAAAGTCAGAATCAGGATGTAAAAACAAGAGAGCTTGATAGAATGAATACGTCTGACAGTAACTGTGAAGAAAAACAAAATCTGAAGCATTCAACACCAGAGGTCAAATCAGTCAGTCTGTTACCACGTGGAGAGTCATGTGCTCCTTGTGTGGAAGTCTGCCAAAATGAGAAACTATCTACTGCTAAGTCAGTCTTGGCTGAAGAGGCTGGAAATTCTGTCCAAGACGAGCCCACGCTGTGTCAAAGTGAGGCTGAGCCCCAACAACAGCTGGAAAACGACTGTCACAACACAAATCAAGGCCTCACTACACTGAACGACTCTCACCTTTCTGTGTTTTCAACTCAACCAAGGGCATGTTTGCTCACAGATGAGATTTCTGACAAAGTTGCCTGCACTAGTTTAAAGATGAACTGTAAGAATCAGCCATCTATTTGCTGCTCGTCTGAAATTCTGTCCAGAGAAGATACAAAACAGGAAATGGACTCTACTATGGAGGTTCAAACTTCCAATATTTTGTCAAAGAAACCATCACAAATATTGAATTTAACAAGTCAGAGTCTGGAAACAAAAGATGCTCTGGATGCAAAATCTGTCATTTTGAACCCTAATGAAAACTTCACAGACACATGTTTATCTGCCACAGAGCATGAATCGGTTCAAGCAGACCAGAAGGAACATGTCTCGGCAAACGTTGATGACAACGATGAAAATGCACCTGGAGCTACAAACCAAACAGAACTGAAGAGTGATTTCTTAAGTGAAGCAGAGGAAACTGCATCTAAAGGTCTAGACAAACCTGAAAAGATGGAGAACTCAGTGTTTGCCATGTCTTCCTTTTGGAATGAAATGGAGAAACTGACAATAAATGATATTTTGGGTTTAAAAAAGCTCAGTAAAGCAGCTCCGCCAGGACCGCTCCCAGCTCTGCAGGAAAGTGAGGAGGCCGATGTGTTTCCTGTGGCTGATTCAGGCCTTTTTACTCCAATGGAAGAATCCAAACCTGAACATAACGTTGAAAAAATTATTACTGATTCTTATTTAAAATCTGTGAGCTGGGAGAATGAACCTGTCCCAGGGAGCCCAGGTTCTGATATTAACTTGAAGAGCCCTGAGTCTGTTTCTGACACATCTCAACCCTTTCGGACTGAAATGGGTCCAGAGTGCCTCAGAAAAATTGCCAAAACTGTCAGTGTGCACAACTTACAAGCTCTGGATTCTAAGTCTTTGAGCTACATGTGCAGTACAGGAGCGATACAAATTTTGGAGGAACAAAAATCAAAAAGTTTGGCGTATTTGACTGAGAAGGCTACACCAGTGGAAGACAAAGAAAGTCATTTTTTACCTTCTTCCTCCACAGATAGCTACAGCTTCTCTTTCACTGATATTTTTCAGTACCTCTTTGGAGGAAAGCAGGAGGTTTCTAGCCAATCAGCCACAGATGATCAAACCTCCTTCTACACCAGTGGAAACTCTGTCCCTGAAACATATGACCACTTCTTCTCAGAGTTTGACAGTGAAAGTTTTTTTTATCCACTCACAACAGCAGAAGAAGAAAACAAAGACAAGGCCGTTCCCATATACTCATATTCTCGCTCAACTACAAAAAATATACAGTTCCCAGAGGCCTATGAGCATTTCTTTGCATCTTCCTCCTCTGATGACTCTTCAGTGGAATCTGATGAAGAAGATATTGTCAGCCCAGTGAAGGTGGTGAGCAGGTTCACTCGTAAAGCGAGCTCCACTCAGCTGTCCAAAGACATGTACGAGGATTTCTTCTCAGACAAAGACCTCAGAGAGAACTTTTTCTCCTTACAGTCACTCTCCTTCAGGAAAATTAATTTCTCAGCCCCTGCAGACCAAACTCAGAATCCAAACTACTTCCCTCCTCCCATGAGGCAGACTCAACAGTACACCCTGAAAATCGGCGCTCCGCTCAATGTGATGGGAGACCAGGATGTGTTTCCTAATCCTCTGCTCTACAACTTGGAGGACAGGATCTCCAGACAGCTGGCACTGGATCCTTTCACACACAAAGAGTTGCAGGCGACTGTTTCAGATCCAAGTGAGTTCACAGTCATGAAAGAGATGCAGATGCAGCCTGCAGATGGATTAACATCATTAACACATTAACAGTTAGTCATGAGCCAAGTTGTAAAATAAGTTTTAATCCTAACAAGGCTGTGAATGTGTCTAAAACAATGCGTATCTACAGAACCAGAATCAACTCGACAGCTGCACCGCAAATAAATTATTAAATGCAAAAAAGATTAAAGAATCAGGGCTGACTCCAACAGTTAAAGCTACAGTTTTAACCAAAGATCTTGCACTATGAGTAACACTTAGAGTATGTGTTTTGAATAACTCTCATCAACTACCACACCAAATTTGAGCACAACATCTGCAAAACTGAGGCTGCTGTGGCAGCTATTTCAAACAGGACTGGCTACAAAAGTTCAATTCTATATGTTTCACCAAAGTGCAGGAGATATTTTGCTAACAGAGACAGGGTTGACTTCAAATACTTAAAAGCTAAATTTTAAACACAGATATGTGCAATCTGTTAGTCTTCATTATCTGTAAAACCAACATTTTTGTGGGTTTTTTTGTTTTGTTTTTTCATGTCAGCATGGAACTCAACTGATTGACAGATTTTTCCAAACATTTGAGAAAGACATTTCTGTTCCACATCTATAGGTAGACCTCATTTAGTTATAGCTTCTGATTGGTGCTTTAAAATAGAGGTAAATATATAATGTATGCATAATTAAATTTCTACTGTTTATTATTAATTATTATTATTATTATTAAAAAAGGAAAAAAAACAATTTAACAGACTAAAATCAACAAGCAAAATCAAGTTTTCTGAACCAGTTTGTCCTGATGAATCCAGAGTTCGACAGTTAAAGAAACATTATATAACATTTTTGTTTTCTCTAGTTTGCCTTGTTTTGTTTCCCTGTTTTGTCACCTGCTCTGCTGTAACAGTCATCACGACCTGGACGGATTCTCTTCCCTCAGCTGTCAGATGACACTGTGAGAACGTGGAGTTACAGCCAACACGAATGGTGCTACTTGATAACTTGAATTCGCTCAATGAGCGAGCCGTTCCTCTGAGCTGCCATCAGAGCACCATAACTCATGTCTGCAAGAGAAAGAGCGTCAAAATACCTGAACTTAAAAAGTTTTTATGTACTTTTTAAAGTTCCATAGTGTTTTAAATAAAAAAGTTTGTGACTTATTTTTAGGAAATATATCATCTGATCTGCTGACCAATCTTAGGGCAGCAGAATCAAACACAGAGATCTTTAAATAGTCTTGTTTGCATGAAAAAATTGTATGCATTGGTTGGAAGTAACAGGATCACAATGTGACAAAGTTGAAACTTCTAATGGGGTGTTCCCAATCCTCTGCGTTGCATTAAACAATACAAAGTGTCAATACTTTCTTCCCTTTTTCAGGGTTAGATGTCCCATTCCTGCCACTGAAACAGTCAGATATGTGTCTGGTTTGTATTGCCTTTGCTTCATGGGTGCTGAAAACTGCAAACCCACAAGTTGGAGACGCCTGGAAGGCTGGTAAGTTGACACTGCATCAAACTGAGTTTGTTTTGTTGCTGTAGAAAAATGTGCAAACATTGTCTTTAACAGACTGCAGTCACCAAGGAACCCTTTTGCTTCCATCAATGTAACACTTAACCTTAAGTGTGATAATAAAACTTTGAAACAAGAATGAATGAACAGCATTTAAAAAAAAAAACATAATTTGTTGAACATTTGAACTTTTATTTTGTTCTCAGTCTGAGACTCAAACTGCTGAATCTGAAAATCTTTTTTAAAAAAGCCCAGCTTCAAATGTTACATGTAAAATGTAGTTTTAACATTTTGATTTTTTTTTCATTTGTTCTTATTTTCACACAGTTTTGCTGGCGAATGTAAGTGCTCTGTCAGCCATCCGATACCTGCGTAAATACGTCAAAGCAGAATCAGCAGCCGGTGAGAAAAAAACACATCTGAAGGCTCTGACTGATTCTTGATCGTTCTGCCTCTAAATGTCATTATTGATTTATTTTTTTTCTATGAGCCACTGTGAACCTCTGCAGGACCTCAGTCCTCAGAAGAAACCTCTTCTTTATGTGTTGAGTCATGTTTGCACTAGAATTGCTTTTCTTAGGTTTCATTGATCTCTTCATAGAAAATGTGTCTTGCTAATTTTTTGTGTGACTTTAAATCTCTATTTGAATTTGTATAATGTACCGGACGACCAAAGGCAGGCTTTGTAAATATTATTCAGAATGTTTTGAAGGGAGAAAAGAGGCAGGTTAACTCTGAGCTGTGTAGATAATAAATGGATGTGTGATCAAATAGATTAACCTGAGAAGCATTAATGTGCCTTTGTTCCTGTTTGGTTTTATTTCATTACTTTTATGCTTCAATAGCTTTTATTCTGAAGTTTGTAAAATATTCTCCCCAATAATTTGTTACAGTAAACATAATTTAATAATTTCACTAAAACAAAAGAATAATTCACTTTAAAAACTGTGATCTGTGCCAGTATCTGCTATAAGATAAATTATGTGAAGGGCATTTTTTCAAATTATAAATTGTTTTAAAGCTTTCACATTATAGTTTTGTGCTGTAAGTCACTATCAGTTGTTCTTTTGATTAAATACCCTAAAGTTTAAATGTGCTCTGGTTCTTATTCAAAAGCCATCTCTAACCACTAGAGGGTGACACAAGTTCATGAGAACCTGAACTGAAAGTTTCAAACAGTTAAAGAGATTTAAAAGACAGATTTTTATGGTTTCCATTAATTTGTTACTTAAATGATTTAAAGTGGCTTCAGAATGTTTTATAGAAATGTTCTGAACTTACCAACACTGGGTGGTTTTAGGGTTTTTGGCTCAGTTTGACCTAGGTTGTTTGACCACGAAATGGGTTAAAATGACTAATTTGTTGAATTAGAGGTACGAAAGTTTTAAGTTAAAAAAATACCACCCTTAGCATCACATAGCTAGCACCAACTCATGCTATTTTAGGAAACCAAATATGGGCAGAAACTTGTGCCAGCAGGAACTGAATTTGAATTGCTCAGATTGAATCTGAATGTGTATAACTTGAAATTGAATGCATTGGTTT
>JARVJO010000024.1:16423634-16455681 GCA_031762555.1 Cynodonichthys magdalenae | reverse complement strand
GAGCTCCATGAACCACGTGACCGCGTGTCGGCTAGTTCAAAGAGTGTCGCAACTCTCTCTCTATAGGGCTCTGGTCTCTTGTGTATCATTCAGTAACCATAGAAACGGCCTGTTCATCGATGAATCTATCTATCTATCTATCTATCTATCTATCTATCTATCTATCTTTCATTCATTCACCGTTATTTAACCAGGCAAATCCCATTGAGATCACAGATCTGTTTTGCAAGGGTGGCCTGGGAGTCTAAAGGCAAACTATTAATTGTTCATAATTTTGTGTCATTTTTGCATCATTAAACAGACTGAAATTGTGATTTGTTTGGAGATCAGAAGGTGTTTACACAGTGATCTTGATGATATAATAAACTTTATCGGTCACTAGCTGAGGGGGTTGGGCCGTCTCCATGGTTACTGAATGATACACAAGGAAAACCGTAACTCATCTCGAGAAAACGCTCGTCGTTATTTTGTGATAACAACATAATTAACTCGTTATCTCGTGAAAACGATCCTTGTTATTTTCTATGGTTTTCTCATGACATAATATGAAAATATGGAAAATAATTATAAGCGGGAAATGGCCGCTCTCAATTAAAGCATGGTTCCACTAATCAGCTAGCAGAACTGATTTTTGTACCACAGATTAGTTTTTTTTTTTTTTTACTTCCAAGGCCTTGAAGGAACATGGGGAGAAAAATTAAAGAATGATGAGAAAATGTCTTTTTTTTTTCTCCCCATGTCCCTTCAAGGGCTCCGTATTAACTAAATTTAGCAGTCCGATTAGCTTCCGCTAAATTAGGTTTTGCCAACTTTAAGTCTGCTAACAGCTAACATGAACAGGTTTGTCACCAACTCAAAGGAGACAGACGTGTGACGCAGGCAGACTTGAGTGGTCATATTTGTTAGCCTCCGCTAATTTTTACTTGTTTAGCGTTAGCTTCCACTGATTTCTTTACATGTTGGTTTAGCCATTGATCATTGGGTTCAGCAACAGCAAAGCAAACCTTTTGGTTAGCTGTGCCCACCACTGCTGCATACATTTAATATTACATCAGAAAAGTAAATGTCCAGTCAGTTCCAACATGGTCAACTACGGATTTAAAAAGACAGTGAAGAATTGACCAATATGTTCATGACAACCCAATATGACCCCAATCCAGCAAATGAGTTATCAAAACAACCCAGCAGTTTTTAGAAAATAGAGTCTTAATTTCTTTATTTTCATCCTATAATTTAAAGTTTTATTGTTTTTGTTGAGAAGACATAGCTATAGACCATAATAAGACCAAATTTTGAAAGAACAAACAGGCTAGTACAATTATACCTTTATTTTCAAATAATAATAAAAATACAATAAACAAAACAAACGCAAAAAAATACACACAGGCATCAGTACGGTGCAGGAGTGGTTTGCACCTTTATAAAAATCAACTAAAGCAAAATGTTTTCACAGCATAGCGTGTTAAAAATAATAATAATAATAAATGTACAATATTTACAACATACACATACTGTATTCTTTTGTAAAACATGCTCTAATGGAATGTTTTGCAGCTTAATTTAGAATAAAAAACATACATAAAATTACAAATAAAATATTTTAAAGTTCTGAAGGTACTGCATAATAAACCAGTGATAGTGCAGTTATATAATACATTAAATAAAATTAAAGCTACATCTTTGTAGTACACTCTCGTGTCTTCTCCTAAATGCTACATATTAAACAGACAACTGAATCACGTCTATCGCTGACGTCTCCACTGCTCAACATCTGACAAAGCAGTTCCTGTGAATTGTTGCTTCACACACTGGGAGCAACTCCGGCTGGGATTGTAGGCTTTTATTATCCCTCTGATAGTGATCTGTTGTTTGCACACGTCCAGACAAGTGTCAGCCTATTGTTTCATTTCATGACCATCTCTGCGGAGTTGCCACAGGACCAAGGGCTTGGGCCTCAAAGTCTAATCCTGTCCAGTGTGTCGAAATTCCAGGCACTGGAATCATTCCAGTCTCGTGGTCATACTCCCAAATGTTGTCGTAGTCCACTTCCTGGTCATCTGGATCGGTGGGTTCCAGGTACGAATGACGATCTGTAAAAGCGAGACAATGATTCAAAGGCTTTTAGTTTCAAGCTGTGCAAGTTAAACTTTGCCCTGATTCTGTAAACTTGGACATTGTCCCAGTGCTGTTGTCCTAAACTCTAAGCTTACAGTTGAACCTGAAGCGTAACATACCACTGCAGCAACACTCATTCTTTTTCTACAACAGGTTTCCTTTCTAAAAGTGTAGAAAAACATAATCTGACAAATTAACTCGCATAGTAACAAGTTTAAGATTTTCTTTGCAATAAAATTCCTGCTCATGTTTTCAGTTCTGTGGTGTCTGTCATAGTGGATGAGTAGATCCTGTCTGACCTGTTTATTTCTTTACAGTAATTTACTCCCTTCTTGGCATTAGAGGCTGCACTAAGCTCCATTTCAACAACACATTTGCACACTTCATGCAGCTTGACTTCTGTAACCTTTTTAACGTCTGCCTACCTGCTGACAGAACCAAGAGTTCAAACAATCCAGGAGCATTCAGTGTTAAATTTACAGTTTACTGGAGTGCAAACAATGTTCTCAGTCTTATAGGTCAAATTCAGGAAAGCTGACTCGAATAACTTGCATTGGTTTAATAGTATTTATCATTTAACTCATCAGTCTCTATACCAAATATATTGCATGTTATATAGTCAGATAATAACTTATTGAATACAAGTGAAGACATTTGCCAGGTTTATATTTGTGTGGAGTCAGCTCTTACCAGGTGAATAACCATAAGGCATTTGTGCGGCGTTCATCACAGAGCTCAGTGGGAGAGGGATCTGTCACAGATGTGAAAACAAAGAAAGTCACTTTCAATGTTGGACGACAACAAACATTCTCCTCTTCCCTAAACTATGCGTTTCATCTGTGGCATCTGTTTAAATAACTCCTTCAGTGCAAGTATATAAACTTACTCCACTACCACAAAGTGCACCAGCACTTCCCCTTCATACCACAGCATTCCAGAAACTGGAGTGCCCTGAGAGATGTGTGTGTGTGTGTGTGTTTGTGCTCCTCACCTGCTCCCGAACTTGGCCAGGCGCGGGCAGCAGCTTTAGCCTCGACACAGCTTCTGCTCTCTGCTCTACTTGGTTTTGATGGGTTTCCAAATCTGGACCAAAATCTGGACCCTGGGAGTTGTTATGAACCAGGTTTTTCTGACAGCGTCTGCCCATCGGAGGGGTTTGAAGTTTAAAGGACGAGGGTAGGAGCTGGGAGTTCTGATGATGGTGGTTTTTCTTGATTGGTTCATGGCGGAGCTGGAGATCTTGATGATAGTGTCCATGCTGGATTAGTTTGTCCCAGCTCTGCTGCATAAAAAAATAAAATAAAATAACAGAACATGTCAAAACAAGCTGTATAAGAGCAGGTAAAACAGGAGTTCAGATGACTGAAACTAAGTCTATTTATTTATTCAAAATGTTTTAAAAAATGATCATAAACAAAATGTTTTTATGCACCTAAAGTTGTTATGAGGGTTTACCACTATAAATGAGCTGCTGACACATTTAGATTTAGTATACAAAGCTTTCATTTGATATACAGTAACTTCACACAATAGTTGCTAAGACTGTTATTGGGACAGCAAAGTGTCTTGTGTATTCTACATCAGATTTCCTTGTATTGTATTGTCGTTAAACATCCTTAAAGAACCCACTCCCACTGTGAACAGTGTATGTGTGTGTCCTGCTTGATATCAGACAGGCTGTGTGGATGTAAGATGAAACATTGGATCCAGTATCGTTGGCCCACTTACCGCTGGCCTGGCGTCCTCCAGGGAGTAGATTTCAGGGCTGCAGGGCTCGTCGTACAGAGGAGACAGGGGTTGTCTTGGGGCACACATGTCTGAGTGACGCTGCGGTGCATTCAGAGGGAAGTTCAGGGACGTCTGTGGCGTGCTCCAGCTGTTTGACTGATCACAAACGGTATCAGACGTTAGTAAGGAAAATGAAAATTGGTTGCTAGATGGCCTTTTAAAAGAAAGAACTCAAAACAATATGTTACATATTTAGCATCAGGCTTGAGATTTACACTCCAAGTAGAGGATTTAGATAAGGGTGTAATAATACATCGATCCACGTCGATATATTGATTGAATGATCAATAATTTAATTACATTAAGGCAAAATGAAAACATTGATCATATCATTATCATGTGGATCGCTATTATCTGCCCATCTAACTCAACGATTTAAAGATTGTGTTAGATGGGCATATGATATTGAATCATTGATCGCAAACTTGTGAATTAAATTGAATTATATTAAAATCATATTATGACAGACTTTTTGATGTTGAGAAACACTGTCGTCATCAAAATAAATCTATATAATTTGGTATTGTGATAAAGCTGCTGATTTGCACCCCTAGTTTTCCACTACCACTTACTGGAGCAGGGAAGCAGCAGAAATCCACTCTTAGCATAGCAGATGAATCACAACAGACACATAATTCTACGCTCCATTAAGTAGATTGACTTGAGTTTGCATAAATGACATCTTCCTTCATCTGTAAACATCATAAAGAAGATGAGCCCTCTCGGCCTGCTGTTTGGCGTTTCTTTTTCCATCACTGTGCACATGGCATGTAAAGTCTCAAAGGGAATATCTGGTTATCAAGCTAGAAGCCAAAGTGAATTACCTTGACGAGCGGGGCTTTCTCCAGCCGCTGTGGACCGGCACGGTGCAGGGCTGAGTAGGGTGTGCTGTAGAGCTGGGAGCTATCTGCAGACTGGAGGTGGGAGTTGTGCTGAGGTGAGGCGTAGCGCAGGGACGGAGGTCGTAGGTCGCTCTCGGGCCTGGTGTGTGAAGACACACTGTTGGTCCTGCTGCCCAGCCGAGCTGTCTCGATAGAAGACGGACGACTGGAACTGAACTGTAAAAAAACACAATCACATTCATTGAGACAAGAACCTGTGCTTTTACAGCTTTCACGACTTTAAACATTGATGTCTAGAAACGCAGACGTTAGAAACTGAACCACTCATGCAAAAAGAAAAAATAAGTAGGTCCTCTGGACAGGTTCTTCTTTAATGAAGAAGAAACTTATTTTTTTTACCTGGATTACTAAGATGCATCAGGACATTTTGAACCACTCATCCTTAAAGTTAGTTTTCTGTTTTCAGTAAACAAAGGGGAAAAAAATGTCTTTGATCAGATATATTGGGAGAGTGGTGGTTAAGGTCAGGAGTTTACCAGGGACATTTCTTCTGGGCACTTTGCCCTCTTTTTAAGCTAATTGGACGGGCAGGCAGCCGAGGCAGCTCCTCTCCTAGGGGAGTTTAGTAAGAAGTCCTGATAATGCAAAGTGCTTCACTACTTCATAAGATATCAGAGGTTCACACACAAAATGCATTTTCTGCTGAATCAGAATCTAGAGGTTGGTCACGATACTTCACCAGTTTTTTTGTTGTTTTTGTTTTATTTATATTCTCACCACCTGAGCACATGTAATGGGAGTACTTTGTTCTTCAGACCTTGCTTAATAATTAACTTTGTAAAAAAAAAAAAAAGGTGTCACTTGTTTCTATTTAAACAGTCTCCATACAGAAGACAGAAGATATTTGCTTCCTTTTAGGCTCATTTTAATGGAAATATTGTTGCGTTTGTGTGTTTTGTTAAGTTTTACTGAATAAAACCCAGCTGACTTACACAGAGAGGTTCAGCGTATCCTGGAGACATGTGCTTTTCTTCCCGAATGGGTAACTGAAGGCTTTGGGAGCCAGTTTCTCCTGGTGCCTGGCTGTACTTGAGAGACTCCGATCGTCCTTGACTGTTTCCACTCCACCTGTCAAACTTCGTTGGTGCCTGGAGAGCAAAAGACGCAACATATTTTATTTTGAAATAAACAAAAGTAATCAAATTTAGGCAAAACATTAAGCCATTGTGTGTTTTGACAAAATTGAACATGGCCCAGAAAATTGTTTTTATGTTTAGCAAAATCCTCTGGGCAACATAGTTCATTTACATGTAAATGACACGGCTGTCATATAGAAATAAACCTAATATATAACCTATATACTTGCAACAATTTCAAGAGACAGAGCACTTTCTTCCTGCTTCAACATGTGTAATGTGAAACGACTTGACTCTACTTGATCCGTTGATGTCATGCCTGTGAGTCACAGATCTGATTGGTTGAGTGTGTTTGTGACATGCTGGGCTGCTTTTAAGCCTCCTTACCAACAGTAAAACAATATCTTCTAACCATGTTATTTTTATAATAAAATACATAATTAAACTGGGACAACCAGTGAAAAGTGTTTGTAAACAAAATACTTAACCCCATGTGTAGCTCTTTAAAAGCCTTGAACACAACAACAAAAAAGAAAAGCAAGTGGCCCTCACCTCCGTGTTTGTTGGGGTGTAGATGATGTCATAAACTGGGGGCGGGGGGCTGACGACGGGCACATCGGCAGCTTTGAAATGCTGGATCCAGTCACAGAACTCGGGCCGATCCTGACAGGACACCACGATGGGGTTGATCATTTTGCCTGGGAGGAGAGGAAAGCGGAGACAAAGCCTGTCATTTGGTCTGCTTGCTGGATGGAATGTGCTACAGTAAGATTGTTATTCATCAGAGGATAAAGCCCCCCCTCTATTCATGGAGGGGTTACACTCTGTGACGCCAGCAGATTCAAGCAGAAGGCCACTTAGCATAAAGCACACATGGGGAATGTGCATTTATTATCACGCCTTTCTTGAAAATGTACCACTGATTCACTGTACTTACCTTCAATCTTAAAGGTGTTGGGTTTGACGTCTTGACAGGGAGTGGTCACTGTAATCATGTTGAGTGGAAGTTTGCCCTGTAATCAGAATGACTCTTTTAATACAGCTCCGTTATGCAAACACACACTGTGCAGAAGAAGAACATATTTCAATATGAACAGTAAAAGAAGCTCAGTAGTACCTTATAAAAGAGACCATTGGGCTCCTCTGATAGGATGATCAAGGTCGACGGATACATCACCAACAGTCTGTCACTTTGTTGCTGTAAAAAAAGATTTTATAGTGAGCACGGTAAAACACATGCAGTTACTGAGCTTTTTAAAAAAAAAAAAAAAAAACAATATTGCATTATCTTATTTTTCTGCTGCAGAACGTTCTAATGGTTATGTAATTACACTTTTGTTAATTTAGGAAATCGTTACCAGTGTTCTCTGCTTTGTAGCGGTTTTAATGTTGCAAAACACTAAACCACACTACAAAACTTCTCAGGGGACAAAAAGAAAAAATGGCAAACCCTGATAACTTCTGGAAAGATAACACTGTGAGCCGAGGCACAAAGGCAACCATGAGAGCCTGAGCAGATGTTAAAAACACACAGACTTTATCTTTTAATACTGTGTTGAGAGGCAAACTGAAAACCCCAATGAGAGCTAAGGTCGAACCAGTTCGTGGGAGATTTAAAGGTGCGGCAAATCGAGAGTTTATGTTTTCTCACTCTTAAAGGGTGTGTCGGAACAGACAGCTGACATTCCAGCTGCGAGGTGAGTCGCCGCATGTGAGCTGAACCGATGCCTCTCACACACCCAGGGCTCTAAATCACATCAATACAGCTGCCGCTGCCTCCCAGAGAGCATTAACAGACATCCGTGCAAAGACATGTCAAGGCTACTGTTTTGATTACCGTCTATGTGAGGCTGTTTTGGCAATATGCGTTGCACTTTTATTTGGTTTGGTGTGATGAAGTCGGATATTTTTATCAGGTGGATGTGTGTCTTTGACTCTGTGATGCAATGTAACAGGAAAACATAGGCTGTATAGATAAACAACCGGAAGCCAGTAATCAAAACACTCTCCACCCTTTTTCACTCCTTGCATTGTGTTGAGGTAATGTGCCTGTTGCACAATCTGAAAACCATGAGTCACCTGGATTTTAGCACTGATGTTATCCTTCTTTTATTCATCAGGTGAAAAATTCCCACAGCTTTTAAAAACCATGTTTGCACTATGAGTTAGAGTCTGCTGCACTGAGCATTTCTATGAATAAGCAAGTGACGAGTGTCAGTGATTTAAGTCATACCGGGCAGGGCAGGTGCTGCAGTCGGACTTTGGTGACGTAGGTGATGGGACCCAAACTGTCCCGCTGAGAGCCCTCCCACTCGTAGATTGGCTCTCTGCTGATGGAGTTTCTCAGGTCTTCTCGTCCTTCTGGAGCCTTGTCTTGGTTTAGCTACAAAAAAAGCATGCATTGAATATATTGAAGTAGAACTCGAGCGCTGAGAAGGTTTAAAAATGCACGCTCCGATTCTTCTCCTCTGAATGTCATGCATGTTTTTTTTCATGTTTCTAAAAAAAGGCTCGGCCATTTTCTTCTTATGTGACACAACCAGGTTTGTGGGTTTCATCAGCTGACTTCACCACCTGTTAATGTAGATTAAACTCTTAGATGTGAGGGTTGGTATAAAGTAGATCTGGATGCCGGTCAGACCTCTCCCTGTATGGAATCCAAGGCTTCAAGGAAAGCAGGCAGTGATCTTTCATGACTCATTGTATTTACACAGTCTCACATCCTGTTTCATTGAGCCAAGTGGAAATTTGGCCAATATATCAGGTGGATTAAAAGCACACAGTCAAGTATGTATTATAGTTTGGAAATAGGTATTTTGACCTGTCAGTGTGTGGCAAACACCAGCTTTAACAGTTATGTAGCAAGGGAGTTCACAGTAACTCTGTTATTTACACAAATACTTTTGCTTCTTTGACATATCAGAGTGTTTCAGACTTGAAGTGCTGCTCCACTTACCCTCACTCTGGTGTAATTTTCAGGTGCAACAGCAGTGCCTCCGTTAGCCTCGATGTTTTCCTTGAGAAGACTAAACCAGAGGTCCATGTCTTCTTGGTTGGCACAGTAGACGATGATGGAGTTCAGGCTGACACCTGCAGGGTTCAAAGGTCACAAAGCCAAAAAGAGAAAGTGTCAGACATTTTTTTTTTTAAATCTTGTTCTGTCATGTTAGCAGAAGATAAATAGAGTTCACTCTCCGTCTTGTTCTTAGTTTACAGCAGGGTTATGCAACCAGAGCAGTAAATATTAACACATGTTCGGCACAGTAAACCAGATTTAAGAGCTTCTGCTGAAAAGCCCCCCTATGACCTGCGGCGTTTGGCATTTAAAAGGCAGAACAAACTCTCCCTCCCACAGACTGCTCAGCCAGAGGGACTGATCAGAGCTCCAACTATCAGTCCCACACATGCCAAAGATAACCAACATAGAGACTATTTCACTCCAACTCATGGCTGTGTTCTCTATAATGGTCTGGAATCAAACACTGGATGTTGACTTCTCCTGTTTAAAACCTAATTAAGGACTTTGACCATAACTGTTCCCATAACAGTTAAATTCTTTCACTCTCTTTAAGTGTTTTTATCCTCAGTTCCAGTAAGCCAGCCAGCGTGAAATCTCTTAAACTTTTAGTTAGGTCACAGAAGCCACAAGGCTACTGTTAAAAGTCATTTTCTATTATAAACTAACTTTCACAGCCACATTCGCTCCAAACCATGCGTGAGTTTTGGGGAATTCTTCAACATTTCTCCCTGATCTGGGTTTGCTTCGTCACTTTCCAACTCACCAACACTCATCTCACGGAGGAAAACTCCTCAACAACATAACTTCCTTTTGACTCAGAAATGTATCCCACTTCCTGTCAGTCAGTGATGTCTCCCAAAAGACAAATAAGTGTTCACACATAAATGAGAGAAGGAGGAAATCCGATACGAAATACTGACGAGGTGGGCAGAAGGAAATTTCACGATAAAGAAACTTCAAATAGTCTTAATATTTTGACAACAGAGACTTTAGAAGCAGTATAAACACAAAAACCTTACACTGAAAGGCATAGGATTAACTTTGTTTTTCTCACTCACACATCTGGATCAATTTACAGTTTTTGTCTTGAAAGAAAATCTTATCGTTTGTTGACTTGAGCTTAAAAGCTAATCTGACATTTTTAGCAGACGTTAACCTGAGCAGTTACCGGAATGCTTCATAGATTATATGCTGTGACAAGACTAAGAGCGATGGCCGGGATTTTCTGTGTGACAGCTGGGCCGACTGAAATGCACCTGTCGTCTAACAAGCGAGGCTTTTAAAAGCTGGTTAACCCCCCCACACACACACACCCTGACCAACAAGGGGTAAAGGGGGCCCCGCTTTAGTTAGTCTTGGATTTGACAGGAGGTGAAGAGGTGAAACGGGTCACAGCACCACTGAATCACTGAAACAGGATGAGACAGGAAACACTCAAGCCTGAAAATAGTGTGAGCTTTCTTGCTTGTTGTCTTTTAAGCAAAATGAACTTTGACTTTTAATTCATTGCAAATGAGGAACATAGCAGACCACCAGCAGAGGAAACAAATAGAGAGAATATTATAATGAGGGGTAAAAGAATCCGGCCCTGATTTATAAAACGAATATATATTTTTGAGTGATTAATTAGAAACAATCTGTAGAAGTAATAAAAACACAACCAATGATTGTAAAATACCAACACTCTGTGCCAAACACTCACTCAGATTTTTTTTTTTTCTTAGTGAAGATAAAGGTACCGTTTATTTGGAAGGCATATTCCTGCGGCTGGATGTGGTTACAGTTCTGCTGCAGGTTGCAGATGGTGAGTTCTTTCAGTGGAAGTGTCCCCTGCAGATAAACCAACCAAAACTTTATTAATATTTTTTCTTTTGCAACGATCCTCTTAATTATCATCTGCTAAGAATGAATTAAATCCAGATTTCTAATTAAAAAAGAAAAAAAAAAAGAAAACGTTCACCACTGCACTGAGGTCAGACTCATGAGACAATGATGTATTCCCGTCTGTCTTTCTTTTGAGGACACGTGCAGTCTGACTAATACCCCATACAGATGCTTAGTTGTCTCTTTTTCAACATTAAGTCAAGTTCTCATGAACAGTAAATCGATGATTAACGACCGCTTAAAAATTTTACGAGACAGGTGGCGAAACTTGATCATACTTTCTGTTTACCAACAAAGCACCGGTAGGCAGGAAGCAAGTCAAAAGCTGAGATTACATCATTCAAAACCTATAAAGCTTTGTTTTTTTTTAAATGTTGAGGCAGAGAAGGAGGAAGCACCAACCTGGTATGTTAGTCCAGTTGTGTTGTTTGAAACAAAATGAAGATGTGTTTCGAAGAGATCCAGGAAGCATTCGTGAATATCCTGCGGAGAAAAATATAAAGTTGATGGAATTTGCCTGACATGTTTCATCATCCTTTTAAATTGTTTGTTCCCACATGACAGTGCTCAGGGTTGTTCATTATTAATTAAATTTGTTAATTTATTCTATATTTCAGCATCATGTTCAGTTCATCTGGTGATTCATTGAAATGTTTGAATAGGAGACTGAAGACTTTCTTCATGGTCGTGTTTTCTGTGAAATACATTGTGTTCTTTTGCCATTTGTGACGTAATTTCATCAATCTTTTCTTGCTGTTTTCTGACAGTGGTGTGTCACAGCTCCGAAAAGAAAAAAAAAAATTTGCAGTTCCCACCATAAAAAGCTTGCCCTCTATCAGCCCATGGGATCAGAGCGACTCTCTCTACCCCGAGGTTCTCTGTTGGGGATGTTTCACAACTGCGGCAGAAGGAAAGCATGTCCAAACACAGGCTGCAGAACTCTGCTTGGATTATTCACAGCAAGCCACTATGTCAAAACCAAAGTGTGTTTTTAAAAGCTGCAAAACAACATCCTGTTACTTTTCATCTTTTTTTTTTAGATTTTTTTTATGGATGACTGGGATGATGTGTCACTGGAAGCTTAATGTGTTTAAAACCACAATATCGACCCTAAAGCTTTTTGTTTGTGTTCTTTTCTTTTACAGCTGCTTTCCTAACGTTTCATCATGCAGTCATTTTCAGGTTGGTGTTGCTCCACTCACCTGGCACTGGGAGAAACGGAAACAAACTTTGGAACTGTGAATCATCCGTCCAAAATTCTTCACATTAATACTGCTTTTCTTCCAGCCGCTGGCCGGGTCGTAATGGAACGGAGGATTCCATTTTATGTTCTCTATGGTCCGCAGGTCTTTGGGGGACATTTCCTGCAAGCGGCCACAACGTTAGTGTAACATATAAACAGTAAAATATCTGAGAGTTCAAAGAGGAGTTTGGAGATCCAGATTCCAGGAGAGCATGAAGTTACCTTGAAGGGGGAGACAGTGTTCAGGATGTTTATGATGCTGTTGGACTTCTCTTGTCCTTCTTGGGGATTCTTCCTGCGAAACAGGCGACTGCTGCTCAGGAGAGAAAGATTCAACAGGTTACAAGTCTCAGCACAAGTTTTAACTTCCTGCTCTCTGCTGATTGACAACAGATGTGTAAATAAATTGTTTCCCATGAAGTGAAAGACGTCTAATGACATTGTCTGTCTCTTGTCTTACAAATCAATCAAAGCCTTTTCCTTTGTCCCTACTCCAGCAGCGACAGACATGGATTAGAGAACAGTCAAGTTTTGTGCCTCTGATAGCGAGGACATGCATAGGAAAATCAGCATTCAATGCATCTCTTTGTCCCTCATCTGTTAGCATTACTGTCACATTTTTATGAGGAAGCACCCCTCGCTTCGCAGATAAGGCAAGGGGTGCTGCTTTCACAAACACAGCCTGCAGTTTTATCTGCTTATCTGAGCACGTGTACCAGTGTCCTCAGAGCGCAACAACGCAGGCTTTTGTTGCACGGTGGGAATCAAGGTCTGCCTACTCAGGAAGTCCACCAACATTAATCATTCATGGGTGTCAAGTGAATGATACTGTTGCCTTTAAACCCCACCATTTAAAAAAAAAAATGCATTCATACACAAAGAAAGGTATGAAAGCCACATACTGCCATGCAATGTGCAGTTGCATGGGGATAGAGGAATGTGTTGTAGACAATAGGAAGGTAGTCTTTTTGCACACCCAACATTCTTCAGGTCAAAGCTGTGGCATTCAGCATCACTATCTCCTATTCTCTTTGGGGAATACCTGAGCCTCACCTGATTCAGCAACACAAAGAGTTGAAGGCCACAGGAAACAAGAAGACCGAATGCTCTGGTTGAGCTGAAACACTAAGCCCACTCGGAAGATCAAGTTTGAGCTATAAAGTTGTTTTTTTTTTCCAGTACTTTTTAAACTTTTCCTGCCTCTGTTTTAATTTAAATACAAAAAGTCACACATATGTAACACATATTTGTGGATAAAACACACAGAAGGATCATACAGGACAGGGGAGTTTCACAGGGCTAATCAGAATCAGATGTGAGGGTCCAACAGGGGTAACATGCCCAGGCATATAATCCTGAGGGGTTTAATGAAATCATATAGACAACAAAAAAATCTACTTATGTTTGTACAGTAATTTCCTGTTTTTGAATGTAAACCCTTTAGGTCTATCTCAACAGATTACAGTGGAAAAACAAAGTATATCATTAAGCTACATATCTGAACTGTATTTGTGATAATTAGTGTCAAATCTTGACTTTTTGGAGGATTAATGACAGCTGAAGGAGATGTAAAGAGGAGGCAAATGGTAACAGGATCATTGACAGTTGGCTAGACAGGTACCGGGTCATGGACGACCATATGATCCTGAACCGAGCCTGACAAAATTCACAACCCTCAGCTCAAATCCTGACAAATACCAAGAATTCCATCCATTTGAAATACAATCTAAAATAAAGTACAGTCAAGGACGTGACATGTGCTCAGAGTACACACTGACACAAGCTGAAAACTTTGAATTAGATAAGTTCTCCTTACCTGTTTCTGCGAATGAAACTCTTGGACAATGTGAAGTTGTGCTGGGGGACACATGAAATGCTGCTCCCCATGTTGCTTTGCTCTTTAGTTGGGGGGCTTTTGTAGACAAACTGTACTCCGTCTGTGATGGGTGAGTGCAGTCCAAGAGAGCCGTGTGCTCCCTGCAGAAATCAGACTTGTTCTGAGAGAACTGGGCAGGGTGAGTGAGTGAATGGTGTAAAAAAAAAAAAAAAAAGTCAGACTGTGAGTTTGTCTGCGTAAAAAGGGGTGGAGTTCAGGGTTGTGTCACAGACTGTGTGGTGAATAAGCAATGGATTCACACTCACTGTGAGCTGCTTCTGTCTGCTAAATCAATCCACACAACAAAGGGCAGGGGGCTCGGGGTGAAGTGTGCCATTTCACACCTTTCAGGGGCCAAATGGAGCTCAATCAGCTGAAATAAGTGGTTCACTGGATGGTGTGTGTCAATCACTGGGAGGGCAGGGACTTACCACTGGCATGTCCAGACATAAACACACATCCCCACTTCTATTTATTACCAACCTTCATCGCATAAGACTCATTTTGAAATTTAGTATCTGGGGAGTTTACATCAAGCCTGCCTATTGTTTTGGTTATAGAGATTTAATTAAAGCCACAGATGTAATCTCACCATGATATTTTTAATCTAAGGAAGTATTTTATTTCAAACTGTTTAAAAGATTGTGAAGAAATCATTGATAGGAAGAGTTTGGATTCATTAGATATAAAACTACCCACTGTATTTTGTATGCATGGGGGTTGTTTCTGAACAAAATAGTCACAGCTAAAAGTTTTATGATTCAGCCAAATTGTAAGCACATTTTAATAAAATATTTTCAAAATCACTGTTATTTTAACTCTTTTTAAAAAGGTATGTTTTACAGTGAAATGCACTCTAATAAATAACTGTGTGATGTTTATGTTTATTTTGACACTTTTTCCTAATAATAGATGCATTAGTTTATATCGTAAATAACTCACACTGGAAAGTGTGTAATTTTCCAGAATCGATTGCCTTAAAAAGGAAAGTGATCAATTTGTCGTATCAAGACAAACCCTCATCATCGTCATGTATGGTTTGCTCATTAATGAGGTCACTGCTCGTGGTGTTGAGCTGCTGCTGCTGCTGCTGCAGTCTTGTTGCAGCATGAAATGTAAGCTGTGGTTTGTCAGTTAAATGCAACCTGTTCAACCAGTTGTGCGCTGAAATTGATCCACCTGAGGCACCAACAGTCACCGGTTTGTTAACGGCGGAGGCCTTTCAGTCGTGTTCAGATGAACGGATGGATGAAAAATTGTATTTTGAAGATGCCACAAAACGGTTTTCAAATAAAAACATTTTCCACTTCATCAAACCCTAAAATATCATAACATAAGTTTTAGGTTCAAATTAGCCTTAAACAACAAATCTAAATTGTATTAAAACGCACAGAGAGAATTTAAATAGACAACAGGGAAGCAAACTTAAAACATCAGGAAACATCCCAAACTAATGACTTCTGTGGAATTTGTCGTCACATTCCCGAAGCAAAAGCAAACTAATCATATCAAAATTATTTTGAAGGAATTTATGAATCTAGAAATTAAAATGTTAACATTTTTAAAGCAGTCACCAATGATGTTTGAACATTTTCTGCGAGCAGCTGTAAGCATGCAAAGTAAACTACAAAAACAAAATGTGCTTCATGTTAAAAACAAACATGTTGCTACCAGCTTTATGGTTAAACATAAAAATATTTTCTTGAAAACATTTTTTATCTTATAAGCCCCTGGCAGTTGTTCAAGGTCTTCAGATTTCAGTTGAAAAGTATTTTGTTTATTTGATCAAGTCCTTATGAGGATTCCCCACAACTAGTGAACTTCATGGAACTGATTGAATTCAGCAGAAATACTGATTAAAGCATCTTTCCATTCCAGGTGCCCAAATACAAAAGAAAAACAAAAAAAAAATGCATGTAGCTCGCTGTGAACCAAGTGACTCACCACTCTGTCAGCTCGTCATAAAAAAGAAACACCTAAAGAGAGAACGATGATGTCAAACCAGTTTCAGTAGACTGTTTCCAGTCTTTGCTAACTTTATCTTTCCCAAGTGTAGTGCCATCCATTTCACAAGTTACAGTATCGCTCAAAGAGAAAGTGTACAGTGTTACAGTTTCTTTACAAAAAAATATCACAATGGGTTGAGCCATAACTAATGATTTATTTTTCTCATGCCTATGAATTACCATAAATTTTCTCCTATAAATGAAATATTTTTCTATAATGCAATAATTGTTCCACACTTGATCTATTGTATTGAAGTCCGGGGGAAAAGCATGTAAAACAATTACAAATCCTATTTTTATTTTACAGAAAAGAGTTGTAATAATTACCACCAGAAAACATTACAGTGACCCATCAAATACATTATTTTCAAATTATTACAATTTTATGACATAATTATAATATTATATAGAAAGTTATTATAATCTTAAGGGGCTAGAGATGTTTGTAAAACCTAAAATTCGAACAAATTTGAAGGATCAATGTACTTCAGTCCAAGGAATAAGAATCTGGAACAATCTGGAAAATGATTATAAAAATGCTGGTTTAATGATAAAAGTTAGTTTGTTAAAGAAATATGTATAATGTGTATTCATAAGAGCTGTTTGTCAAGGAGTTGAAGTTTTTGTTTTGTTAATTGAAGATTGTTTGAAATTATTTTTTTGGATGGGGCAGATTTCATAAGATTTTTTCTTCTTTCTGCTGCCTTTCATTTTACTTGTGGTTTGTATTCTTTTATTGTATATAGTATTTGTATTGTTTTTAAATGAAATGAATAAAAAAATTTGTGTATTTACATATTTATTTATATACATAAACAAATATTTTATTTCTGCTGCTATTCATTTTATATTTGCTGTTTGTTTCACGTTGAGGTAGGAAAAGGGAAATGTTGTGTGTTTTGTCAAAAGACAGACTTGTTTTATGCTTTTTTTGGAAATCATCTCCAGATCAGTGGTTTATTAAAATGTAGATTGTATCAGTATCCACAGTTACAATCATTTCCTGGTGGGACTAACCTTAAATTACCAATTTAAAAAAAGCACAACTCTGATCAATATATTTATGTTTGTGTGTACTTGTATTTATTACCTTTTAAAAACTGGTTCTGATCTACACACCTTGTCAAGACTATAGTTCTAATTTGGTGGACCTCCATTTTTGAGTTAGGGATTAGGTTTAGGACTAAGGTGTGCATTGAGTTTAGGTTAGGTTCAGGGTAAGGGCGTCAGGATTAAGTCATAGAAACAACTGGAAATTAATGGAAGTCAATGAATGGTAAACAAAAAAATGTGTGTACAGATCTGTTGTGATAGCCTAGTTACATCACAAGATAAAAACCTCAAACTATAAAATGTGCTTGTGGTATTTTCAGACCTCAGGTACAAAAAAAGCTTTGGTTTAGTTTTCATTAAAAAATATTTTTGTATGGTTTTGTGATTAAAGTTACAATGTATTGGGTGATTTAAAAACCGGAGCAGAATATAGATTAGAATAAACTGTTGGTTATTATCTAAGGGTCTATTAGCATCTCTCATACAGAATGAATTGAAAAGCAAAAGTTTATATAAAAATGTCATTAATTCATTCTCTGTGAGACACCTTGTTGCACACTTATGTTAATAAATACTTCAGTCCTGTTTGGGGAAAAGGATGGCAAATAGATGTGAAAGGCAAGGTGCAATTGTAACAACATTGTATGAGGAACAAACTTACCACCACCTAAAAACAAACAGGAGCTTTGGAAAAACAAGAACAAGGAAACAATACTGCAGCTGACTACCAAAGGAGTATAAAGTACATGAAAGAAATAACTAAGTAAAAGTATTTTCACAAACATACTCTAAGAAATTAAGCGTTAAATTTATTTAACAAAATTGGTTCCAATAAACAGAGTTGAGTAAATTGCTTTACATTTACTCATCTTGGTTTAGTGGAACCAGTTGACCCAACTTGGTTGAGTAAATTCAACACTTTATTTTTAGGGTGAAGAAACAACTCCATGTTGAGTTTCAGTTATATTTAAGTTTGTAACGTTTAAGTGTGTGTTACATTTTAGAGTAAAGAAGTAAAAAAAGTATCATTTTTGTGATTTTAATGTAACAAAATAAAAGTTACAATAAAAACATCAAATTACAAATCCTTAGTACTGTAACAAAGTAAATGTACTTAGTTACTATACACCTCTGTTTGTTAATTTCCTTGTTAAATGTAGTCAGCAAACTCAAAACGTACACAGAGAATAGGAAAAAGCCACAGGCTTTGGAAGTTTGTTTCAGTTGGAGCTAAAAGGAAATATTAAAGTAGAAAAATAACAGGGAAAAACAGTTTTAACTCCATTTGTTGCATCAGTAGACCAAAGTTTTAATGGGTCCTGGTCACAAAATACATAAAGCAGTTATTCGTCTATCAGAACTAAAACACAAAGACTAAAAAAATAAACATTTTTGAAATGAAAATATGACCAATCCCTGAGAAAATCTTATGCCAAATGTAGAAAAACAGGAAACCCCTTGGGTAAGAATTTCATCATCCACCAGATATCAATAAGTTCTCATAAAGTAACTTTTTATGCAAGTGTGGCTTTTTTATTTAATCATCTGATCCCATCAAAGTTTTACCAAAGTGAATGTAGAGCCAATGTGTTTTTGAGAATTTAGTGTGTGTGTGTGTGTGTGTGTGTGTGTGTGTGTAGGGACCACCACAGGTGTAAATGCCATGTGACCGAGGTCAAGAAGGGTAAAGTGAGAGTGTTCAGCTGTCAGCTTAAATCACTGTGAAACAGGAGAACACTGGAGAGGTACGAAAGAAATGTGTACAGCGAGCCTAGCAACAACCTCAGTTTGCAACACAACTTTTAGTGTGTGTGTGTGTGTGTGGGGGGGGGAGGGGGGTTCAAGGGAATTGCATATACAGTTCACTGTAGACTTTACAGTTGAAAGATCGAAGTTGTGTCTTCAACCTGTACATTTATTCAAGCACAAGACCAATTGTCACATCTGAAAACGTCTTTATTTCTGTTTTTAAGTGTATGATATTGCTCCATTTTGCAATAGTGCAAACTTTAACATTTGAAAGGCTGTCATAAATAACAAACATAAATAAACAAGTATCACAACATCAACCACAAACTAAAAAAGGAGCTACAGTCACATCAAAAATTGCACAAATAAAATTAAGATAAACCGAGCATACTATGTACAGTTCAATCAAAAGAATAGACCAAAATCCTCATTGAATTTGTGCACCTTTGCCCTAAAAATCTATCCCTGACTCATTTCATCTTGACAGAAGTTTTCTAAGGCCATCAGAGTTCCATTTCTGCCACATCCTTCCTTGCACATATGTAACATAAAGGTTGCTTCCTAAAATAAATATAAACTAAATCCTTCAAATCAAGGAAAAAAAAAAGACAACTTCTTAGAAGTTTGTAATGGTATCACTGCACTACACATGAACTGAACTCAACCACAATACTGACTTTTAACTGGGTCAAATATTCAAGGTGATTAATCTTAGACAACGCAGGTGACATTCCTAAGCGTCACAGACTCTGACGTGTTTATGACAGTTATTAATTACACGTGTAATATATCAATTTTATGGAAATCGTTTGACCAGTTTTACTAATGGGATGACAAACCTGGGCAACATGGCAGCACCCAGGATCAAAGATATGACTCATTAGTACCAACTTAGTTTACTGAAGGGGAACTTCTTTTATGTAATATGAAGCAATCATGTCAGAGGTAATATGCAGTTTCTCATGTTTCAACAATAATTTCAATGTAAAACAGTGTGACATCTTTAAATGGTCAACAAATTTTGCCGGTGACTAAAGTTTTTTTATCCAACAAATGTAATGAGCACAATGTTGGTACAGTGTCATGTGGTCATGTGTTCATGCCTGTGGCAGTGAAGAAACATTGATAAATTTCAAACGAAAACGCTGCATATCATACACAGCAAGCAGTCCATCCAATCTTCATATGCACACAAACATCCTTCAAGCCAAAACATTCTTATAGTCATTTCCAATGACGATATGCACACCACAGCTTTAAATAAATATTAGAAAACCTAGGTATTTTTGGGATCGGTTTCTTTTTCTAAGTATCGTTAAAACAGAATATATTAGATTTTTATAAATACAGATGGTTCATCATATTTTGTTCTATATAAAAAAGGACCTAAACTTATTTACAGTTTTTGATGGTTTAGCTTGTTTATGTTGTTGGTATCCATGCTTTTCTGAGAGAGAGACATGTGCACAACATTGCTCGTCACTGCCACCTAGTGCAGCATAGCAGAACTACAACATTTTTAAATATATTTTTGAGAATTGGTGCCAATACAGAAACATGCATGGTACAACCACTAAAAAGCTACATTCTAAAAATAAAACCATTCAGTATTTTATACATTATTGCAAAAACTTCTGACGTTAAAAGTAAAGCCTTGCAGAACAACAACAACATCTAACCAAAAACATTTACAACTCCTTTACGGAATTCGATGCCTCGAGTACGTGTGTCAAACACTTATCGCAGTGGGCAAATCGAGTGACTATTTTCAGGAATATGTTTTGAAGAAAGTGGGAGTTAGTAGCTGTGTGGTGGAGGTATACAGTGGACCCTCGGGCATCCAGACCAGAAACAGTGCAGGTCAAAAAACAGGAACATAAAAATAGTAGCCAGAAAATTAAAATCCTAGCATCGTTACAACCATTTAGCGTTTTTGGGGGAGAAAAAACGAAAATACCTTTTGCCATTTAATTTAACTTAAAACATTATTTTCTTTATTTTCTCTGGTTTCAGCGGATCCTAATTTTGTGTGGGGTTTTTGAGAATCATTTCGCGTGCTGAAGGTAACGCTCGTAAAAGAAGTGTTTTTTAAAACTGCGTCTGGCTAACCTTTTACCAAGAATGACACAAACTCTGAAGTATTCTTTAACCAGGCAGGGGCCTCACTCACATTCATCCTGTCCGTCTCTCCGTTTCCCTCTCCTCCACGGATTTACCTGCCCACGCGCAACACGTTTCTCCCACCTCCACATCTCAAACGGAGCTGTTGCGCCTCTTCCCAGAGCCAGTCTGGGCTGTAGCAGCAGAGGCTGAAGTCAGCCAAACGGTGACCTCGTGTCAAAGACTAGTGGAAGACACTGAGAGGGTAGGCGAAGAAGGGGGTGGGAAGTTCAGGAGCTCCAGCACTGCCACGCCCACGCTGCTGCGCCGTGTAAACATGCAGGAGGCGGCCACCCATTTGTTGCTGCGTGGGTTGTATTTTTCAATCGAGTTGAGACTGGAGCTGCCATCGTTCCCTCCTACAGCATACAACCAGCCGTCCATGGCCACCAGGTCATGGGTGCTCCTACAAGAAGGAGAAAAAAATTATACTATTCAAATCATGCATGAACGATTTGTATTTATACTTTTTTAAACTCCACTTTATTAGGGGTCATAGTTACAGTTCCTTGTCTGGAACAAAATTAAAGTATATCAGATTTGAATTTTGTTTAAAGCAGCAACTTTATGTTAAAAAACATATGGAATGAAAGCAAAGAGGTATGAAAAACTATTTTAATGTTTATTTTAAAAAGCTCCACTTGCTCCACAGCTATTCTGTATTTTTTTGGCGTGTGTGTAAAAGGTTGTAAAAATGGTGACAATCAGTGATCGATATAATGTGAGATTTTGAACGATGTATATAGAGCCACACAATATATGTGACCCATCACATCAAAATGATGAATAAGTCAAGTTTGGTCAAAATGAAGTCGGCACATTTTCAGATTTCTTCTTTTGAAGATATGTTTTGATACTTAGATCATCCTGATATTATGAATTTAATAGTAATAAAATTAGTAATAATATTTAGTCTAAATCCTATTTTAGGTTGTTCTAATAAAAACATTTTTTTATGTAATTTCAAAGAGGAAACCTCAAATAGTATTTATTTAGACATTGAGATTTGCCAACTGGAATAAAAAAAATGGTTTGCTAGCATACAGGGCTTGTAACAAAACTTAAGGCGTTTTTGCTCTTTTTTAATGCTACTGCTCAAAAAAGTGTTTCTAAAAAATTTTTTTAGAGACAGGTCCTTCTAATGATCCATTGATATTAGATTTTTTTTGTTATATTTTGACAAAATGCAATTGTAAATGTTTTAATCAATGGCCAATATCTGCCTATTTCTCCACATACCACTTAGAGACTTAGTTAGATGTGATGGTCATATGAGTAATTCCTGAAGCTGCAGAGTCAGTTGATTTCTGGTTTCTCAGCTCCTACATTATACCGATTTTCTCTGCTTAAACCAAGCCTGCATCTCTGTGTTCATGTAGGAAGAGAATTGACTGATGTGATCTCAACGACCGCTGCCAGACTGCTACATCTCCGAATCTCCTTCCCTGATGCAAATCGTGTACAGCACAATGTTGTAAGGGTGCAACATGCATGCCTGTCCTGTCACTCAAAGCAAATTTTAGCTTTCATCTTCCATGAAATAAACAGAACCGACTTTTTCGGAGAGGAAAGCTTTTTGATGTTTATGACTTAAGAAGGTTTAAGTAGTAAAAAAGGACACGGAAAAGCCTGAAATCTTTTGCTTTGAACGGAGAAGATTTGGCACAGGAAAATAACTGCAGCTGGGCTCCCTTTTGATAAGCTCCATACAGACAGTTAGACAGCAGAATTTCAAAGAAATTACTATCTTTCACTTACTTTATAGAATTTCAGAGAAAAACGCTCATCTCTTGACAACAAGATTAAGCTATCCGACTATCTTTTGGGGTGTGGAAGTGGTTGTCTCATCGTGGTTTTCTAACACTGTTATTAGAGTAATACACCAACACGGTTTGCTTACAAGTGCAGTGACCAAAAACAGGACGAGGCAGTGAAATCACTGTCTGCCAATATTTGTTGGTATTTTGATCAGCATGAGTCACTCAACCAGGCAAGACTGGTTTGTCTGCAAGGTGTCACTTTTGCCCAGCAGCTCAAAAAAAGATGCCTGAATAAAAAGCATTCTCTAGGAGTACAACTGGGTCATCCTGATGGTGCAGCTGGCTAAGGTGTGTCTCACTGAACCCATCCCAGGTGATTTGTCATCTCGTTTCTCACATTTTCTCCTTCCGTCTCTCAAGTGTAGAACATTTTGTCAGAAAGAGTAGCAATAAGCTCTTTAGCTTTTAAACTCTGTAAAGCTTTATGACAGTAATATAATAAAAGCAACAATTCATTTGGCTACAAACAGATTCCTGACATGCTCTGGTGGATTTAATATTATTGTGGTCCCCACACTGATGATAGTTAGGAGTGACTCCCTTCATATTCATGCATCAGAGTTTTAAAAGTCACTGGACTCAAACTGATCTGCAGGACTGGAGCTAATAAGGGTTCCTGCTGCTGGCTGACCTGCGGATGTTCATGGGGGAGACTCCTTCCCAGGTGTTGGTCTTTGGGTTGAATCGCTCCACTGAGTTCAGGCAGCTGGTGCCGTCATTCCCCCCTGCCACATACAGCATGCCGTCCAGCACAGCCACCCCGGCACTGCTGCGCCGGCTCAGCATGTTGGCGATGGCCGTCCACGTGTTGCTCTGTGTATAAAACCAAAACACGATTACTGATGTGCTTGTATTGTACATTCAGCTGTAGCTTATAATTTTGTTATTAGGATTTAATGATAAAGAAACTTGGCAAAACACAAGCTTAACATTATGAAGAATTTTTACCTGAGGGTCATATTTCTCCACCGTTGCCAGATGTGAGGAGCTATCATATCCTCCCACTGCATACAAGCTGCCATCTGGAGAGAAAAAGGGGAGTAAATACAAAACAAAAATATTAGCAGACACATACCAAGGTAGCAACTCCCTCTTCATTTCTGATAATAAATTATAGACAGAGAAATGTAAATATGCAAAAGAACAGGCATTCATAACATTTATTTCAGACAAATTCCTACCCAGAGTTGCTACTCGTACATATCTCCTTCGGGTGCTCATGGCAGCAATGGAAGTCCAAGTACTGGTCAGAGGGTCATAACGCTCTGCACTGAAAGAGAAAATCTTTGTCAGGCTTATAAGTGAGAGCACATCTGTCTTTAGAAATTATTTCATTTAAATTTAAAATGTGATGTGGGTCAGATGAGGGAAGATGCCAGCAGACCCGAACGTGTAGAAGGATTTTTTGGGAACACCTGGCAGAAGAACCAGTCTTCAACTGCCACATCTGATAGAGCATCCAAGCAGAAGTGAGGGACATCGACTGAGAGTGGGCAATGTTCCGCACCTCCATTGTTGAGGGGCTGCCCTGAGCTGTGGCTGCAAGGTTGTTGGAGCCTCTGGTGGCCGCTATATTCCCCCATGGGTAAGGGAGGCCATCAAGCTGAAGAAGAAGTCCTATCATGCCTCGTTGGCTGGCAGGACTCAAGAGACAGGTGAAAAGTATCAGCAAGCCAAACAAGATGCCGCCCTGGCTGTTGCTGAGGCAAAGGTTCAGATGTGGGAGGAGTTCAGTGAGGCCTTAGATAGAAAATCTTGATGAGCTCCAAGAAGATTCTGGCAAACTGCCAGGCATCTGAGGCGGGGAAAGAAATACTTAGCATCTGAGATGAGAATCAGCACCTCCAAATCTGTCTATGAAACTATGTCTCACAGCTGGCCACAGAACGTCTTGAAGTTCTCCTAGAAGAGGTGGCTGTGCAAAAAGCGCCATCAGGGTCTCTCTGCTCAAGCTGCACCCCCCACGATCCCACTCCGAAACAAGCGGCAGATAAAGGACGAATAGATGAATGAAGTTTGACATGCTCAGTAATAATTTCCATGACATAAGTCTGTTTACCTGTTGAGGCAGGAGGCACCATCATAACCTCCAGCAGCGTACAGCAGGCCGTGCAGAACAGCTACACCCAAACAGCTCCGTCTTGTTCCCATGGAAACCTCTGGTTGCCAGGCATTAGTGATGGGATCGTAGGACTCCACGGTTGCAAGGTCAGAAGTGCCATCATATCTTAAGAGAAAAGTGAACAGAAAAGGTTTGGAACATAGCATTGTTTTGGCAGAATCCTCTCTGAGGAAAGATGGTATGCAATGCAACGCTAATAGTCATGCTAAATTACAACTCACAACAACAAAAATAATAATAGCGTGCTATGCATCGTCATCAATGCATGTTCCGTGAGATACACACAAGTAGAACAGCGGCTGGGGAGCAGTTAGGGATTAGGCGTCTTGCTCAAAGACACCGGGATATGTGGGCATGGTGGGGAGTCAAACCTGTGACTTTCTGGTCCCAAGTTGGCTGCCTTACCACTGCACCACAGCCGCCCCATAAATACCTCAACAGATAAGATTTAAAAATAAATAAATGAGATGGAGACTAGTTGATGATAAGTGGTCAAGATGACTAATTGACTCACCCTCCAACAGCATAAAGTCTGTTCCCAATAGCTGCCACACCTACTCGTGCCCGCCTTGTAGACATGGATGCCACCATGTGCCAGCGATCCGTCCGGGTGTCATACGCCTCACAGTCTCCATGAATAGCAAACAGGCTGCCGCCACCTGTGACACCAAACAAATTTTATTAAATAGTCTTTAAATTTTAGACATAAGAAACTAAATGTGAGACAAACGTTCTAAGTGTACCCTAATGGGTACCTTCAGGGGCACACTGACCAACGGCGAAGAGCACAGGACTGGCACCCTCACAGCGCCGTGGGCGTGTCCGGCTGTTGCTTAGAACTCCCCTCTGCTCAGGCATCAGGTGGTACTTGAGAGCCTCGATCAGCAGATCCTTGCACTCTGAGTGGTGACGCACCAGCAACTCCGTATCAACGTTGCTCATCAGAAAGTCTCGCCTCAACAGCGGCAGCCGCACACACTTCATTAGCTGATGGCACAGAGTTGAGGGTGTGAGAGTGAGTTAAGGTCAAGAGTAACAGAAGAAACATGTTTTACACTGGGAAACAGAAAACAATGCATGTTGGGAAATCCTGACAGGTGAGAAGAGTCTTACCCAAGGTACATGTTGCCTACGCCCATCTATATCATGTTTCACCCAGCTCAACACGGCTCGGTACACCTCCTCTTCAGACGGAACATTTAGATTATCACTGGAGATCAAATCCAGGACCTGGATGGGCATGACAAGAGGGAATGACCGAATTAATTTTTTTATTGAACTTAAAATATTAACCATCTGAAAAGTCACTACACTTAATATGACCATTAAAAAGCACTTACAGTAGTTTTTGTGAAAAATGGCAACAAACAGGAAGCCAACAGCTTTAACCTACAATCAGTTTCTGTGCTAAATCTAATCTCTGCTAAACTCCTGCCTCTCCAGCTTTCTTCCTGTCTTCATCATCATTTTAAAGCTTCCCTCCAATACAATCAGTTAAGTTTTAATACGATAAACTTGCCCACAGAAAGTCTTGTGCTTTATATTATGATCTGTGTGTAGCTTTCAGCCACAAGTACTTGTGTTTGTGCATATCTGTGGTACAACAAATGCAGCAGTCTGAGTGACTGTCTGGCACCGATCCCACTTCAACTCTAATCTGGCAAGGCTGGAAGGGAACAGAGCAGCCAGCTGCTGGCGCGGTCATCTTGCCTAGTCACATCAAGGCAACACTTAGCAGCCTCAGAGGACCACAGCCTCCACTAATCCACTGTCACACACAGAGAGACTGCTGCTGCCCCACCCTGCAGTCAAAGCTACAGCTGCATGCACATACTGCATCAAATAAACAGACCAAGGTCCGCAAACATGTAGAAGTAATGTAAATCAGAACTAGCTCTGTTTACATTTGTGAAAGCTGTCCTTGTACTGAAAGATGCCAACAGAGATTTAGGAAGCATGTACGACAAAGGTCTCAGCTATGTCTAGATGCCTTCACACACACACACACACACACACACACACACACACACACACCACACAGTAACTAAGATGCAGCCATCATGCTTCAAAATGTCACGCATGTCATGCTGCATTAATGAACCCCAACCACGCTGACTAGTCACAATCCTGTCACGCCTCTCCACTTTCCACACAGATGAAGGCAAATATGGGGCATATCTCACAGCAATGTAAGCTCAGAGTCTTTTAGAAGAGACGGTACATAAATTCAGATGTGGTGCAGATTTACAATCTGCTCGAAACAGATGCAGACAGAATGAGGTAGGAGGCCAATCAAGAAAGAAAAATGGAATTTAAGAAAATAGTGTGCTTTTAATTTATCTGATTGCACTTTAATTTGCTTAAGTTGCCGATTTAATGGATTGTACCCACACACTCAAAGCGTTTAAAAACCAGAAACATTGTGAAATTTAGTTTATTTCTTCTATGAAGCACCCATATTTCACTACTGCTATTTTTTTTTATTAATTTTTAAAATGTTTGTTACTTTTAAATCACTTTCACTTTGAAAAACTCAACAGGCATCTAAGAAGCCATCATTGCATTTAAAATCCTATAATTCTTCCCTACAGATTGTGGTGAACATCAAACTTAAAATAACCCAATAAATTACTTACAGACTCTAAACAACTATATTGCCAAAAGTGACACAAAAAGAAATTTACGGCCAATAAATGTCATTGTTAAATCTAACATTGTTTCTCTTTGTGCGTCAATCAAAATGTAAAGAAACTTATTCTCTTTACAAATTTGGCTACAGTGATAAAATTTTCCAAAATATTTTGGTCTAGGAAAATGAAAGTTTATTTTGAACTGTAAAATGATCTTTATTAATTAATAAGTAAATTACATAACAAATCTGAAAAAGGACAAGATTTCTTTGCAGAGCCATCCTTATCAAAACAAAACCTTGTGCCAATATTGTTCCTACACTGAAAGTAACAGTTGTGCCAAAAAAAAAAAAAAGCTAGGCCCACCTGCTAAATTAAATCAAGGTGATTGACTGCTTTTTCTTTGCCAGAAGCACCTTCCTTACACTCACTGCATTGGCACCATACCATATTTTCAAGGACAACACTGAACACTTGCTTTCTACATGCTGAATTTAATAACATTTGTCTTTCCTTTATTTTTCCCCCAATTCATTTTCTGTACTAATTGAATCTCATTAAAGATGTCTTCTATAGTAGGGGACAGGAGACTGTCTCAGCGCTCACAAAACGAGAAGCAGAGTTAGTCTTTGACAGGTCACCAGTCCAAACACAGCTCTGAGAAAAACAATTTATCGTGTTTATTTGGACTGTGGTAGTCCCTACTTCAAATTGTGACTGAAAGTAAATTGTAAGTTATCATATCGGTTAGGAAAACTCTTATTTCAGGGTTGACTTCATTACTGCAGTCCTGTTAACACACCAGTGTGTCCACACTTCAACTGGAGCCAAACACATCCATGACGTACTCATTTGGCACAGGCCTGATTATATCCTTTTCCACTGAAAACAATGCAAATCAAGTTCTTGTTCAGTATGAACAGAGAATTAAATGAACAGTCTTATCAGTTAGCTGCTGAGCAGCTCAACACTTTACCTGCTAATTTGACAAACTAACGACACACGTGGTCGGCTGGTATAAGCTGCAGGCCTGTCACAACTTTTTAGGAATAAATACACAGTACTAATAGAACAATAAATATAAGCTAAATTGACTTCAAACGTTTAGCTTAATAATTTCAAACCTTTAAGCTAAAGCCAAAATAGAAGCCCTTATTGATATGTCAAAAGATAAACACTGTTGTTTGGGTTATAAACAGTAGAGCAGCTGTGAAAATGTCACCAGCTTTGCTTAATTACCACCTCCAGGACTGGAACAGCAGTGCTGCCACCACTGAGCCCCAAGATGAATAAGTAATAGTTTAGGTGAGTTGATGTATCAGATAAAATAGACAATGGTGACAAAGTGGAATGATTAAAACATTCAGGATATGTATTGAAAATGTAGCAAACTTTAAGTTGTTCATTGCAGGTTAAATAACTTCCTGTCAAGTATTTACAGTTGTTGACATTTTTAAAGAAGACAAGTTCAACCACAAAACTTGAAAAACTTAAGGAAGTTGCTTCCACAGATGAGTTCTTAATTGTGATAGAATATAAAGACAACTTTGAATTCATGGTGAGCAAAACAGCACTCGTTTGTTTTACCTCAATAAACAAATTAAACATTATTTTGCCATGCCCCACTGAGAAAATGTCAGCAAACAGAGGCAACATCAGTCCTACCTGTTTCAGCGGCAGCAGCATGAACTCCTCTGTCTTGGAGACTTCCACAAAGTGCTGCAGAACATACTTGTGTGCAGACTTTAGGAGGTCGCTGCAGGAGTGTGTGTCTGCAAAGCCTCGAATGCCCAAGCAGTTTGAAGGGTCCAGTTGACTGAGGAGGAACTTGCAGCATGCATCTCTGACCCCATTGAGCTGCAGGAGGCTTGCTGCTGGGAGCAATGTCTGTGAGGAATGTAATATTGTGTAAAAAGCATTAGGCCTGTATCATTTGCTAAACTATGGTTTAATTAATCTGAAAAATTGAACCCAACCTGCACGTTCCCTTCCCCAACTACAATCTCTGCCGTGTAGGCGTACTGGACCAATTGCTCCAAAGCCTGAGGATCGATGTCATGAAGGGTCACATGGGTCTGCCGACTCTCAGACATCTCATCTGCATGACCACGTGAAGCAAGACAAGTTGAACTTTTCCTTTTAAGTTATAACTTATTAAAACTCCAGCTGATAAAAATCACCTCCCTCTTCAGTTACACCGACACGTGGCATCTGCAAATGTACACAGAGCTGCTGCTAAACGTCAGCACAGTTTATTTCTTTCAATCTATTTAATGAGTTGTTTAAACAGAGTCAGCTTTTTCAGATTCTTATATTCAAACTCCCTCCCCAACCTGGTTCCTGCAGAATTATGCAAGAAAGCTCTGCTACATTTCATCAATAGGTAGTTTACAAACACATTTACTGAGCTTTTCTGGTTCAGATGCTATGAATTAGTTAGTGACTGGGTCAGATAGGAGGAAGTCTAGTAGATAAATCTGAACAAATGACACCATTTTCTTGCAAAGGCTAGTGTCAGCAGAAAGTCAGAGACTCACAACTTGTTTGACCACCGATACATCAGACAGGGGTGAGGAGATTAACAGGCAAAAACTGTACAAGCATCCACTGCCCACAAAACAAGTCAAACCTCAATACCAATAAAATAAAAAAATAAAGTCTGAGCCCATCCAAATCTTAATGACACATAAGGATTAAAAACAAAATCATAACAGGCTGTATGAATAGTATTAACGCTAGGTGACTTACTGGTAAACATCGCATGGAAGTAGGGGCTGCAAGATGCCAGCACCACTTTGTGTGCCTTGATTTCTTTGTTAGAAACATGAAGCACAATGTCGCACAGCAGGCCACGCTGTCGCATCCTATTCATGGAGACGAAGGAGTCATGGTAGTGGCGCTTGGAGTTGTGCGAGATGCTGTGTCCATCCCGGTTGAGCAGCTGCATACCCCCCTCCATCATGGTGCCTGAGGTTGCGGTTGTGGACTTCTGTCTAGACCGCACACTGAGCACCTGAATAAATAAAATTTAAAAAAGCATTTATTCAATAAAAGTGTTTTTGTCATAACTAAAAATATTAAGAGCTTTGTTTGGCTGCAAGAAGGCAGTTGATTTGACAAATGCCGTGAGCAGTCACTGTACCTACTGTCACACTTCAAGTCCTCATGCTGTCAGCTATGACGTGATGTCTAACCTCATGCAGAAATCTGACTAAGACTACGTGGAATACAATGCAAAGTGCTGACTTGATTATTTCACTGTGTCAAGTGTGATTAGAGTTCATGTTGACAATTGAGACAAAATGCATTTTTTCTAGAATAACCTGTTAATTAAATCAAAACAAAACATTTGTTTACTCAATGACCTCAGTTTCTAATTGCATCTTCTGACCAACAACTTTCAACTGGATTGCAGTATTCACAACTATTATTATGCAGCATTTAGGAAATGATTTTTATAAATATTTGAATGAATTCAGGAAACACGAGGGAAACTATTCTAGAAACGAATAAATAAAACAATGGACTCAACACAGGCTTCTGTAATACTGAATGTTATGCTTCAATGATGCCATACAAAAAAAGGGAACAGAAACTTCAACAGCAGCCTATTGCTGATATCCGATTAAAAAAAAATCTGACAGACGACCTGCTTCCACCACCCCCAGTCTGTTCATCTTGTCTTGAACTGAAACAAAGTCCAGTCCCTACTTTCCAATCAGTCATTTGACAGACAAAAACACTACATAATTAGTTCCAACGCAAGCATCAGAATATCATTGTCATACACTTAAAAATACACATAAAGATTGTTTTACATCATAATTCCTTAACTCACCAAGAGCTGCTGCATTTGAACAATTTCTGCCATTAGTTCTGTGGCTCTCTTAGTTACAAACCATCTCCTATCCCACTGACCACCATCTCAAATGTCATCACAGCTGCCTAGCGACTAGCTCTGGGTGGGTATAATTTTCCAAAACACAATGGACCATAAAAACACACCAACTGTGCTCCACTGTAAGGGAACAATCCCCTCTTAATCCTCGGGGAATAATGCTACAGACAAAAACATGAAAAAAAAATAAAAAATAGGTTGAGACAAATTATGACAGCACAACAACCCTTAACTAAACCACACGTCTTTTTTTCCCCTGTCTCTGCACCGGTATCTTCACACAGGAGCATATGTTCCCTTGACAGGAGCATAATTGCTGGGAACACCTCTGCTGTTTTTTTGTAAAATTAGAATTGTTTTAATCAGCACATCATACTAATTTTAATGATCTAAGAAAAACTCAGCACTCGTGACATCTATGTTAAATAACAGCACCTATCATCAGCTGCAGCAGCAAAGAATGAATGTGCAGCATTATCTTTTTACCGGTCGTTGTCTGTTGCGGTTATCTTTTGCACTCCGTGTCCTGCCTTGAAGTGATGGAAAATGAATCAACAGCTGTCGCAGTCAGACTGCCTTATGACTGGTACCATCGTCTGGCTGGTTGACCATAATCTGACTACAGTATAGGAAATATGAAGAAAGCTTCTGTTTTGTGCTGTATACGCTGACGTCAATGAAGAAAAAACTGCACGAAAAGCTGACA
>JARVJO010000024.1:16406102-16422798 GCA_031762555.1 Cynodonichthys magdalenae | reverse complement strand
TGCTGTGCAATTTATAGGTTGGTATGAACGCTTTCAACAACGTTTTCAGTAATAATCTTGTATCCTCTGGTTTAATATTATCACTTGTTAGCTACCTTAACGTTTTGTCTGATATATAGATGTCTTATTTGTTTGTTTTTATGTGACAATTATTTTTATTTATGAAAATATGTAGTTGCAATAGTACGGAAAAGCAGTGATACGTAACGTCATGAAACATAAAACCAATTTTTTTGTTCACGCCTACGCCAGAGGGTTATGGGTATTGTGGTTTGGTATACCGTCGTGGACACAGCATGGCAGCGAAACAGAAAAGGTATGCGGGAATTTTATCTTTAATGTGGCGTGTATAACAATATTCACTTATATAATCGACAGCAACGTCTTAGGTACCGTCATTCCTAACCGTGTGTTCACGAGTTCAAGTAAAATGTTTCTAAACAGTGGTGCGAACGTGTTTAGCTATTAGCATAGACCGGTCATGCTAACGCTAATCTAAAGTTATCTTCACGTTAAGCTCGTTTTATCCCTATAGGAAGTCATTTGTGTGTAGTTTTTAAATACACTTTCAACTAGTTGTGGATTGGACATTCAGACACCAACTGATTTAGTTTTGACTCAACGGACATTTCAACATGTTGTCTACACGTGTGCTACTGTGTGTCTTCTGAATGTCTGGCAGAAAACTGGAGGACTTGAGTATGGACGAGTTCCTGTTGTCAGGTTTTGAGTCCCCAAACGAAGATGATTCTGAAGAAGAATCTCCCAAAAAGACAAAAAAGAAAGACAGTAACTCTAACATGTAAGTTGATTTCTCTGGGGTAATTTACACACGTTGTATATGTTTATAACAAACTACTCACTACTGTATTTGTGTTTTTTTTTCTATACAACATGTTATGTGTAGAAATGCCAAGAAGGGTAAAGCCTCTCAGCACAAGGAGCAGCTGTCCAGATTACAGAGCAAAGATCCAGAGTTTTACAAGTTTCTGCAAGAGAACGACCAGTCACTCCTAAATTTTGATGACACGGACAGTTCTGAGGATGAGGATGAGAAAACGTACCACAAACTACCATCTGTACTGGAGGTACGTTGGTCACCGGTGTGTGTTATCACAGCAATGTTCTAAAATGAAAATATTCAAAGGTGTGTGATGTTCTGCATGTAGGAAGCCAGCTCTGGTGATGAGGATGGGGATGAGGAAGAGGGCAAGGAGTGTTCAAAGAAGTCCAAGAAGACAACAGAGACGATCAAAATCACAGACAAAATGATTGAAGGCTGGAAAGCAGCTATGAGGAAAGAACCCACGTTTCGTCTCTTCAGAGACGTCAGTCAGGCTTTTAAGGCGGCTCTCGCCACGGCGAAGGGTGAAGGAGAGGGTCCGTGTCGGTACAAAGTGGCTGACAGTTCAGGTTGGTCATCATCTAACAAGTTTGGTGAACATTTTAGGGTGTTCTGTCCCTTTAAAGCTCATTATGCTACACATTGTTTGGTTTTATGGTACACCTGTCACATATAATTTTTTTAAATTTAATTGTTTCTTGTGAAAAGTGTTTCTTTTTTGGTCCTCGTCTGTGGTGACATTACCCATTTTATATGAGTCGACATCTAAATCTATGATTTTAGTTTCGTTCATAAAGATGGAGATTATTTGTCAAACAGTGTTAAATTTTTTTGTCTTAATGAAATTATTTTTAAGTTTAGTTTAAAATGAGAATTTAGGATCTGTTTTCAGTCTAGAAATGAACCCTAAGAACAAAAAGTATTTGAAGTTGTCATTTATTGTTTTATTTGTTTTTAGCCAATAATGAAACCTACAACACAACAGCACCAGTGCTACCAAAAATGCTGCTTTATCTGCAAAGGTTCTTTATTACAAAATTATTCTGACAGGTTTAGTACATGCCGTATTGTGAACATTATTTTTATTATCACAAAAATTAGCTTAAAAAATTTGAGTATTTTATTTTTCTGGATAATTGCAGTATGTGGGTGTTCTAAAGCATTTTTAAAATCATATCATTGATTGATTCATTAATTTTATTTAAATAAGACAGCATGTTATTAAAACATTTGATGCATTGCACCAGTTCTGTAGTCCAGACAATAAACAAATTTAAACGTAGTGTTTTATACAAGTCTTGTTTTATAATCTCTGATATGTTGGATGTTATAAATAATTCTGATAAAACTCTATTGATACTTTAATACTGTGTGTTTATTTTAAATCTTTGCAGTGTTCAACGCTTTGGTCCTGTTCTGTATCAAAGATATTTATGTGGCCCTGCAAAAGATGCTCAACCTGAAGCCAAGCAAAGACCAGAAAAAGTATGAAGTCAGAAATACATCTGCTGAACTTTCTGATAATTTCAAAGAAAAATCTTTTTAGGCGCAAATTAATTTCTCACTATTGTTGTTCTCAGATTGTTGCTCCCTTCATCAAGCTCAAAATGGCAGAAAAATCAGACTGACATAAAGATGTATTTAACCGGAGTAGTTCAGGTTAGTTATTTTTTGTGCTTTTTCCATCTTAAGTTGATTTCATCATGATGCATAATCACGTATTTGCTAATATTTCATCTGTTTTGTGTTTTGTATTTTTTTGTGGTGTCTTCTGCAGCTGTTGTCCTGTCTAACAGAATCGTCAGTCATCTCTGCAGTTCTGCAGCACGTCAACCAGCTTATCCCCTACTACCTTTGTCTGCCCAAACAGTGTCGTCACCTTATTAAGGTAAAGCTTAAACACCCAAAGTATCAGGATAGAATGAGATGTTCTTCTTTTAAAATGCTGTTTTGAAGCTCCTCAACATTTTTACTTTTCTATGTTTTGTGTTTAGCAACTAT
Source organism: Cynodonichthys magdalenae (assembly GCA_031762555.1). Classification (NCBI taxonomy): domain Eukaryota; kingdom Metazoa; phylum Chordata; class Actinopteri; order Cyprinodontiformes; family Rivulidae; genus Cynodonichthys; species Cynodonichthys magdalenae. The sequence goes on along the minus strand of JARVJO010000024.1, from coordinate 16,419,953 downwards.
TGAATCGCTGGAGCACAGGGGAGGAAACAAATCGGGTTCTTTCCTTTTTGGCCCTCAATAAAATCTGCAGACACAAACAGGAAGCATATCTCAACCCTATTTTAAAGGTAAACAGAGGCATGTGCTGAAAAACGGGAATTCAAATTCTAAATCATCATCTTAATTAATTGAGTTCTTTTCTTTTTACAGCAAATGTACATTTCCTATGTGCAAAACTGCAAGTTCACTTCTCCCAGTGTACTCCCCATGATCAACTTCATGCAGAGAACTTTGACAGAAGTGTACTCTTTGGACACACAGGTCACCTATCAGCACGCCTTTATCTACATCCGACAGCTGGCCATTCACCTCAGAAACGCCATGACCATGAAGAAAAAGGTTTGTTTGTTCACTGCTTCTGTTCTCTTTTAGATTATTCACAAAAAGCATTACACTTCCATCAAATCACCTGGGAATGTTCATTACACAGATTTTTGTTAGTGAGCCAATTTAGTACTCTCAGTCTGAAGTCTAAAAATTGTTCCATCAGTTGAAGTTATTGAAATTCTATGATTTGGTTGATTATTGTATTTTATCAGTTATGTATCGGGCTCATACAAACACATTACCTTCAAACATCCAATTAAATTTTGTTAAAAGAAAGAGTTTTTACAATCTTAAGGGGATGGAGATATTTGTGAGACCTAAATTTCAAACCAGTTTAAAGGAACGGTGTAAATCGATTCAAGGAATAAGATTATGGAATAATCTTGAAGATGGTGTTAAGAATGCCAAATCAATGGGTGTATTTAGGAAAATGATAAAGCTTAGTCTGTTGGAGAAATATGTAATGGTATAATTTGTATTGATACGAGTTGTTCTAGGAGTTTAACCTTTATTTTTGTCTTTTGTTTTGTTTTCTGTTTTGTTTATTTTTTTGTTATTTGAAGACTATTTTGATCAAATTTATTTTTCGAGAAAAGGGGCAGATATTATATTTTTTTCTTCTTCTGCTACCTTTCATTTATGATTTGTATTTTTATTGTATATAGAAATTACTGTTTTTTTAAGAAAAATGAATGAATAAATAAACCAAACTAAAAATCTGCCAGTACTAAATAAATTCAGCTGTTTGAATATCATGGCTCTACATTTGTTCTTTACATAAGACAGCACAAATGTTATTTTAAAGCAAACTTGTTTGACTATTTTTTTTATAATTTTTGTGTTCGTAGGACACCAACCAGTCGGTGTATAACTGGCAGTATGTGCACTGTCTGTACCTGTGGTGTCGTGTCCTCAGCACCCTGTACCCCAGTGATGTTCTCCAGCCTCTGATCTATCCACTTTGCCAAATTATAATTGGCACCATCAAGTAAGTCTGAAAGATTTTATTTTTATTTTTGTTACAGTAAGTGTTTGATAATGATTTTGAATCTTCCATAAAAATGCCCAGGTGCTTATTAATCCTTTTTTTCCTTCGTTTTTTGCTGCTGTTAGCATATTTTATATTACAGTAAAAAATAAAAATTGGTCCAGAGTTCATTTACTCAGTCCAAATAATTTTAGATGGTAGAAATTATTGTATAAGACTCATTTAAATAAATAGAAAAAAGTGTTCTACAAATCCATTCAGTCCTCACTCTTTTACTTTAAACTGGAGTGATTTGATTCTTCAGTATCAGTCATGACCAAATTAAATAAAACCATCTTAACCTCAGAATTTGACACATTTTGCACAGATGGTAAAAACAAACTATAAAAATTATAATCAAAATGTAATTTGTCTGAAATACAGTAGCTAAAAGTATGAGTGCAGTACATTTTAGATACAATAATATGTGTATGTAATCACCAGTTATTAAAATATAATTTACACCATTATTAAAGTATCTGTGTGCCTGAAGTTTGTATCCAATGCAGCACATTCTGGGTTAAACTGGATGTAGTTTTTATGTTTGGTGCGCTTTTTTTTTGTTAGCTGACAGTTTCCTGAGGTCTTTTTTTGATGAAAATATTTAACAAGGTTTGTAGAAGTGCTTTAAAATCCTTGAAATGCTTAAATTTTATCAGTGTTTTTAAGGTTTGGAAAATTCTTCATTTCTGTATTTCTGTATTTCCTTGAAAGTGCTTGATATTCTAACTGCGCAGTTTTTTAATGAAGAGCACTCTAACAGTTTGATTAAAAACCTCGATTTGATATTTTTATGTTAAAATACAATCAATCGTTTTGCCTTTTTAATTAACCCTCAGAAAGCCTCGCTGCTGCTCAGAGTGAGTTTGCTCCTTTTCGTAACACGGTGTGTGAGCAGTAGTACTCACCTGATGTAGAGTCCAGCCGATGAACCGATGGTGTCTTCTAGCATAGCTGTGAAGCAGGCGTTCTTTGAGCACATAACTGTAGCCGTGTTTCCATCAACGTTTTTAATGTACATTTTGAAGTATCTCATTAGAAAAGGTGAATGGAAACGGCATGATTCGAAAACAACTTCCTCTAATTCGCAAAAAAGTTTATACGCTCACTTGAGGTGGTTTTTGGGTTTTCAAAATGAGTTAATGCACAAAAGGAGAGATGGAAACACATTTGCCGAATAAGTTCTGATGTAGCAAACATTTACCTCACATGTTGATCAGCTGTTCTCGCTGTCTGTCCAGTACCAGAGTGACTGTAGCCACGAATGCATAGCTGGACCCTCCTCCTGCTGTCAGCGTCTCCTCAGTTATTCCCGTAACATGAAGAGAATTGCACTTTTTTTTCTACATCTCCAAACAGCAGTAACATCACCAAAACTAGTTGATATGACAGAATAAGTACAGCTTTCCCGATAATAGCAACACGTTCCTGATAACTTCTCTCCATTGTCCAGGGATGTGTATCCCTGCGAGTTTGTCACTTCTACTTCCTGTTTACTACAGATATGTGTCTGATGTAATTACACTTTGCGTAGCCTGGTTGATTCGCTTCAAGCCAGTTGATGGAAACACGTCTGGTTCGCATTTCTTCTTTTTTTCCTTTTTTGTGAAATTTTAAAAATTTGCTCAAAATTCGAATTAAAATTGGATGAAAACACAGCTTGTGTTTTGCTAGTCACAAACGTATCTCTAGTGAGGGGGAGTAAACAGCATATCAGGTGGTGCCTGATTTAACGACTGCTGGCTTGAAAAAATATAGATACAAAACACGATTAAAACGAGGACCAAATCCTCAAGTAGCTTCCTGCAAGATATGCAAGAATGACCTGTAACTTTTGTGATGGATAAGAAGGCAAGCCAGAGTAGTGGGAGGGAATCTTAAACTTAAGTTGGCTAACAACTATGCATCTAAATTGTAAATTTGAAGGATGTATTGAGCAAGGGTTTTATGTCATCTGCTGTACTCCAAAATGTGCAACAAAACATTCTTACTGAATTGTTTAATTACAACATAAGAGCTGTTTTTGTCATGTGTGCCTCTGATACCGTCTATACGTCTATTTAATATTCATTCTATAACTTGCAGCATTTTGATCAGCTGCACAGAAAAGTTTGAAAATTTCCCTTAAAATGCTTGAGAAGTGCTTGAAGTGAGGTAAAAGTGTGTAGACCCTGATTTAAGGAACACATTTACACAACACCTTCTAAGCCCTGTTTTTACAGGATTTTTTCAGCAGGTTGGGGGTAGAATGAGCCACTTAACTCTACTTTACCCTGACTTTTAAGCCCTCTGATTGTATTTATTTATTTTTTTTATTAGGTTGATCCTACAACTTTAAACTACTTTGCATACATATTTGAACAAATAACTCTATAACCTCTGTATGTGGCACGTTATTTAACTTCACCACAAACCAAGCTAATTAAACAATACTGTATGTCACAAATACTTACATTTCCCTTGTTTGCACTTTAGCCACAGGCACTTCGTACAGCTTGTTGTTTAGATAATGCCTTGTTTTAAATCATAAATAAACCAGAACAAGTTACTGTTTAAGATTTTACCTGAGGCTTTAGATAAACAATAACCGGTAACACAAGCTTGAAACAACTAAAACCCTGCAGGAGTGAGACGACAGTAAAGCCCCAGGCTTTACTACAACTCAATCAATGTTTAGTTTTGTTGAGGCAAAATGCTTTTCCGCCTGATTGTGCAAGGGAAATAGGAATGTCTAACAGTAAAGCCGACATGCTTTTTAAATCCTTCTTTTTCACATTTAAATCATTCAGTTGGGATCTAAATAAAGTGGAACTGCAATGCTTTGGTCTGAACTCCTTCTTATAACTTCACAAGACCCTCTTTTACCCCTTTTCTGAGGTGTTTCTTAGCTCAACTCATTTTGAGGCTGTCTCTTTAAATCCAAACGAGCCACTTAACAGCTCGCCCCCCTCCAGCTTCCAGAGTGGTTTATTCTAGTTTGATAAAGGGGTTTACGACACTATAGAGGTGCAGAAACCTTTTATTTACAGAGTAATTAAAATATGTCAACAACTGAAGACTTGTCCATCCAGCCTTACATGTTGGAGCCAGAGGAGAATGAAAACAATTGTAGTTTCATATAATTTGAGGCAATAGTTCAGAAAATGTCATAGAAAATAGAGAAAACTGAATGGATTGAAAAATATGACCCAAACAGAATATAAAGATATCTCTGCAGCACCAGGAAAAAGTCAATTAAACTTTTCTGCACTCCTACAAACTCAACAAAATGTATTCAACAGCTAAAAATTGGAATTTGCCTGAACTGTGTAAATGTAGACACAAAAATGAGCAATTCCAACAATACGTCAGATTTTCAATTCAGAATACACAGTTTTGATAACTGTAGGCTCATTTCATTCTTTCCTGAACTTTATAAATGTCAATGAGTATTCATAAATTATTTTAATTGAAATAATTAAGTCAAATCTTGCTGAGAAAAAATGTATGTGAAAACATGGCTGTTGTACATTTCACCACCAGCAGGTGGAGACATTTACTGATTTTTTATTTTCAGGCTGGTGCCTACAGCAAAGTATTACCCTCTGAGGATGCACTGCTGCAGAGCCCTCACCCTGCTCTCTGGCAGCACCAACACCTTTGTGCCTGTTCTGCCTTTCCTCCTGGAGGTAAGACCCCATGTCACCCCCATAAACCACCACCCACATCTTTACAGGATCTGTGCAGTTTGAACAGAATCAGTCCAGTTTTCAGCAGCGTAATCTGAAGATGTTGACATCAAAATAAAGCCTAAAGACTCAAATTATTTAAACTAACTAAACAAGCTGTCAGTTAAGTTGTCTTTGCCTCAAGTGGAAACAGTGAAAAGGTAGAGGTGATGAAATCTTCCGTCGGTGGTTTGCTGTGGAAAAACATCAGTGGCAAGTGAAATGCATTTTGGTCTCAACGGCTACAACCGAAGGAGCTCAGGAGGAAACGTGTTGAGATGTAGAGCCACCTTTTTGTTATCAGACCAATCACAGGTCACCAACTGACAATGTTTTCTCCAGGTCAGGTGCTAATCACGTGGTTCCGCCTGCTTCTGTGTCTTGCGTAGGAACGTGTGCGAGTGTTAGCACATGCCGTGAGGCTTTGTTGTGGTTTTCTGTAGAATAGCAGCGTGTTGGCGACAGCAGCAACCTCGGCCCACGGGGAGTGGTCAGTGCTGGGTGTGTGTGTGTGTGTGTGTGTGTGGGTGTGTGTGTGTGTGTGCTCATGGAGCAGTTTGACCGAAGCGACATAGGCACGGTTGTGGGTTACACTCTGGTCCTAACATGCTGTTCAGACCACATCCTTTCTGCTTATAGCCCACTCTGCACCCCCACCCCCGACACATGCACTCTCTAAGCCCCCACCTCCGAACCCCCAACAGCAAGCTGTGCTTATTTGTGACGCACAACACTTCCTGTGTTTTTTCTCCCTTACTGTTCCCCTCTTGTTAAAGGCAGGCTGAGGTACGCTGCTACTGTTTTAATTAGAGCAGCAGAAGAACCCCCCCTCCCCCCCTGTGTGCCTGTGTGTGTTCTCGTACCTCCGAGGGGGGTGTATGATTTGGAGCTTCCTGCTTCAGTAGCTGTGCATGTTTGTGTGTGTACAATCGCACCAGGGTTGGCCCATGCCTTCCCACTTCCCCCTGGCTCCCCCGCAGACCGTCACCACATCCTATGTTTGTACAGACAGCACCGGCCAGGAGCGTTGCTCTGCTGCGCGCACACTGAACATTAACGACCTCACACACACACACAAACACGCACGCACGCAAAGAAACACAGGGAGTCAGAAATAGCTTGGTACACATATACTACACAGAATTTCACTTGCATACTGTGGGCAGATGTGAAAGCTGAAGCTTGTAGACAAATAGCCCACACATTGACTAGAATGTACTTTCACAGACTTGAGATAAAATGTGTTTTCTTGGTAACACTGCAGTTTTTAAATAAGATCTGTTGAATGGCAAGTGCCAAAACACAGTCCACATAAAGCCAAGAAAATGTCTTTAGACGGAGGGAGATTTAGATTTCATGTTTACTTCATATAAAATGCAACTTCACAAAAATTAAAAATAGGGGTGCACCGATTTCTGACCGATCACCGATCTTTAAAACGTCTGACCAGTACTAATGCATGTTTAATGTAGTGCTGGGCGGTATACCGGTTCGTACAGAAAACAAGGTTTTATCTTAGTTTTCTGAGTACCAACATACCGGTTTAAATTACCTGAACACGTTCGGAAAGTTACATTGAGCCCGCCAGTGAACTGTTTCACAAGGGGCAATTTTTAAATTTTTTATTTTTTTTTTTAAACAAAAAACAATTGAAACTTGTTGTATCTGGACATTAGTGCTTACAGCAGACCAAAAAGGGGACAGTGGCTGGTTTTCAGACATTTGTATCGTCCGATCTCCAATCTACCAAAATTAAGGAAATCGTTGCTGATAAATTGATCGGACGATTTATCAGTGCGCACCTAATTAAAATAATTTATTACCTGCGAAAGCAAAGCAGTATTGTTTAAGTGTGCATGTGTTTGTCTGTACCGTCAAATTTAATGATTTACTGAACAGATTGTGATAAAACTCGCAGAAAAGAAAAAATACTGGATTTACATCTACAACTGAATAACTTTTGAAGTCAACACAACAAAAGCTCTCCGCCACAGATAATCAATCTTAGTTAACACAAAGATCTCAGTAAATTTTACAGATTTTGTGATAAACTTTGATGTGTTTGTGTCTGAAAGTTGTTCACAACACATACTCTTAATTGCTAACAAATCATGTAAAATATCCTGACATTACATAAGATATCTCAGAAAGTCTGACGAACACTTTTTTTTTCTGAGTACTTCCAGGTTGATAATTGACTGCAGATCTTATTTTTTATTAGTTGGTCAAATGAAACATTTATGAACATCCTCAGTATCTTGATTTGAAGATTGTAGACATCCAAACAACTAGTTTTCATGTTTTAATATTTTTTTGTAGTAGCTCCATGTATCATTTTATTTTTTAAAGATGTATTTTTCCTACCATTTGGATCACATTTCAGTGTTTGTGGTTTCTGCGTTTGTTTCATAGATCTTCCAGCAGGTGGACTTTAACAAAAAACCGGGCCGGATGAGTAAGAAACCCATCAACTTCGCTGTCATCCTGAAACTGAACAAAGTCAACCTGATGGAAAAAGCCTACAAGGTAAGCATTACTGTGACCAACTGGGAACGAGAAGACAGTGTTTACTTCTGTTTGTGTCTTTGGTGCTTTGAGACAAAGCGGCTGATCAGATGAGTGCTTCACTTAGCTGGTGCATAAGGGGATTGAGGGCAGCGCTGACAACCCCTCGTCAGGTCTCTAAAACTGTCTCTGAGTCGCCAAGCTCAGTGGCGCAGCCAAGAGGATTGCAGCACGGCTCTCTAGGATTATCCCCCGTGCACTTCGCTCGCTGGGACTGTTTTCACTGCTGTCACCTTAGCAGCTGCCACATGAACTCACAACAGCCCTGGTTGGTTGAACCGAGCTGCCATTTATTTTCTTTTTAGTATTTAATCTAAACGTAAATTTATTTGATAAGTTTAGCTGAGTTTTCTCTGACCAGTTGATGGGAACTGATGAATCTGTCCCCGAAATAATTAAATGAGTGAACAGAAGTGTTGCTGTTCTTGCATTTCCACTAAAAAGAAAAAAACGCTTCTTTTCAGTCACCTTTAACACCTCTTTTACTTCCTTTGACTCTAAAGTTTTAAACATGCTATAGGTTAGTGGTGTCCCAATACCAATATTGGTACTGATGCAGGTATTGGTACTGGGACAGCTCTATTGCAGATTTTACAAAAAGCTGGTGTGGATGTGATGAAATTAATAGTTTAAGTAGTGACTTTGCTGTGGGGCACAATTAAAAAAAAAAATAAAATAAAATACAAATAGCATCAGCTCAAATGGTCACCTGATAATCCAGTCAAGTTAAGAATCATCCATTGATTAGTGCATCTGACCCCTGACTGTTATCATTTTTAAAGTGTAAACATTGCTTCTCTGTTTCACATCAGGACGGGCTGATTGATCAGCTGTATGACTTGATCCTGGGGTACTGTCACACCCAGGCCAACTCTATCGGCTTCCCTGAGCTCGCCCTGCCCACCATTATCCAGGTAAAATGTGTTTACAATCAGCTCGTCTACAAACTCACTTAAAACAAATACAAAGCAAGAGAATAAAACAGATTCAGTGAGAGGAAACGGTGACAGCAAACATCTATAACGGTTTATGTCCTGGATCTGGGAGCCTGAATCTGCTGTCCTCTGGGGGAAACAAACACAAACTGTCCGCCTGAATCCATCTCATGAGAAAAACTATTGGATCATCTTCTTTGCTGTTTCTTTTCTTCTTTTTTTTTCTTTTACCTATGCTTCTTTTCCATGTCCCTGCAGCTGAAAGCTTTCCTGAAGGAATGCAAAGTGGCCAATTACTCCAAGCCGGTGCGCCAGCTGTTGGAGAAGATACAGGAGAACAGCCGCTTTATCGAAGGACGGAGACAAAAAGCTGCCTTTGGAGTGGCTGATTCTGCAGCTGTGGTGAGTGAAAGGTGGCGTGAGGGACAGTATTTTCTTATATTTTGTCTCATTTATTTATATTTTTTTATTAAGTTTTTATTAAGCTTAAACATAAAATAAGAGAAAATAATTTTTGTATTTATTTTGTATTTTTTCTTTTTTTACTTGCACATGTAAACCAAAAAAAATTGAAACGTGTCAAAATGCATCGTTTGTTGACGATGCAATAACTACTTAAATAAACCAGGTTTGTTAGATTAGATCATTAAACCAGAAATGTATAATAAACTAAAAATTGACTGTGTAAAAACATAGTTTATATATTAAAGACCTTGCAGCTGTTTGGCAGACATGTTTTCTAAGATAAAATAAAAATTGTTTTTCTTGAGTTGATAACAACCAAGCACGGCAATGTCGTACAAAGAAACCCTTAGAAGTTTAGCTCTGCCTGCTCAAAAAGTTTAAACTTGCAGAAAACTAATTTTCAGCTGCTTCCACCCACGGTCGCCATGTTTTATGCAGCCATTTCAAGGTCAAGGTGCTTGATGTTAGAAAACTGAAAGTTTAATGTTGTTTTTACTTTGCCAACAGATTGATGAAAACCTGAAAATGTTATTTTTTCTCCTTGAAAAGGGTTTTTATTTTACATAATGTTGGGATGTATTAATCTGCTTAATGATTATGGAAGTCCCTTTTTGTATTGTTGGCTCAGTCTGTTCTGACTTGAGTTATGTAACTCGTATTGACTATAATTCACCAGTTTCAATCACAGCAGTTCTTAATTTCTCTTTTCCTCGGTAACAACATGGGTAGCCACCTGTCACCTGTGTTTCAACCACATTTAAAAAGGCTTCAACTGAACTGATAATGATAAAACGTGTTACTTCAGAGGTTAGTTCTCTTCTTGATGTTCATACGACACATAAAAGACCAGAATAATGTAGAAATATTATAGCAACATTTATGCTACAATGAATCTCACTTGCCTGCTTAGTTGCAATTTTATATTGTCTTCATTTTAAGCTTTATGTTATTATACGACAGAAGAGTAGTTTGGTTAGCTTTAAAGCATTTACATGCTATATTAACCTTTCTATGACACACAAACTAATAATGTTTCCAAAAACTAAGTTGAGATCAGTGTCAGTATTTTATGATAATCTTATTAATTTAGGCTGTTTTATTTCATGTTTAGTTCTGTTTTATTACAGAGACAAAAGTTTTCCATCTGAGTTCTGTAAAGGCGACCAAAAGCAAACAAGGATGAGATAAAGTGCAGTTTGGTTCAGTAAAATCTATTTAAATATCAATATCTGTGTTCCACCCTTCATCCATCCACTGTCAGTGGTGTTGAACTTTCATTACTTTGCTAATATAACAAATGCACCGATCGATTTTTTTCACTTCTGATCCGATACCTGAATTTGAATATCGGCTGATAACGATACTATTACAATACCAAAGCTCTGTTTGTTTTAATATTATAATTAGTGCTGGGCACGTCAACACAGCCGTTAACGCAGTTATTTATTTCTTTATATTTCTCTGTCGGATTACTGTTCACTGGGCAGCGTTTAGGGTTAATCTATGCCCAGCACTAATTATATTCATATCAATGTCATAATCATTATTAATTGTTTTAATATTTTTGTTAGCACTATTGTTGTTGTTTTTTGTTTTTATAAATTAGAACACAAATATAAAGCGTAATATTCATAAATGTTTATCAAATCTTCATCCTCCTTCTCATTGGGTACTTTCTCGTCCTGTTAGAGACGATGCTGCAGGTTAATGAAGAATGATTTTCTGTATAAACTCTGAGCTTTGCTAAAAGACAGATTGAGTTCTCCCTCTGATCATGTCAGTGAGTTATTTAGTTGTGATATAAAAATAGTGGAATTATGCTCAAATTTTTTTTATTTACAGTTATTTAACCAGACAAATCTCACAGAGATCACAGATCTCTTTTTCAAGGGCAGTCTGGGCCTGAAAGGCAACCTATTGTACACGTTTTTGGAGGTGGAGGAAACCGGAGTACCCGGAGAAAACCCAAGGAGAACATGCAAACTCTGCACGGAAAGACCCCAGGTCCAAACTGGGGATCGAACCCAAGACCTTCTTGCTGTGAGGCGTCGGTGCTAACCACTGAGCCGTCGTTCTCAGTGATCATCATTCTGCGCTGTTCTCCCAAACAGCAGGTGGTGCTACTGAGGAAAAATAACACTCCACGAGAATTTATTTTCTGCACAAATTTACCAGTTTTTATTTATCTGTTTAATTTTAGGTAGTTTACAGTAAAAAAAAGAATGGTAACACCTTGCATTTTATTCTGTCAAACAGGTAGATGTCTGTAAAAACTAACCTGCTTACAGATGATTTCCTGCTGCTTTTCTTGATCTGAAATCACGTTGTGCTCAGTATGCACGGTCACAGAGATCTGGACTGCATGCTGTTTGAGCAGAGGGACCTGGCAGACCCTCGCAGGCAGATATAGATGGTATAATTTACGCCACACAGACCTTGTGGTCTACCGGATGGCCAAGCAGACAATCGACTGCAAATTGGGCCCTAATGAGGATGCTGTGTGTATGTGTGTGTGTGTGCGCGCCCCAATAGTAATCCCCTGATCTGTAATTATGCTACCAGTTCACATACACCTACATGTTTTTATGTGACTTAGGTTTATCACTGATTTATATTCAAGAGTGTTTGAGGACAAAATGTAAGAGGATTGCCTTTATGTGAATTTAACCAATGTGTGTTTGAGCACATGGATGTGTGTGTATGTGTGTACGGACTCACAACAGTAAGGATGGCATCACGCCAGCACCTGTCGCCTCAGCTCCCCGCTCAGTGGAGGCTGTCGCCATGGCATCCCCTCCTTGACGTCATGGCAGCAGTAGAGGTGTCAGTGCAGGTGAAGGAGCGTGGACAGACCCCTACGTCCCTCCACACCCCCACTTACATATCACCTAAACTGAGAGCTCACATACTTAACTATTTTTATAAAGAAATTTAAAGGATTATCTCTTAAAATTCAATGCTTTGATGCCACTCATCTTAAAGGAGACATATCAAAATCCACTTTTTAGCTGTTAAATATGTTGTGTACTTGGAGTCTCTAGAAGTGCAGACTAGTTGAATTTAGTCTCTCCTGGTGCTGCGTATATATTTTTTATATTAAATTATAAGGAGGAATTCAGACAAAAGCATTGCAGTTCCATTTTATATAAACCTAAACTGAATTATTTAAATATAAAAAAGAAGGATTTAAAATCATGATAGGTCTACTTTAAGAGTTGCACAACAAATTGTTGTAAATGTGTGAAGCTAACAGGTGCAGGAAGCTGCAGTCTGTTGGTTTTATTGGATTTGTTGGTCAGATAATCTGATTGGTGCTAATCGATATCATCCACACAGACCTTTAAGATCTCGTTCAGTCTTCAATCTGTTTATCTTCAGTATATTTTTACTCTCATCACACTTTTAGTCTGCTTCTGGTTTCTGTGAAGATTTTATTAAAAGGTATTCAGATTATTTTTGGATTTGCTGAAAGGTTTAACAGATTCAGCAAAAACTCTTGATATTCAGTCAAGTTGATACTCGTCTACATCTGTGTTTTCTGTCAGGCGGCCTGGGAGAAGCAGATCCAGCAGGAGGGGACTCCCCTCACCAGATACCACATCCAGTGGAAGAAGCTGCGGGAGAAGGAGATCCAGCTGGAGATTTCTGGCAAAGAAAGGGTAATTATCCAGCTAAAAACCCATCTACTGTAGCCTCAGTTGTCAAGAGTTGCTTCTGGCATTCTCTTTTGTGAATCTCAAACCATTTTTTATTAGTCGCCAAACAATTGTGCTGTATAGTTGAACATTTCACTGGCAAGATAGTTACGATCATCGCAGAAACCATAAAGTAACTTTGCTTGTGTGTGCTGTTTTGTAAAGCTGGAGGACCTGAACTTCCCGGAGATCAATCGGAAGAAGTTCCAAGAGAAAAAAACGGAGGACAAGAAGGAATTCAAGGGTCTGTTTGAGTCTGACAGCGACTCAGACGATGATGACACAGGACTCAAAATCAAACGTAAGTTAACTCACATGATGGTTTGAAGGTTGTGGGTGAGGAAGCAGCTCGGGGTGAGATATCTCCATCTCGGCCTCTAGGGGGCTGTATACTGTCACACAGGGCAAAAGTAAAGTTGAGGTGAAGACAGTTGATTTTTTTATTAATTTTTTTCTTGCTGTTTGTGTGTGTGGCGACTTAAAGATTTGGCTACAAAGAGGTGGATCACCTGCGGTGCAGTTACCAAAAACGCCCACACAAGCTGTTTCTGTGGAAATGAAAATTAAATCCCAAATGAAATTAAAGGGAAAATCTCAGCTTATCAGACGTTTTGGTTCGCTGCCCACCAGAAGCGGTCGGCCTCATCCTTTAACCCCTGCATGATTCGTCCACCGGGGTCATCCTCAGGTCACAGGCAGCTGCTGCCGCTCCTTCACAGCTTTACACTCGGACGTACTCCAAGCTGAAAAAAAAAAAAACTCAAACTCAGCAAGGTCACAGAGGAAAAAGAAGGCGGCTGTTTTTTTGTTTTTTTTAAAGCACATCTGGACTTCATTGTAGGGAGAGTCCCCACAAACGGATGCGCCGTTGCCGGCAAGCGACTCCTCCACCCTCCTCTCTTCATTCGCTTTTCCTCACACACACACACACACACACACACATGCGCAAGCTGAAACCCCCTCAAACAGGAAGTACAGGCTTGGATCCCAGCGGGGGTTCCTAATTCAAACCAGCCCACTGGAACAGCCAGAGGTGGCCGCTCCCACTTCACTCTGCTGTTTTTTTTTTTTTTTTTTTTTTGCTCCCGTAG
>JARVJO010000024.1:16393505-16406002 GCA_031762555.1 Cynodonichthys magdalenae | reverse complement strand
TTTCGAAAAACCAAAAACCACCTCAAGCGAGCGAATAAACTTTTTTGCGCATTAGAGGAAGTTTATTCGAATCAGGCTGTTTCCATTCAGCTTTTCTGATGCGAAATTTCAAAATGCAAATTAAGAAACGTTGATGGAAACACGGCTTATGAAGGCCACTTTAAACAAACATTTAATCAGCTTTCATTTTTATTAGTTTGCACATATGAAGGGTTGTTTAACAACATTTTTCCTCATTTGTGTATCTTTAGCAAAAATGTACTCCAAACCACATTAAGCGGGAGGGGGTTAAAGAGAGCCTCCAGGAAGGGAGAGGATGGAGTTAGATAAAAATGGATGGATGAATGGTGAGGCCTGGTTAACTCTCCTCGGTCCTGTGTGGCTAATTACTCAGTGTTCTGTCAGAGAACAGCCGCAGCTCACAGAGTACATTCACACTGCACCACTGGCCTCACACACACACACACACTCACACAAATTAGCAGACATATTCACACAAACAAGCCCAGATTTAGTACGCACAGATGAGCACGCGTGGAGACCGCCAGCTTGAAAAATGGAACAAACAAACACTAAGCTCCCCCCGCCTCGCCTTAACACACGAAAATATATACACCCCCACTGTCTCCCAGAGCTGCACCACACAGCGCCTGACCGCTCTGCTTCCTGCTTATTTCCCCCTCCTACCCCTCACCAATCTCTCTCTCCCACACACACACAAACACACCCCCTGCTGCCGCACCGCCGGCCCATTATCGATCCCCCGCCTCTCCCCGCGCCACATAAATAATCGACAAGCAATTACCCGCCCACTCCCGCTGCCCCTGGCTTTGTTTGGGAGGCGCAGGGGCCAGCGTTGGGGGGGATGGGGAGGAAGAGCTGGCGTGCAGGCGTGCAAATCCACAGTGGTAGCCAAGAGGTTATTGGATCCTTACGATATGCATGTATGTGGAAATGCACATGTTCACACGAGGACGGCGCAGTGCAGTGAAGGAGTTAAAACAGAGCTCAGGAAGTAAAAACTGAAGAGAAAAACACAAAAACTGGGACAGTGTACTGATTCAAACTGACAGGTGATTAACTCTTTCAGCTCTTAAAGGAGGAAGGTGTTTTCTTGGTTTTGTTTGTTTTCAAATGATGAATAATGCTGGTATTGCAAGCAGGAAATGGATGCAGTTTCAGCAGCAGCTACAGTTGTGTTTTGTTTACCTGTCGCTGTAATGTGCGTCCCGGTGCTGCGGCAGGCCTTGCTTGCGTCTCTGGCTGGATGATGAAGAGCTGCCTGCTGAGGGCAGGTGAGCTTCTAATGCTGCTGGATTCCTGACTGCTGCGACCAGCGCCTCCTGACGAGCGCGCAACAGATCTGTAAAAAAAATTAATAAAAAAAAAAAGAGTACAAAGGAAGAAAATGTGATGAAAAATTTAAAGCTGAAAACAAAAGAGAGTATAGGCAAAAACAAAGTTCAGTGTTGCACTGCTTACATACTGCTTCTAAAAAGTATTCAACCCTTTGAATGTGTTCAGTCATAGTCAATATAAAATAAATGTAATAAAAAAATTCCTAGTAAATTTAAATTTTCTACTGAGCAATATCAATGAAATAAAAATATGTAATTTATTGACCACATTCATAGTATTCAGCACAAGCATTTTTGGCTGGAATCAGAGTATTGAGTTTGTGAGGATTCTTTAGTTTTGCACATCTGGACACTAGAAATGTTCTCCATGTTCTTAACAAAAGTGCTCCAGCTCTGTCAGGCTGCGTGGGGTTCGGGGCAACTTACAGTTGTTAGTTGCAGTCGCAATATTACAACTTCCTGAAGGGACTGTTACACACTCACTATCTTAGCTGCAAGTGTTACAACTCAATGAAAAAACAAAAGTTGACAATTAAAAATTATTTTATTGTCTAGTAGAGATATATAAAACAATTATGACAGCAGAAAGCTCAGAAAAAACTTAATAATTCTTTGGGAAAAAACCCAGTACTTGCCTCATTCAGCCTAAATGCTGAAAATGTTTTTACGTCTGCACATAAACAAGAAAAAGACAAAATATGCACACAATGTTCAAAATCCACCTGTCAGACTGAGGAACTCAAGTTTAGAGCAAATGCGAGAACATTCAGTTTCTGCTAAATAAAAGGGTTTTTAAAAAAATCCTGAAAAGTTAAAATATCTGTGTAAACAAATCGAGCCGACTTTCTTTTTATTTTGCACAAATGACAAAAAAGCAGCATCACACAACTAGTCCACAGTGTTTTTGCACCTCCCCACCACCGCAGTAATCATGCCTTCTTCCCTCCGTCTCTGCCTGCCCTCCACCTCCACCTCCTGCCCTCAACCGCTCGCCTCATTCCACCTCTTCCTTCCCTCTGCCTCCTTTTCTCCCTCGCAGGAGATGAGGACTCATCATTATCAGCCGGGCCAGGCCACACCAGGAGACATGGCTTCTAATGAGAGAAAAATCCATCCGGCTCTTTCTCTCCTCCCTCTCGCTCCCTGCCTCAATCTATCCACTCCCCCCACCCTCTCCCGCCAACACACACAGACGCACACACACACACACCCCTCCGACCCTCCACCACCCTTTTTTTAATTAGACAGATCCCTCGGGAGCTAGGGGCCATTTCCGCCGCCGGTACGGGTGTGATGTGTGTTTTTGTGTGTCTGTGTGATTTAGGTGCCTGACTGTGTGTGTGTGTGTGTTGAAGCAGCTGAGTGGGCGCCGGGGTGGTGGTGGGGGTGAAGCGACAGATATTAATGCGGCCTAGCTCCGGTGTATCGATCTGTTTGCTGCGCCAGGCCGCAGGGGACTCGGCTGGCGGCAGACGAGGGTGTGTGTGTGTCTGTGTGTGTGTGTGTGTGGATATGGTGGGGGGAGTGGTGTGGTAGTGGTGGGTTGTGAAAGATAAGAGAGGGATGAGAGGGAACTGAAGCCCTAGAGTGCACACACACACACACACACACACACAGTCTGTTGTGCACTTGTGACGGGGTGGAACAGGTGACCTCCGAGTTTTCTGTGGTCACAATCTCGTCCCACCAATTATTTTGTAGAACTGACTCAGTTAAAGGTCTGCTTTAGCTGTTTTTGTTACAGCACCTTTAAAAATTAGCAACACATTTTAAAAAGAGAAGAAGAATTGATGCTGAAGAGGCAAAAAAATCCTGATCAGATTAAAACATTTGTATGTTTAAGAGCAACGAGTGAATTACGATATAATCTTTTCCAATTTCATCGAAAAAAAAAAATCATGCAGCAGATGTTTTCTGGGGACACTAAAACGTAATGAACGCAGCTTGTTGTTGCCATAGCGACTCATGAAGTTATTGGCGTTGACTATTTGACAGCGGTATCGGAGAACAGCAAAATATTTTTGTGTTTTCAAAGCAGCGTTTCAGTCTAGTTGTGGTTTTTATATCGATGCACAAAGTTCAGCTTTAATACCTAAAGTTTAATACCAAAAACATTAAGATTTTCTGCTATTTTAAAGAATAAAGTCTTATCTAACTCCCTTCTATGTTTATTAAATTCCTGTGAAAGATTTAAAGGGTTTTATAAATCCAAGAATTGGCTTCTAATTAGCAGCCAAAGCCCTGAATCTGTACATTATAGTATTATTAATAACATTTGTGTCTGTATTATGCATACACTGAAGGTTTCAAAGTAGACAATATTAAGTTTTTCACTTTACAGAAAAGTTCATTTATAACTGCATACAAGAAAACTTTATTTAATTTAATCAAAAATAAGAAAAAGTGATTTATTAAATCTAAATTACTACATTAAAACCCATAAAAGAACTGATTATTTGTTCAATAATTTCATTTCTCCTGTTATTATCATCTAATATTTACCTCGTCCATGTTTGTTAAATCTCTGCAGCAGTGGGTTTGTATCCTGCTGCCTCCTTCCCTCTAACTCTCTTTTATGTGAAGTGAGAGGAGCAGGGTCACCTGGGGCTCCGTCCTTCTGTGAGTCTGTTTATTTGCACAGAGTAGGTACTCAGATTCTTAATTTTTTAAAAAACTCGTTTCATTTTGCAGCTGTTGGTGCACACGAGGAGAGTTCCTCTGACTACAACATTAAGTCCTAATTGAGGACAAACAAACACTCTCCTACCTTCCTTGCTTTAGTTATTTTAGTTTTTGGAGGGGTTTGCCATCCTATTTTTCTCAACCACAATCATTTCTGGAATTGAGCCTAAATCCCCCCGGTTAAGCCGGGTTTTCCTCGGAACGAGAATGTAGGCGAACACTGCGCTGATGCAGCTTGGCTGGGCTGGTGATGGATTTTGTGGACTGGCAGGTGCACAAAAGCCAACATTCATCCACTAAAGCACTGCATACACCAGAAAATTAGGCTTTTTTCACAATGAGGCATTCTGCCAGTCAGTTAAGTTTGAGCAGCTGTAGATATAAGATGAATCTCTTACACCGGATGTCTTTGTTCTTTAATTGTGTGCTTGAGTTCTCTACTTTTCTCTCCTTTTTTAAGATGATGCTAAAGAGATGTCGATGTTTCCATGCAGGCTGAGCTGCAGGAGACAAAACATCCTATCCCTCCTTTTACTTTCATCTGGATGTCTACCCCCACCTCTCATTTTATTTCCCTTCTCCCTCTCTCTTCTTTCATCATATGAGGAGGGGAGGGGGAAGCCCTCCTGGCCATTTCTCCAACTCCACCACCCCTCCACCTCCAACTTCAACCTTCCCCCCACAGTACTCTTTTTCCCCAACTCTTCTTTTGCCCATCAGGTCCAGAGAGAGCCTCTCAAACAACACCTTGCACCTTCATATCCACACACACACACTCAGCCAGACACATGCACAGAGAGATCCTCTTCACCCCCGCCTCTTTCGTGCACACACACTTTCATTTTCTGTGCCCTACACTTCAAACACATGAAAGGATGCTCTGCGGGGACCAAGGCTAAAGGGAGAGTTGGCAGCAAGGAAAAAGGAGGAGGAGGGGAAGGAGGAGGGGATGGCGTGGAAGCAGGCTTGAGAGAAAAATGTATAGGAGAGACGAGGGGCCCGAAGAGGGTAGAGCGTAAGGGGTCAGGGTGGCCTCACTGGAGACCAGGTCAGTGTCAAGGGGTCTCTGTGAAGAGACTCATGTCGACTCCCCAAGAGACAAAACAGCCTGTCCCAACTTTTATACTGTTTGTTGGTGAGTGAGGATTTCTTATCAAGCTCCACCTGTTCATTAGAGACAGGGAGGACGCGGGGAGGTTGTGCTAAAACACGTCCCGTAAATCAACATGTAAAAAGTTGGTGGGTATTTAAAGGAAGTGTCCCGGTGTGCTGCTGAGGGCTCATCCACCACTTAAAGATTCTGACAGGATGTACAACACACACACTGCATGTCACCGTACGATAAATTTTCAATAAGTTGTTTTTAAGTGTTTCTGTTTTTTTTCTTTGTATTTATTTACTTCTAGTTTCACTTGTTGTCATCCTGGTGTCTATTTTCTTCTGTACTTTCTGCTTGTGTTCATAGAAAGAGTTTAGGTGCAGCTTTAAATGAGGTATATCATGCTTTTAAATTCTTCTTTTTCACATTTAAATCATTCAGTTGAGGTCTATAGAAAGTGAAACTGTAATGCTTTGGTCTGAATTCCTCCTTATTGTAACTCCACAAGCCCCTCTTTCACCCCTGTTCTAAGGTGTGTCTCAGATCAACTCGTTTTGAAGCTGTCTTTTTAAATCCAAAGGAGGCGCTTCAGGCCCCACCCCCCCTCCTTCCTTATTTTCCCCCCACAGAATATAAAGATTTCTACACAGCACCGGGAGAAACTAAATTAAACTTTTCAGCACTCCTAGAGACTTCAAGTACACAACAAAATGCATTTAACAGCTAAAACAGTGATTTTTGTATGCTATGTCCCCTTGAAAGGATAATAAATATGGGTGGGATAAAGTACAGAGTACAAACCCTAACTTACTGAAGTATGGACGAGTCAGAGTGGGAATTTGTTTCAGTGCTGCGCAACACTAAAGACCAACAGGGCTTTGGAAAAAGGAAGCCAGCAAACAGAACAAATAAAAAAACTCACAATGGGATGCATTTCGCCTGTAAATCCTCTAAGACACAGAGAAAAGGCAATTAAAGCATTTATAGGCTTCGCCCCCTACCAAGATTTGCAGCTAGCAATTAAAAATCATTACTAATCAAATAAAAATAAAAGCAGCTCAACTGCGATTCGTCCGCAGCGCTGATTGGATTTATGCGATTTTGAAAGAGCTCATAAAGCCCGATCGACCCTGATGTCAAAATTCCTTTTAAATGAGAGATAAAATTAAATGTCTGATGACAGGGGAGGTGAAATAAACAGAAATCTAAATTTTAAAATAAAAAAAAAAAACATGCTATTTTCTACCTTAGGATAAATCCAATCAATTTTCTGTCTGTGGAAATGGTAAATTTGTGACACGCTGGTGGTTTCCTGAACGCTGGAAGATTTAGAGTGTTAGCAGGCAGCCAGTAAGAGTCTCTGAACCAATCATGGTGTTGATGTATGTGGGTGTTGTTAACAGCAGAGAGTCAGGGTGGTCAGAAATCACCTCAGCTGACACTTTGACACTGGGTGGGCAAGATCCACAAATAGAAATGTCAGCCATCTCCAAGGCTGGGGTTTCACCCTGGCGGCAGAGTGGCAGACCTTAGCACAGATCCCTGAATACAGAGCTGCACTCCGAGGTTAAAATGTAACGCTGCACCTCGCTGAACTGGTGACAGGAGATCGAAGACGTGGGTTTTGTTTTTAAAGAACCTGCTGAAGTGCTTCCAGAAAAAGTTCTTGTAGTCTAAATAAAATTTCACATGACTCTAAAATAAAGAAAAAAAATCTTGATCTTTCATCAATCTGTTGTTGCTGGAAAATATCTTTAAAGGTCAGCTGTGCTCTGAGGTTTCTGATTTGATAGTGACGTCAGTGCAGAGGAAGACTGACCGTGACCGGGCAGAACCATGCTGCTTGCTAGATGGTAGAGGCGTTGCTGCTGCTCCTCAAAGGACCCTTGCTCGCTGAGTGCAGACATCATGCGCCTGTATTGCTCCACGGGGCTCATGTGGCTGTGGCTGGCGCCTGCTTCTACTACCGGGCTCTGGGAGTTTTCTGAAAACAAGAGGAGACTTTTCAGCGACAGTCTTTATTCATGCCATCAGAAAATACACACAAGCTGAAAACATTCAGGTGCAAAACTAGACTGTTATAAACAGTGTGCAGCTTTACATTAGAGTTTTTACAGCAGCAGATAAACTGTTTTTAGAAGTTTGACCCAAAGTAAATCACAAATAAATAATTTTAGCAAAAAAACTACACATTTTGTGAATCACCAATAAATACCCAAACATGTTTTATTTTTAACATTAGTATGTACTTATGGATCAGCATGCGATATGTACTCTTTAAAGGGGGGGCATTATGCAGAATCAACTTTTTTGAGCTTTGTGTTATGTTATAATGTCATTCCCAGAGTGTTGCTTTGACTCTTTTATGCTTGTTTGAGAAATCTTTGAGTCTCCTGTGGTAGCCATGTGGAGCTGTCTAAATGCTTGCTGGTACAAAGCACCACAGATTTGTACAAAGCTCCTGCCCCACTGAACACCCCCCTCTACCAAAGCATTGTTGTAAACACGTGCTGAAGTGGGAGTGTAGGAAATGGTAGAAAGTTCTTAAAGAGACAGAGTCCAATTTAAATGCTCTTGGATAGGCTCTGATGAAAAGACTAATTTGTTTTTGATATATACAGCACTTTCAGAACAACTGGAGGTAACAGTGTTACTTGATTGTGGTGTAGAAGTTGGGCCTTTTTTTGTGACTTTGTTCTCAAAAGTTTAAAACACAAAACAATGAATTACAGTAAAAATGAACATTTGTATAATTCCAGCACATTCTTCAGATAATTAGCCTGAAACCTCTGCACCAATCTTTCATTAAGCAAAACACTCTGACGGACAGGAAGCCTGCTGACATAAAATCATACATTGTTAATGTTCTGAACCTGACCCCAACATGAACTCACAAACTCTCTGACAGCACTTTCCATACTAACAACACTGTACTGGCTTTTGTCTGTGTGTTATGTCAGGTACAGAAATCCCTATAAGAATAAAATGTCCATGTATGAGAATACACACTTCTGTGCTGGGTAAATGATCAAGGTGTATGATGTCTATCTAGCTGTCAGTCCTCATACTTAATCTCTCTCCCTGACCTCCCTCCTCCCCCTTTCTGTCAATAGTAACATGATCTAAGGCAAAGGTGCTGGGGGGGTATGTGGAGAGGTGTTTCAGACGTTAGGAGAGGGAGACAGAGGATGAGGTGGAGGAGGGAGAAGCAGAGGAAGGCTGGGGTTATTTTTACCGCCCTCCTCCTTATTGAAACCTGAGTCTGGCCCCGGGCAGGCGAGCAGGAGTGGCGCTGAGGAGCGGAGGTGGGGTGGAGGAGGTGAAGTGAGGGAGGAAGCAAACACGCAAGCATCTCTGTCTCCGCCGCCGAGCGCCTGCTAATCCATCCAAGGTCCTGAAGTGTACGCATCTGTGTGTGTGTGTGTGTGCACAACTAGTCTGTGCCTGTCTAAAGTTTTTCTGCTCTCTGAACGCAGCAGTGGGTGCCGACTCTGCAGCTGAAAGGAAAACAGGCATCATTTACACAGCAGCATCCAATCTCTCTGGCTCCATCCCATATGCTACCCTCTTTGGCTCTCTTTTAGGCTATTCCTTCACCTGCATTAGTCATTAAAGGATTGCGTCTGTCGCCAGACCAGGAGAGGGGGTGGGCTCTAAGCAGCACATAAAACACAAACAGGTGTCAAGTTGGGCTTTGGGTGTGGACGGAGCTCAGGATTAAGACCCAGGATCAGCAGTGTTTTGAAATGGTTTAAATGTATTTCTCTGAGCAGCAGGCTGCACATAAACGTACCTGCAACAGTCAGTCTTTAGCATGTGAAAACACAACAATTGTTCATTTCAAAAACTAGAAACCAAACTATACTTATTTTAACAAGCACTAAGTCTAATTGAAATCAAACAAGCTATATTTGCTTTAAAAGGAAGCCCAAGTAAAACACACACACCTAAACAAACAGGTTCTCTCAACCAATAACAAATCCATGCATCTTTTAAGAGCTTGGGTCGTGTCTAAGTGAGACGATAATGGCCAGGAATGGGTGTCTCTGTACACAGAGGAGGAGGAGGAGGAAGAGGCTTCAGGCAGGACGGCTGCCGCTCACAGGTCACCCAGAGGGCAAAGGTCAAAACAAAGTTCATGCTGAGCTCATCTCAACTCAACCTGAAATCCATGTTCACTGAAAAATACGCTTTGCTCCTGAAATCTTTCACTAAACTATAACAGAGCTAAACTTTTTTAATACTTTGATTTCATATTAATATTACCATGCATCTTTGAATTAATGTATATCCCCTATTGCCTTTCATGCTAAAGTTTAACAGTTGAGTTTAAAAGTGTATCAACTGTAGATGCACATCAAATAAATACTTAAGGAAAGTTCTATTAAAATGCGTTCATTGGATGTTTGATGTAGCATGACAGGAAAACGTGGACATCGTCACCCTTTCACCTGTGCCAGCAGGTAATAAAAAAAAGTCACTTTAATTCATAGCTTTTGTAATTTGGAGGAAAAGTTGCCACAATAAGAAAATAAAGACCTGTAGCCTTAAAACTATGAGCGTCATTAGAAAGTCAAAGAGTATTCTAACTTCCAGGAAATCTTCAAAAAATGTTTTTGTGAAGCTATGAACTAAGAGGAGAGTTAAACTTTGTTGAACTGAAGCAGTATAAAAATATTAATCAGTTAAAATAAAGATATAAAAAAGTAATTTTGAGTTCTTATATGGTGGACGAAGGATGTTGATGATATTTAGAGATGGGGTGAAATAAGTCATTATTGTTCAACTCTGCTGTAATTTAGATATTATGTATATAAAAAATGTTTAACAAAAATCGAAATCAGATTCAGAATCCATTGAAATGTGAGAAAGGGGTAGGACAAAATAAGTTTTACTTAAACCTACTCCTTTTCATACAGTTGACCTTGTATGTTGGACAAAATATTTATCTATGTATGTGTATATATACTTTTTTGTTGTTTCTTTTTTGTCTGTTTTGAAATAAATTATTCTATTCCATTAAAGTGAATCTTGTCCTTTAATTTTAGTTTTTTTTTCCACTGATTTTCATCTGTTTTTGTTCAGAAAGACATAAAAAAACATCACACAAACACGCAGCCTTACCTTTTGGAGACACACTTCGTGACTTCTTACTATCAGAGGGACACTCACTGCTGCCGTTGGGAGAGAAGCTTTTTCTTTTGCCTAGAAGGTCATCTGTAAACATACAGAAAGGGATAGAAAGCAGTCAAACAAAAGAAACAACTAAAACCAGGGCTTGATATTGCCACGCCGTTCTGTGTGTAGCTACATGCTTGGCAGATGTTGTGGAATTGGAAAGCAGAAAGCGATAGAGAGGAGGTGAAGCAAGCTATGAACTGAGATGTGCCTGTTCTGTCAGCTACAAGGAGAGAGCCTGTAGCACTGAAGATGACAGGTCTGCCCAGCTAATTCACATGTGTTTGTCTGAGGCAGAGAAAGAGACTCCGTCACTGTGCTTCATCCAAATGTCTCCATCCAACAGGCTGCACTCAAGTGTTCATCTCTCACCCTCTCTTCCCAAACGTTTGGCACAAAAAAGCCTGATTTTTACAAACAAACGTGACATAATCTGTTTTCTTTTTGGAAACTTTCTGTCCGCTGACATTATCGCTACATTGTGTCTTTCTGTGAGTGTCCTCTCCTGCCATCCTCCTCTCATAAAACTTGTTTCTCCATCCACAATTGAGCCCTGCTCCCATCAGGAGCCTTGTATCTGTCCCCCCTGCCCTGCCTCTGCCACCAAAGAGAAGCATCCAGTGTACAATTACAGAACCCCCTGCTGCCTCCTCCTCGCCTCTCATCGCTCTCCTCCACCACCCCCACAAACACGCCTCAAATCAATACACAGGCCTAATCAGCGGAGGGAAGGGACGCAAAGCAACATTGCACGCAGCGCCAGCAGGAAGGAAAGAGCCGTTTGTCATCGCTCCATCTACCTTCTTTTATTTCTATCTCGTGCGCCTCAGATTGTTTTTTCGAAACTCCTCTGTTTCTTCCTGCGCGTTCACAGCCGAACCACAGCAGCAACTGCTTCTTTCTCAATGCATATTTTTAGGAATGGGGAGGTGGTTGTGGGTGTGTGTGTGTGTGTGAGGGGGGGTGCTGTTCCCTCAGCCTCCCCCAAGACCCTCAAGGAGAACGGTTCTCCGCTCTCACCGCTTTTCAACAAAGCAATTTTTCATCATTTGCACAGCATGTGTAAACAACATGGGGAAAAAATAAAAAAAAGGGTGTAAAAAAAGAAGAATAAAAAAACAACAAAAGCAAAACAACAAATTTTTGTCACAAAGCTTGAGCCAACAGAGTCCAAGAAGTCCAAGTTTGGTATCCACCCCCTAACCTTTTTGTCTTTGACTTTTGATGCAAAACTTGCGTCAAGTTCAGTGCATTGTGGAAATAATTGCTAGTATTTTGTGTTTTGTTTTTACTTTAAGCATTTTGTTGTACTTCTTTTAATTGGCAAAATCTCATGCTTGCATGTTTAATTAAACATAAAACATTAAACACTGCAAACATAAGAAGATCTTAGTCAAAAACTGACATAAAAGGCAGCAGGCATAATGCTAGGGCCTTTACTTTAGGAAAGGGGTCAAGGAGACAAAGTAGTTTAGTTGACAACAATGAGAAAATCTTATAAAAAGAATCTGTTGCTCAGCTTGTCGGTGACGAACCAAGAACATGAAAAAGAAGCGACAGGGTAAGAGGAATGCACACACTGCCATTGCTTTACAGAGAAAACAAATACTAGTTTGTTTTCATGAATAAGGTTGAAGCAGATGGAATGTAAGAACAATGTAACATTGTAGAAAGGGCAGCCAAGCACGGTCGTGACAACTTATTTTTGCGGTCACTATGAATCAATCAATGGCAGTAACACGTGAAGATTTAGCCATATAATGATCCCTTAACTCGGCATCCTTGCAGAGTTTGTCTCAGCGTGTAATTTTTTTCTGTCTGCTTCAGCTTTTCCTGCTACAATTTAGTCAATGGGATTCTTTAAATAAAGTCTACATTTTGCACCCATTTACAGTAAAAACACCTCCAAAACAGTGAGATGTAAGATCTCAAACTATAAACGTTCATCATAAAGTTAGAGAAGGGACAGATAAAACAAGAGAAAAGAGAGAAAAAAACTTTAAAAGTGATATTGTTTGGCTCCTAAAGGAGTCCTGGTGTGAATGAGAGGGTGACTGAAACAGCAAAAGATGGAAAAAAGGAAGAAGGTTCACTAATGATCCGGTGTTTGATGTTGCCTCTCAGGACCTGCGGAGATACACTTTCTATACCATCCAAATGAGACAAAAACGGGAACGAGT
>JARVJO010000024.1:16361946-16393495 GCA_031762555.1 Cynodonichthys magdalenae | reverse complement strand
ACAAGAGTATGCATACAAACACCAAATCTTTTTCCTTTTCTTATTTTTCTGCCATCCTTCATTTTGCTTTTCTTCGTACTTTCAAACAAAGTCCGGTACATTTCTTTCATTGGTCCATTCAGGAAGAGAAAACCACTGATGGCCTCCATCTAGCCTATTAGTGAACCCCCATTAGTTAAACCCGCTCTTCCACCAAAACACACGCACACCCAGAGCCTCTCATGATCAAACACACATACTTGAGTTGTCTCTTGAGCCGACCTCACTCAAGACACCGCGTCTCCTGAGCAAGTGCCTGAGGGCCAGAGATTTGAGGGCGGAAAGCTTTTAAAGCCAATTAAATGGGGCTTCTTAGAGCACCGGCGCTCCCTTTTAATGCCAAACCCTGAGCTTTGCTAGCATCTATGCAAACCCCCTTTTCACTCCCACTAACACCTCTTACAGGCAACTTCACAACCCTGGGCCTTTTCCTATTTCCTTAATTTTGTAGAAGAATTACTGGTTGTGAAAAAAGGAGTTTTGTTTTAGCTTTAAAGCTGTAATTTTCACAGCCTAAACAGTGCAATTATTTAGTGCCTGCTATTATACATATCACCATGTTCTTGGCATTCCTGGTCAGCATAGTCTACATGGTGTTTGTGACTTTAACAACGCCTTGTTCACCATTCTAATTAATCTCCTTCTATTATGCTGTTCCTTTCATTGAGAGGAAATATGGATGAGAAGAGAGGAGTGGAAAAAGGAAAAATGAAACAGAAAGACCTAAATAAGTCGTCTTTCAAGTGACAACACCAGGGCACATCTTCGGGCATGAGAGCAATTCTCTCTTTTTTTCTCATTTCCTCTTCTCTCTCAAACGTCAGTCGTCCAGCTTCCTTCTCTCCATCCCAGAGAGCGTGTTGACAGCACAGACAGCCAGACTCCTTAATTCCTCTCTTACTCTGTTAATCTGTCATCTTTATCAGGCCAGGGGAGGCAGGAGAGGGGAGGTGTACGAAGAGGGGTGATGGGGGTGGGAAGCGAGGGGGGTGTGACAGGTGGGGACGTGGGGTGGGCCGCCAGCCACAGCCCCCCGATCAATCTCCACATTACAGCTGACAGAATGGTGCTAATAACTTATTGATCCCCCCCTCCGTGCGCCGGGGCCTCCGCCGGCCCTGAAAGCCCCGTCATTGATTGGCTTACGGGCCGATGCAGCTGGGGAGGGGAGGGGCAGGGGGCAAGGAGGGTGGGGGGCTAAGCTTATGGAGCTGGAACGAGAGGCACTTCTGATCGTGCGTAGAGGAGGATGCACCAACACCAACATGTTCAAATAAAACTGCAACATTGTCACATTAAATGCATCTTTTGTTGTCTTATTCTCTACTCAGCCCTGATCAGCAACGACAGAAGAATACAAATTAAAAAAAGGAAAAATGAGGAAAACTAACCTGTTGGAGCTTATGACTAAACCTATAATGAATGAAAGAAATGCTGCTTTAAAATGTTTTCCTTATTTAACACATTAACTAAACCTACAGGCAGTTTATTAAAGTGTTTGTTTTCATCATCTGATATGGTCAGAATCCTAATGCTAAAAACATCTGTATTTGTAACATTTACTTACCTGTAAGAAGTTCTGAGCTGTCTCTTAAAGTTTTACAGTTAGAACTTGGCTTCAATTGCCTTTAATAACTGTTAAAATATACAAAACTTTAGGGATATTTTTCCACCCTAAAGGTCACCTGTCAAACCTGTTCTGTCACAGCTGTGCTAATGCTTCACCTTGAAGCTTGTACGTTTGTTTTTTAGTCAAAAGGGACTTTAGGGTTAATAAATGTTTAATAAAAGCTTAAATCTGTCCTGTTATGGGATTTTTGTTTTTATGGAATTGTATAACAATGGTTTCAGAACGCATTGGATGGTATAGCCTTAACAAAAGCCACTAAACTTTTGGTAAAGAAACAAAAATGAAATACTTTGCTTCAGTGCAAACCCATTTTAGCTGGTGAATGTGTTGTACATTTTAGTGTTGTGATTGTTGTCACTTATTTCCACCAAAAGTGGGCAATATTGTTTATGCCCATGTCTGTGTGTGTATTTGTTGGTTGTTTTAGCAAAATATTTCATGAGCCAGTCGATGGATTTTATTGGCATTCTCAAAAATAATCACTGTTGTTGCACTCATGACAAATTATTTACATTACACATTATTTGTACCTGTTGATTTAGCATTTAGGGAAACTGATTCTTTGTGTGAAGAAGGGCAACAGTGTTGAAAATGTCACTTTTTGGAGGTCAAGCATTTATTTTAGTTTAAGAACTTTACTCTTTCAATTTGCTATGCATTTATAATTGGACAATTGCTTTTTGTCTGCTGTTTGAAATAATATTAACCTTTCACTCACCTGTGTCTGTAGTTAATATCATTCAGATGTAACAAGAAAACTTTCAAGACTTTCTAAATAAAACTAGGCTGATATTTTGTCACCCATTTGTTCTAGTATGTTACCTTCAATTATAACTTTTATTTCTTCTCCCATATACTGAAATTGTTGCTAGGCAACATGCTTGCATATGCATATTAATAATCCTGCAAAGCAACTAATATTTCACCGGTCACTAAAGGTGTTTTAATGTGTCAACACAAATTATATGACCCCACTAGTGACATCTTCACAAGTTTGAAAAACTAATCTACTGATATGGAAATCACAACTCAATCATTACCAGGTACAAAAAGAAACATGCTGAAACAAAATTGGTTAAAATAAAATCCAACTTTTAGAAAAGAAAACATTGATGATTAGGAAATTTGTTAAAAATTAAATCAACATCTATTAGATCCCAAAGAAAAAGGAATTTGTGCTATGTGTTTACATCATGTTTAAATTTTACTGTTTGACAGTCGTGTTTGCGTGTCATTTCCAACCATGTGAGTTTTATTATGACAAAACATTTACAGTTCTGTAAAACAGTTACACATTTCAAAACATTTAAAAGCACATTTTCCTGTTTGCTAGACACATACCATCAGCCAAGATCCTAAAGCTTTTTCTTTGATGAG
Organism: Cynodonichthys magdalenae; assembly: GCA_031762555.1. Classification (NCBI taxonomy): domain Eukaryota; kingdom Metazoa; phylum Chordata; class Actinopteri; order Cyprinodontiformes; family Rivulidae; genus Cynodonichthys; species Cynodonichthys magdalenae. The sequence goes on along the minus strand of JARVJO010000024.1, from coordinate 16,390,449 downwards.
CAATTTCCTTTCTATGCAAATCATGTAATAAAGAGCTGGAAAGACTTTAAAAGTCATCCTCAATCACAATTAATTCAAAAGAAGAATTTTGTTTGAAACAAGCTGCAGCTTCACACGCAAGCAAACCTTTGCGAAAAGGTCTTTAAAGCCACACACAGAAAGGTGTGCATGCACAAACACACACAAAAATGTGCTGAAGCTTTAAACCATTGCTGCAACCCCCCCTCTCACCGCCACAACCAACCACCACACATACACACACAGACACACACACACACGCCAACAGGCTGTAACTGCCTCTGGGAGTCTGGGTGTAAGCAGCGAAGGAGAGGGAGTGAGCGGCGGCCCAAAAACACCTTATCTGCCTGTTTGAGTCTCCGGTCTGACCGCAGAGCCACAGTTTACAGTCTCCACAGGCAGCCAGACTCTTAGCGTCGGCGCCCTGCCTCCCCCTTTCACCTCCCCTCCCCCCCTCCTCCGCCTCTTTCCCACTTCTCTCTGAATAGCCAGTGGCTGTGGAGGAAGAGAGCGAGGGATGGAAGAGCAGGAGGGAGGCAGCCCTCCTGTCTGTCCCTCAGATTTAATTAATGGCCTGCTCCAGCACAGAGACAAGCCGGCAAGCCTGCTTCCCTTTGCTCCTGACCTCTGCACACAAGCGCACACACACAAAGACACACACATGCCACGCACCATCATAGTTACTCCACTGATACTAACACTGCACTCTCTGCTCTCTTTCTTATGTCTTTAAATGTTTCTTCCATCACTCTTGTCCGTCACTGTACCAGAGTATCTACCTGTCCTGCCTCCTTTAATGGTCATCATCAAAAGCTTCAGGAAGACAAATCAAACAGAACTACGGACAAAACTATGTACACAAAAAGTAAAAAGAAAAAAAAGTCTTCATACACTTTTCACCCACCTGTGTGCTTGGATCGAGTTTAGAACTCATACTGATTTTGTACAGGTTTGCATCCTTATGTCAGTGTGTTTTTTGTGTGTTTGAGGATGTGTGTGTGTGTGTGTCTAATTTCACTGCAGACAGAATTAGAGCCAGTGGCTGATCGGATTGGACTTGTTTACAGACACAAAGTTAGCCGCTTAGGCAGCCTGTTAAATCTCCCTTTAATGCTCAAACGGACAGATTTTAGGGTCTTGGACTTCCCGCGGCATAGGGCACACTGTGTTCACACACACCCTCCCCCACCACATCACCCCACATCACCCCACATATCTACTTATTTCCTTCCTTCATTAAGAAAAACTTCCAAAGCTCTGACTTTACCATTAAGTTTGGCTGCTGATTAAGAAGGAAGTTTGGTGGAAATCTGTCTCAAAAACTGGGATGTCAGAAACTGCCTGAGCTGGCTGTTGAACAGTCTAATGCCCTCCTCCCCCTTCCACCCATCCTACCTCATATCACAGGCACCGTATGGACAATTAATCTGGCAGACAAAGGCGGTGAACCCACAGGGTGAGGGTTTGGAGGTGTTGGGTCTGGGGTGATTAGGCCACTTGCTGTGCTTTTGGCTAATGAGATAAAAATGGACAGAGTCGGACTTTGGCCAAGATTGAAGCAAAGATGTGGTCTTAAAGAAAAGACGGATCCTCGATTACTAATTAAAAGTCTATCCTAAAGTTTTTTGGCTTATTATTTCCTGCCAGAGCAACAATATTTTTGTACCTGACTGTGTGTGGCTAATTATTTGTCAGTCTGTTACCAAAGTATCTAATAAAAAAAATAAACTAGTTTAAATAACAATTTTAGGAAGTAATCTTTAGATGTACATCTACAACTAATTCAAGATGGCTGCCAAAGCCAAATGGCCTTAGAGCACACCAACTGGATATAGTTCAGTTTCACAAATTAATATTGCTGAAGTGGTAGTAGCTGAGACTGAAGCTCAATAGATATTCTGAGCACTGACAGATTGCACAGGATCTTTGTTTAAAATGTTCCTATTGCTTACTTGGAGTTAACTCTGTTAGCAAAATATCTCATGAACCACCTAACAAAGTTTAACTTTCTGAAAGTATACATTTGATGTACATCTGCAACTGATGAATTTTTTGGAATTAATCCAACTCAAGTTGGCCACAGAAGCTAATCAACATTAGCCAGCACAAAATGGATATAACTCATTTTAACAAAGTTTGAGCTAAAATTATATGTGGTAGTAGCTAAGTGTCATTATCAACTCATTCTCCGAGTGTCACATCTCTCAGTATTGCAATTTGTAGTCAAAACCTTACAAAATAAAATTTCCTGGAGACAAAAACCCAACTTACATGAAAATAATCTAGAAGTAAATACTGTATTTTATACAAGTTTGAATACAAAATAATCTCAAACAAGTTACTTAGCAAATAACCATAATTAAATGTAGTCTGTGTCCTGAGCGTAAGCTGCAAGAAAAGCTCTTAGCTTAGCACATATGCACACTATGGCTCCTCTGCTCGTATGAAACTGGATTACAGGCAAACAAAGCTATTTATTCAGACGTAATTTAAAACAGGGGGTTTAACAAAAAAAATCCTGGAGTGCGGCAGAGAATCAGAAAGAACACTAAGTAATCAACTTAAGAGCGACCTTTAGGAATGAGTAATGAGCTTATCTTAAATTCCCTCAATTGAACAAATTAATTACAGGTAATGGAACATGTACATGTCTTACAGGAGATATGAAGGTGGCTATAGATCATCAGCCCAAATGTGAGGGAAGAGTGGAGGAAAATGTTTTTAAATTCAGGTGAATCCCACATGAACACTGATGAAACTTTAAATGCACTCTCTTGCGGCTCCATCCTACCTGTGTGTCCAGTACCGGTGATGTGGTCAGAACTTGACTGTTCCTCGGGCATCCCGTGCTGTCTGGTGTGGTGCAGGTTGGAGATAATTGTAGTGAGGTCACTGTCACGGCTGTAACAAACACAAGAGAGACTTTAAGAAGGCTGCTCCTACCCTGCAACCCAAACCAGTTTGATGAAAAAAAAGTACAGCATATTAATTCAGTTTTTGCAATACTTACCACAAAAAACTTCATTCAGACAGACCTGCGCTCTATAAAACACGCTCCTTCACACAGACTTAAAAGCTACAAGTGGCCGTCCTGTCAGCTGGCTCTTAATGCACACTGACAGACTACTGCATCTAGCACTTTCAGAATTCATCCCTGCTCATCTTACAACTGTACTAATGAACATATTCACAACTTATAAGTATTTTAGCAGTTTGAAACCTTTTTATGTCTCTTTTTCGAGTTGTTTTTTAGTGAGATACACCGATAAATTACTGTGAAATGACTGGTCCAAAGAAATATACTAAGCAAACTGGTCTCAATAAATCTGTAGTAAGGGACACTGAGGGTTGTAGGTCTTCTTTTCTACATTTGAACAAGAGGGTGCTTCACAGACCAAGAAGCAAAAAAACAACCAACCCAAAAAAAAAAACAAATCCATACCCAGTTCTGGCTTTAGCCCCCAGAGGAGGAGGAGGAGGAGGAGGAGGAGGAGGAGGAGGGTTTGCAGTTTAGCCTGGAATATGGCTGAAGCCACTCTGTCCTTTCAAATTGTTTTTATCCGCGGTCTTTCTAAACTCCTCTTGCAACTGTGTCATGGAGGCATTTCATTCACAATCTGATTACAGACTGATCGCATTAATGGAATAATGATGGAAAATAGATACTTAGCATCTGAGGGGGAGCGCTGCTGTCCTGAAATACAAGTGTAGTCTACATGTGATGGCAAACAATCTGCATGACAGTCTTTTTACAACACATAAGTGCTTACAGATTGCACAAAATCATGCAATATAAATTTTCTTGGTAAATATATATATACTGTATATAAACACATTTGACAGTATATATACAGTATGTATACTGTCAAATGTCTTTAAGCTCAAACTATGGGAGTATGACATTTCAGAAACTAAAGTAAATAATTTTGTATGAAGTAGTATTTGTACTTTTTGGGTCAGTCTTGTTGAATTAATGGAAACATATTCAAATTCAGTTCAATCAACGCAGTTCAGTTTGTAACCAACAATATGTTTAATCAATTCTAAAAGATTTGTTGACGCAACTCACATATTTTTAGCTATGAACAGCATAAATGCTAAATTCTGAAAAATAAAATTAAAAAAAAGAATTTAGCACAAAAAGTAAGGAAATTTGTGTTCTATTAATTATGTCTTTGTTGTAAAAATGTGTCTTGGTAATTAATCTTGTACCACTAGAAAGCCTCCTAAATTCCCTATTATATGGTGCCACATTTGTAAGGAACATGCATTTGTGAAATGAGCAGTGGAGCTGAGTATATGTGAGTTGCAAACGTGAAAATTTGCCCAATCTTCTCTGTCAAACAGCTTATTCTGCTGTTGCTTTCAGCACTTGTTTTGAGCTTTGGGTACCCCCAGGTGCTGCCAAGCAGGTGCCCTGTGTAAGATTTATTGCCAGGAAGCATTGTTACAACACAGAAATAATCTACTAAAAACACATTTCTTTATTTTTTGTTCTAGACATACTTGTGTTTTATATTGTCCCACAGCCCGTTAATGTTCATTGTCTCCTCTATTTGGTTTAAATAACAAATCTAAAAATATGCAGCTTTTCATACATGCAAGTGTGATTATATTGGCATCCTGTCATACAAGCAGGAATCTCATTTATATGTTTAACTGACATCTTTATTAAAACCACAATCATCTATGAAGGAGGTCTGGTGTGACACGGCAAGCACAGTTTATGGGACAGGAGCTGTAAATGGTTCTTAGCTGCCACCACCGTGACGAGGCCACACTGTTTGTGGCCGCTGGATTTGGGTTTTTACAGTCCCATGATTACAGGCTCCTGCTGTAATGTCAGGCTGCTGGTCGCCAAGATGTTTTCCACACACTAACAGAAAAGCTGCAGGGTAGCACTGAGGGCATTACGTTGGCCTCACCAGTCACCTCTCAGTCACAGAGAGGCAGTGACTCAAAACAGACCCAGACAAAACAGATCCTACTGGTTGCTAGGCAAGGAGACGCTTGATTGGACTTCAACTTTAAACCTTTTGACTAATTACAGGCTTCTTTTTAAGGGTGTAACTTGTTAAAATTAGTAGCTGTGTGTGCCTCTGTGAGCCCAATGTTTTTCTTCAAAAATAAAATACGATACAAAAAAGGTTTGTTAAAGATCATTTAATGATGCATATGGTTCATCGGAAAAAAAAATAAAGAACCCACATTAGTGAAGTTCACCTGTCTGGGAAACTGCAGCCAAAACAATCAGTCAGCTACCTGCATTAAAACACCACCCTGCGTCCATCATTTAAAGTGATCATGATAATGCCATCCTGAACTTCTCAGAGAGGTGACAGGGTTATTATCCCGTGGCGAAGTGGCTCCTCTAAGCCATGAACGGCAAGGACACTGTTAGCTGGGTAATTAGCGCACTTTTCTTGAGCTGTCCCGCCTCAGCTTGGGCTAATGAGGGCTTAGCTCTATCCCCACCCACCTCTGCCCTCCCTCAGCTCCTCCTCCCTTTTCTGTGGGTGGCGACAAGGTCATACTCAAACCATGAAGATGGAGAGGGGGTTGGGGATGCAGTTTAAAACCCAGTCACCTGAGTCAGAGCTCCCTAAGGAGCTCCTAAGGCCAGGGTTAACTGGAAAGGACGGGTGCCTGGAAGGAACTGAATGGGGTTATATTAAGGCTCCTGCCTGATGGCTAAGAAGGACATGAGTTGTTCTCTTATCACCCAGGTGCACACCAGAGACAATCATCTTCCGCTCAGCTCATCCCTAAACTGGTCAATACAGACACTTCATCACCAGGCAGAGAGAAGACACGCTGACCTCGGACACAGATGTGAACTCAAAGGCTGCCATGGATCCAACTGGTGCTCAACATTAGCTATGTTTACATGGACATAAGTAGTCAGAATAAATGACCAATGGATTATTCTGATCTGATTCAGCTAAATCTGAATGAATTTGTAATTCGAATGCGAGGGGTGATTTATGCCGATTGATAATCCAAACAGTGTGCATGTAAACACTTATGTTCATCATGAAAATACAACTTCTGTGTTTTTTTAGGGAAAGTATACAACTCTGTGCATTCCACTTCTATTCTGAATAAATGTCTGGTGCAAACGCTTGTCATGATCAGATTAATTAATTTTGTGCCCACATAAATAATACATTTGAATTATTTAATTTGAATACATATTAATCCCCTCAAAGAATTTGAATGTTAACATAGTTATAGTTCAGATTTTGTCATTTTAATTTATTTCATACTGGTGTTTCTGTGAAAATATGGTTTGAATTAGAAGAATAAGTATTTCTTTTTTTAATCGACTGTTCAAAGACTTACACCTTTTGGAACTTTACTTTTCAAATTCTAAAGTTGCTCCAAAATGTTTTTTCATCTTCTAATATATCACTAATAAAAACCATTTAAAGCTTAAAGTTGTAATAAAAGCAATAATGTTGTGTTGTAAGGAACGCAAAGCAAAAAACCCTGAAGTGTGGAAGTGTAGCGACCGGACCGATTATGACATGAAAACAACAGAAGAACAAGGCTGTCTGTGGCACGAATCGGCACCTTCTGCGTTGAAAGCCCATCTTTGGAAGTTTTTCGGCTTCTGTGAAGTTACTTTAAAGGGAGAAATGACGTTGACAAGAGACACACTATTGGCAAGTTGTGTTCATGTTTCCACTCAAAGGAGGAAAAAGTAAAACAGCCGGTGGTAGCTGCCACTGCTAAGCAGAGGAGTATCAAAGAAGCAATGTCAAAAATTCCACCTAACTCAGAAAAGGCAAAATGAATTACAAAATCCAACGCAACTTTTATCACAAAAGATTTACCTTTGTGTTTGTTGAGAACCAGAACTTGTGCACAAACAGGCATGTGTTGGTTTCAGAGCCACAACAGAACATAATTATCCTGTAGGGATACATTTTCAATCAAGCCCTGGTTCAATTATAGATTTTAAGTTCACGATTATGATTATTATTTTTTTTCAACAAGATGAATATTCATTTCATAACCAAATATGTTTATTTTCTTTTAACATCAGCATTTCTCTCCTTGTATCAAACTGTAACTGTCTGTTGTCTTAGTAATAGAATATAACTTCAAAATAAATAAAAATGTCATCACAAATCCTTTTGTGAACAAAAGTGATCAAGAATCAAATTGAATTTTAAGCAGTTATAACTGATTATTAATCAATTCAGAATCTGTTACATCCTGATTATCCTATGCCAAAAATACTCACTTAGCCATTCTAACACTGCAACAGGACTAAACAGTCATAAAAACATAAAAAAACTGAGTAAGATAGCTGTAACATGTGAAGCATTGCCCTGTACTTGATATTTTGACTCCTTTTTTGTTCATTAAGTTCTCAAAATCTTATTTGAAAGCTGTTTTATACTGTAGAGCTAATTGTTTTGTTTCTTTTAGATCTGAGAAATTCTAGGGTCAGGACTTTGTTTCAAGTGAGATGATAGATGCATTATGATGCATCAATAATTGTTTTGTAATTGTGCCTCAGCTAATCAAATTGTGAAGTGATTGAAGAATCCCACCCCATTAATTTCCTATTGCTAATCTTACATGTTTTTTATTTTTTTATAATAAAACTAAAATATGAGGACTAATCCAGGATTTTTTCTTTTCTTACAAAGGGTTGCGCTCCCTTCTGTTACCATCCACGATGCAGCTCAAACAACATGAAAAGGCTGCTCTGTTCACACCAGGAGTCAGCGCAGTATAAATGCCCAGTAGTGTCCAACTGTGGCATTGGCACACGAGGCTGAGGCGGCAGGGCTGGAGGTCACAGTGTGAGCTGGCACAAGCCGGCAGCCCAGGCGCCCTGACGCCATGTCTCACACCATCGCTGGGAAAGTGCTGACAGACGGACAGCAGGGATGTGAGGGCGTAGGTGGAGAAACAGAGGCAGAGGAGACAGACAAACGGGCTGCAAGTGCTGTGTAACATCTGGTTTGCTCCCTTCATCTGTTCAGAACAACAACATGAACGCGCAGGCGGCTCCAACCTGCGCAGGTGGCCCTGAGCAACAATCAAATACTGCCAGGCATAATGCAATATTCACAAGTAGAACGCAGTGAGGCAAAGACATGAGCAACTTCTCTGCAACACAAATACAAACACATCCAAGCCTAACAAGAATATATCCAAGCCTCGCTATTTAAATACAAAAAAAGCTTTTCTATGGTATATAACATCTAAAGCAGTAATATAGATTTAATTCTTCTTTATTTTTCAGAGATTTTGTCCAAATTGTGCACACAACTTCAATGCTTCTCCCAGTTGAATCAAAAGGCAAACTAGAGATCCCTGCAAGCAGAGTTGGTGATGAATAAATACAGAAATAGATAAATAAATAAGAGTAGCCTAGCTTGACTTTTTCTTGCCGTTTCACCGTTGTACAGGCTGACATGAGGTCGATAAAGCAGGCAAGAGAAGAAAGAACAGTAAATTTGAATCAGAAAATACACATTGAGGTCTGACTTGTGTTTAGCATCATTCGTCATATATTCTTTTAATTTGGAGAGATGAAGTTTAACTCTTCAGAAATCTTTGCCCAGAGACAAACACAAAAAGATACAGATAACTTCTATATCTACCTGATTTCATTTTAAATTACAACATGTTTAATGAAAAACTGTGTTCTCAACTGTTAGAAATTATGAATTTAATGCTTTCAGATGCATCAGAGATTGAACTTTTTGGATGCTCGAGGAGAAAAGAAAAACAATTTTTAATGGAACCAAAGTGTTGCTAGCAAACCAACCACTACAGTACATTGACTGTGTTACCATGGTAAATGCATGCAAACAAGGCCATGATGTTTGAACCAGAAAACTCCCCTAAAAAGCTATAAAACCTCCAAACTCCCTAATTAGAGCTTTAGAGGGGAACCTTTTCCAGTAATATCACACTGTTTGTGACCCCTTACTGGCAAAAGGGAACTCAACGGTTTTTCAGTAAATCCAGAGAAGAAAATGTAAAATTCACTTGGTTGATTTCTATCAGTGTTTTTTTGTTTAGTTCAGATTGAGAATAAAAAGTCTGTTAATAAACAAGGACCAAAGCTGCTCCACGAACAGATTTGATTTAATGTAGAGAAGTTTGTAAATGGTCAAAAATGTGAAAATCTTTATTTTTTATTCTATATTCAAACTATATATTTGATCCACCTAAACCAGGCACATGTTTCTGAAACCATGCAGCTCGTTTTATTCTCTACAAACAAGTTTCAGGCTTTCTAAGTGTTTTGGTAGAAAAAAGAACTACAAACACTAATGAATTTGCTACGCACAAAAAAAGATAAGATTTAAGCTGATATTTATCTCTTTCACTTTGCACGTCTGACTGAATCTGCAAAAAACCTGCACCTGAAAATACAGATTTTCTCTGTTTTAGTTTATTGAAATGTGATTATGTAAAAAACAAAACAAAACATTTTTTCACTCAAGCCTTGTTGTCTGTGGCCAACTCAAACTAATCTTGGGACTGTCTTCCCATAAAAAAAAGAATAAAAAAATGTGATTGGCTGTTTCTGGGAGCAGCTGATCCAAACCGCAGCTATGTTTCATCGTGACAATGGGCGAAGTAATTATGACAGGAGAATCTGAGGAGGTGATGTGTAGTAATTATACTCCAACACAACAAAGATACAAAGGTTAAAGCACATTTTAACCATTCCACACTAAAAAAGATCAAACTACTGAGTGTGAAAATGATATGCATCTGTCAATAAATCCAGAAAGCATCAAAAACACCAAACTGCCTGTGAGTTAATGTGCTTCTCAGGAACCACAAACAGTTCTGATACTCACAGTTCTGACGTACATGTTGTGTTTTGTTGCTCAAAAGCACTTCAGTTTGTAAGTGGTCTTTGCTCTGCAGCAGATAAAGGGCATTAATGAAGTGGTGGATCAAGCAAATAAATAATTGTCCTAAAAACTCTTCAAAAGCTATGAAAAATATGTAAAAGACTGGATTTTAATCATAGATGGCCAAAGGGGAAATATCACAGATGAAAAGTACTTCCTGATGTTGCCTGAATATTTATCTCAACATATAAAAAGTCTTCAGACTTAACCGGACAACAATCTACCATTTTTGCTACACAATGGGACAATTTATTGGATCTAAAGTTGGATCTAAAACATAATGCCAAACCCAAAAGAACAACTGTGGCACGACGCACAGAAAATTTTGACAAACCGGCCTGAAACATTTGATATGGATAGAAGTCCAGTTACAGCAGACAGTAGTGGGTGTGACGCTGATCCCGTCAGGCCTGATGATGTGAGGATGAGACAGCACAGATACACTCATGTATACAAAAGCCCTGTATTTTTCACATCCATTGGCCAAATCCAATTTGTTAAGACCCTTCTACGACTCACTTACGAAGCTGCGGTCAATGGAAATCACATTTTCATGATTGGACATCCCATTATCCTGTTTGTCCAGACCCACATCGGGGGATAAAGCCGAGCCCAGACAGATGCCAAACGACAGACCGGAGCTGCGGCTCCAGTGAGTCCGTCGCCTTTCAAAGGGTAAAAACCTGATATATTAGTCATAAGTGTTCTTTAAATTCATTATCATTTTAACACGCCAGCGGCACAAGTGTCAGGGGGAGGGGAGGCCCTCTTAAACGAGGTTAGTGGATCCATTTAAAGCTTCACAGTTGCTGTGCTGTCCGCCGTGTCACAAGCAAGTCTCAAGACATGAAAAACACCTCCCATTTGTAATAAGGTTGGTTCAGGATGATGCAGGGGTCTTTGAGATAAATCAATGAACCGAATCAGCATAATATCTGTCCGTAACGTGTCTGGTCTATAAATGATTTAAATAAGTATATGTAGAAACCAAATATTCAGAAAATCCATGTGATAATAACTCTAAACTAACCGATGTCAGGAACAAAAAGATAGTATTTGTTTTAGTTCCTGTCCTTTAGAGAGCATGAGATAGATCTTAATGAAGTACCCTCACTGTAACACTTTGTGAGTTTGCAAAGATTTGAATTTACTTTTTACTTGCAAACAGGTTTTTGTTGACTGAGATTTGTAGTACAAAACTTTTTGCTTTTGTTCAATCCCTTAAAGTTTTAGTGAGTAGGTCTTGGAAAAATCTACCAGTAAAAAAAACTATTTAAAACAGTGTTTTCGTTCGTGTAGAGTTACATCTTTGCATCATGTAAAGCATCCCAATAAGACACATTCAAAATATAGTGATAAATGAGAGCAGTTACTCTTTTATAATAAATTATTTCTGATCAAACTGCTGCCCATCAGAGCCCAAGACAAAGAGAAAAGACAGCAGTGACTCAGATGACTCAGTCTTTAAATGTCTGTCAAGACTTGAAAGAAGCAACAGCATCCAAACTAACTCACCATCAACATTAGGAGACAAACAACTCCTGTTAGATGTCCCAAAACAAAAAGCAGAACATTTGTTTCTGCAACATTGTTCTTTGTCTAAACATGAGCCTTTAAACGCCTTAAAATTATCCTTAAACGACCTTTCATTTAAAGGAGACATATGATTTTAAATCATCTTTGTCACATTTAAATCATTCAGTTGGGGTCTAAATAAAGTGGAACTTCAATGCTTTGGTCTGAATTCCTCCTTATTGTAACTCCACAAGCCCCTCTTTCACCCCTGTTCTGATGTGTGTCTCAAAGCAGCTCGTTTTAATGCTGTTCATTTAAACCTAAATGAGACGCTTCACACCCCCTGCAGCTTCTAGAGCGGTGCATTCTAGTTTGATCGAAGGGTTTACGACTATATAGCAGCACAGAAATGTTTTATTTACAAATTAATTAAAAGATGTCAACAACAGAAGACTTGTCCATCCAGCCTTACATGTTGGAGCCAGAGTCTGACCCAGAGCCAGAGGAGATTGAAGACCACAGAACTGTAGTTGGTAAGTCCAGACCTTATTTGGCAGTTCCATCGCAAATAATGTGACGTAATTGTTCAGAAAATGTCAGAAAATAAGAAATCTGGTTGAAGTTATGACTCAAAAAGAATATAAAGACATCTTTGCAGCACTTGGAGAGACTAAATTCAACTTTTCTGACTCAAAGTACACAACAAAATGTACTTAACACCTAAAACAGTGGAATTTTGCATGATATGGCCCCCTATAAATTTGAGATTAATCTTCTTTCAAGTATAATGTGACAGCCAACACTCAAGTTAAAAGAACTGGTATAAAAGCACAAACAAGAAGAGGCGAGACACACATACATGAAACACGGATGTAGCTCTGCTGTGGCTCATGCAGTCAGGGGTGTCTCACCTCTTTCTCATGATACTATAATGCAGCTCCTCCTCCTGCTTGATGTGGGCATGATCCCCACCGGCCCGCTCGCTGCCTTCGCTGTCGTCACTGCTGAAGATTGAGGCCAGTTCCTTCTTGGGCACTCGGTTGGGTGGAAGGGGGATGGTGCGTTTCTCTGCCAGGCGCCCGCGGTTCTGTAAACCACAGAAAAGGAGACTCTTTAGCAACAAGCTTCACCTGTTTTCAGCTAGAGTAGTTTCCTATTTCACAAGAGAAAACCTCTTTTTTAAGCTATGAAAGATGTAATCTGTATTCAAATCTGCATGCACAGCTGAAACTTCAGTGTTTTATTAGGCAATATGCACCGATCAACTGAGCATTCTTGAAAAAAAAAATTCAATTTAAAACACTTGGTATTAAATTTAAGGATTAAAACTATTAAAATATAAAATGAGTGATCTAAATAGTTTATTACACATAATTAATCCACTTTTAAACTGCTTTAAAGTAACAAATATAACCATTATAGCATAAATAATTGGATTGATCTTATTTTAATTCAACTCATGTTTGTAAAATCAGAGGCTAAATATGACCTGATATAAATCTAAAAAGGGGAAGTTCTGTGAACAGCTAATCCTACTTGTATATGTGAAATATCTGCATTTAACTGAGAATAATAATGACAAAAAAGTGTCTTTTAAAGGAGTCAAATTCCAAACTTCTGGCATACAATCTATTTTACATCCTGCTGAGCTAACGAGCCACACCTGCATCACTTCAATGATGATAACAGACCATTTACAAACCGGGTCACATGCTGTGAACTGTTCTTCTGATTGGCTAAGGCACTACTGTCATGAATCTTTTATGGCCTGAGCTACAGCTGACTGCTGTATCAAAGTGTATGTAATTTATTAATAATTTAATATTTTGTGGTCCAGATGGAATGAGTTGTGGGCCACATCTGTTGACAATTAACGCTTTAGATTCTGTTACATAAGGATTTATTCCATCATTACTTTTTATAATTCTAATTAAAAGTAATAAGAAAAGTACTGTAAGTTGGTTTGTACAATGCATGTTCATTGCATTCAACGCTGACAAGAGAAAACAGCAGATGATATATGAGTGTAGCCTCAGGAGAGTAAAGGGAGTGACCTTTATTGTGACCTGCAGAGGTCACTGCGGATTTCCGTGGCCCTATCGCAGAGTCACGAGCGAAAAGGGAGAAAGGAGAGCAGAGGAATTAGCTAGCTTGGAGGAGTGAGAGACGGTGAAAGTAAAACAGAATGAGTCAGAAATTGAAGAAGAGCAAATGAACAATAGGGTGAGGAGACAAGCTAACACAGAGAAGGAGGAGAGTAGCTGTGGGATTGTAGAGAGAGAAAATACAGAAATAAAAGAGAATGTGGAGGGTCAACGCATGAAAGAGAAAAGCTCCACAGAAGGAAAGTCTGTCCAGTGTAGGAGAGTGGACTTGGATTGGAAACTATTCTCTTTCACTCTCAGCCTACATCTCTGCTCTTATTCCCGAACGCCTTCTAGCCCTGCAGCTATCCCTTCCACCACACGCAACCCCCCACACTCCTCCCCTTCCCCTCCTTCCCTGGCTCCATCCATCCCAGGAGGTGCAGAAGCTTGAGTGGCAGGCGGGGGCAGGAGGAGGGATATGGGGGCTCCTAGCCAAGAGGCAAACAGGTGCAGCCCCTCTGGAGTATCTCAAATGGCAGACATTAAAACAAGTTTGGGGGGGGGGATGAAAACATCCCTCAGGATGAACAGGCCACAGGGTTCTGCACATTTTTCTTCTTTTCCTTTTCCTGTGTTTTGCCAGGAAAGAGACTTTAATTCCTCTATACTTTCTTGCTAGAGATTCTTACAACTTGTTCTTCAGGACAGGTTTGTTTTAGATTAGTACTGGTCTCTTCTCACAAGGTCACAAAGGAGGACTTTAGTGCCGAAGACCAAAAAGGATGTTAAAGGGAGTCAACAAAAACATAAAGTCATACATTGCATGATGTGAGCATGTCCATTCTATACAAACATCTCAACCTCTGGAAAAACACTCATGTAAACTAATTCACCATGAACATATAAAAGTGGAGATACTCTCAGATATACACACACCTGTTACTGCTCCTTAGAATTCCCCTCTAAAGCGGGGGATTTTACTTGGAGTAAGCAGCATTGCAGTGTATACAAAAATAGATTTTCTGTGAGCAGTCGTGACTGCGCCTGTGTGTGCGCGTGTAGACAACCACCCACATGGCCGTGACATACCCAGGCTGACAGCCCCCATCCCTTCCTTCCTCCCTCCTCCCTCCTCCCGGAAAGCCCCAATCCTTTCTTTAGTGGCACTGACGCAGAACTGGGGGTGAGCTCCCACTGCTTCCGGCAACACTTCCGTAGCACGGAGGAGGGCTCTCCGAAACAAAACATGAAGCAGAACACACCCCGGGCAGCCCACGTAGGAGTGCTCAAAGGAAGAGTGTCGAGCTCTCGAGTTCGAACGTGCATGCACAAACACATGTGTGTGTGCTGAGCTGAGGCAACCTTACTGTGTGTGGTCAACCTCCTTTCAGCCATGGAAAAAAGTCGCTCATAAAAGTCCCACTAAAAGCACCTCTATGAATATCACCTCCCACGTTTTCTGTCTGACAGTCAAGCAGCCAAGAAATATATCTGGGCTTCATATTTTTGAGCAAAAAAAAAGCAAAAAACGGACATATACAGACAACTGTATACTGAATAATCAAACACACCGATCAAACTGCCTTGACTGAAATAAAATGACCGTATCAGGGCATTTTTTTAAACATTCAAAAACACTTCCAATAAACCAAATCAAATATGCATTGAGACAAATATAAGCCTGAACAATTACCTAAATCTGACGTACAACCTCAACGGAAAGCTGTTACCCACGGGTGATTATTATTGGCATCACTGTTCAGACACAAAAATATCGGATCTATATTCAACAGACTTCTTCCCATTACTCATGAGAACACCAAACAATGACTAAAACAGCGCAAACCATAAGGGTGTTGAGTGGTTACATTTTCTCTCTGCATCTCGGTGCTTATACAATAACAAAGACAATAGAAGCTGATTTATAAGGTTGAACTTTGCAGCTCAGTTATTTAAAGCAATTAAATGTCAGGTTGGGTTTCAAAGTGCAGTTAATTCAGAAAAATCACCACCTTTTGGAGCAGTGTTACAGGAAAATAATCTAATACTTAAAGTCAAAAATGCACAATACAAAGTTGCTTTGACTTTTTTTAGACAAAGTACACAAGCTAACAATCCAGTAAAAATGAACTCACCGATTGCAGATTTCTGGCCAATCACCCGTTTTTAAAAAGTCTGACCTGCTGATTCTGATTTTGGCAGATTTTTTACAACAAACTCTGTCATGAGTTATAAGGTCACAATACACTTTCAATGTTCCAATCTTTTTTTTTATTGAAAACACTGGACAATATCCTTGAAACAATACAAACTTATCTCTCTAACAGCAGAGCAAAATGTAACAGTGGCTAATTTTCTGACCTTTGCAGAGATGGATAAGATTGGTTGGTAAGATCAGCTTCTCATGTAACAATCATCCAACAATCTCCCAATATTAAGGAAATTGGGGCCAATAAATTGGTGCACCCCTACCAAGAACCCACTGCTGTTGCGCCCTTTAGCTTCCAAGCGAGGTGGCAACAGAGCCTTAACAGTCAACATATGATAAGATCCAGGATGTGATGATGTGATGCCTCCAGTCACCCTTTGGGTCAAAATGACCCATGAGCTCTTGGGAGTCATTTTGACCCAAAGACAACAGGAGAGTTAAGGC
The DNA here is from genome assembly GCA_031762555.1 of Cynodonichthys magdalenae. Lineage (NCBI taxonomy): Eukaryota > Metazoa > Chordata > Actinopteri > Cyprinodontiformes > Rivulidae > Cynodonichthys > Cynodonichthys magdalenae. Next base: position 16,374,280 of record JARVJO010000024.1, on the reverse strand, counting down.
CTGTGTGACCACCCTGCTACCAGATTACTTTTTCAGTGAGGAATGTTAAAAAATAAAGTCAAGTTCAAACTTCTGGAACTTATGTGGGTGATGTTGTGAATATGTCACTTCCTGGTCCCTTTAAATGAAACATTGTGGTACTATAGCCGAAAAACAGCTCAGAATTAGAGTAGAAGTTAGCCAGGCGAGCAGAAAATTGGAAGCGTTCTCTCTAAATTTACCTCAGACTTTTTAAAATGAGCTCTTGTGGAAAAGTGAGCTAATGAGTGTGTGTTATTTTCTTCTTTCTCCTTGCGTTATTTCCTGAAAGGTGCAGCACCCTGCCGCTGGCTCCAACTAGCATGAGCAAGCACATACACCCACACGCACACAGCAGTAGCTGCCCGTGACATTCCTGCAGCTGCGGCGCTCTCGCTGCCTCACACGCGCCCCCCCGGCAATCTCCCTGGGGGACGAATGCCTAATGAGTCACGCGCCTGTCTGCCGTTACCTCGCAGCCTGTGTGTGTGTGGAGGCGGGATGGCGGGCCGACTTGGCGCGAGCACTAGGGGAAAGGGGGGAGGGGGAATGAGTAGAGAGGAGAAAAAAAATGATTGCGAGGGTGAGTTAGTGTGTTAAAGCGGTCATTACAGCGATAACCACAGAGCTTTACACAAGGCCAAAATAAAATATTTGTGCAAAGTCTAACATCTCAAAATTTTCCAGCTAAATTAGCTGTCAAGATATGCAATTTTGATTTGAACTGTTTGTATATCACCTATGATAACCACTAAATGAGCACAATTCATTATCAAAAGTCTGCCACATACTTTGCAATAAATGAGGGAAATCATGATTTGTTGCCAACAATTATGCGTTTGTTTGTTTACATTCAAACATTGAGAACGCAACAAATGAGTGTCAAAAATAATCGCCGTATGTAAGGAGTCAGAGCGAGAACAATGATGTAGAAATTGTGTTAAAACCATAAAAATGTAAAAACACTGGAGCATTATGGATTTAAATCTTTTTAGCATTAGTCCCGCCTCCTGAGCTATTAACCAGACATACTATTTCACAGGTGCATCTATAAAAGATGATCTGACCCAATGTGAGCTTTGGTTTAACTGAGATCATTCAGACAGCAAACATAATCCATTTTAACATTGTTTTTGTGAATAATCAAATTAAGTAATGGTTTAATTTAAATATTAACAAGACTAACAGTAATCAGATTTTCCCAGTAGCACCATTATGATGTTTATATGAAGGATTGTGAGGATAATGTGAATGGAAAGTTACTGGAAATGAAAAGCACAAGAAACCAGACAAAACTGTGCTGCTGTTTCTTGCATGTAGCACATTAATGCACCTTAAAACTTCAGGACTTACATTAAAAAGAAAGTTTTTTTTGTGTCGCCCAAAAATGCTTTACCTAACACAGACAAGAACAGTTTTGCCCAAGTCTGTCTGTATCTATAAGTTCTTCTGTCTGTTAGCGAACTAGCTCATAAACAACTGGACAAATTTTAATGAAACCAGGAGGAAGGAAGATTAGGATGAACTAAAACTGACTAACCTTAAGAGTCTAAACAACTCATGACGGTTGCCACAGTCTGACCTTGAAATGCATAAAATATGATACGACTCAGTTTCACAGATTTTTACGAATTAGCTGTGATAGTAGCTGAGACAACAAACACCTTTAGCTTCATCAAAATTTACAAGACGCTCTGAAAGTTTTGCCATCAACATGTTGGAGCTAATTGTCAGTTAGCACCACAGCTAATCAACATTTAGCAACACAGAAATTGATAAAAATCCATCAGTTTGTACATGCTGAGCTACAATTTGATGTGGTAGTAGCTGAGAGTCATTCATAACACATACACCGAGCACGACATTCCACGATATCTCATGAAATTATGCATGACGAGTGTCTAGATTTGACCAAAACGGTTGTTCCGCCATCATTTAACACAAGACGGTGAAACTCTATGAAAAGCAGCAGATGATATGATTTTTTCCAAGGAATTCCAGCCCTTTAGTTTTATCTGAAGTCATAACAGAGTTTGTACGATATTCCATGGAGCTTATAGTGCACATTCTAAGAGAAAGGAATACAAAGCCCATCATACCGTACATGCCAGAGATGAGCCTTAAATATGTCCAGCTTTATTATAATCAAACTGTTAAAGTAAAGAGAAATAACTATAAATTACTGTTGGGGAATGCTAACAAAAGCATGCTAATGTGCTTTTAAACTGTTTTATTACCTACGCAGACATAAACTTACAGAAAACACTCCTGAACTTTTATTATTTTTTTTTATTTTACTATAAGAATGTTCACTTCTACATTTCTATTGTATTTGCATTCAATATAAACTACAGCTCCCGTTTTAAAATTGTTTTAGTAAGACTATTATTACAGCTAAGTCTTTAATTGTGTGCCAGTGGCTTTTGAGGTTTTATTTTTCTTAAAATCTTAACCAGGGACAAAAAAATACTAATTAGTTAATGACCAAAGCCCCTTGTGTAATGTCTGTATTATTTTTAAGTTAAATTATTACATATTTGTACCGCCCCTGTTCAAGTAAAGCTTTAATAAATTTAATTGGCTGATTTTACAATCCCACTGAGATTACACAAAGATAGAGTTTAAAAGTTGATCTTCGTCAGCTTATCTAGCTGGTGTTGAACATATTGAATCTTCAATATGTTCCAAGGGTAGAAAAGCAAAACTGAAACTTTTCACAACATATTTTTAAAGAGGCTGTTTGAACAGAAAAACACAAACGTCTCTGCAAAATATCCACATCATCCAGTGTGAGGCATCATCTATTTCTTGTATATCTGGATGATCTCATATGAGTTTTACTAATTTCTAACATGCAAACACATTTGTACACATAAAGCTGATCCCAAATCTTGTTTGGGTCAGATTTTTAAATGGTTTGGAGTAATTTTATCAAACAGCGTTATCTTTTAAGTTTGAGGTTCTGGTTTGATGTTCAGATGTCTGAGTGGCTCCACATGTGAAGTGTTTGTGAAAAAGAACATGTTTGAGTTTAGAAATGCAACTATTAGTCAGTCATGAGCTGAAGCCTTAATGCTCCAACTTTAGAGAGTAAAAATGGACCTGGAAAAATAAAGCTGATATCAGATAGCGGTGTGTGTGTGTGTGTGTGTGTGTGCAGACTTTAGGCAACACTTGGCTGTTGAAGGCCATGTGTGAGAAAGAGAAAAAAGTGAGAAAGCGCTGCAGGGCAGACAGGCATGCGACCAAGATCCACGCCTTCTCAGCACACACACACACACAAAACAAGCACACGCACACATATACACACATGCAGCAATACATAAACACCCATGCTTTCCCGCACACTCGGCCCCCACGCGCTGAGCCGAGCGGGCAGTTGCAGCCCAGTGGAGCGGCACAAGAGCGGGGGGGAGGTTGGGGAGGAGGAGTGGGGCAGAGGGCGAGAGGCGGCGAGGTGGAGGAGAGGCTGCTGGCTCGGCGCTGGGAGGTCAGTGCCGGTGCAGTCAGGCGTGCATGCGCGCCTCTTGCTCTCCCCCTCTTGTTTCTTTCCTCCTTCCTCCCTTATTGTGTGTTTGTTTAGGCCCACAGAGGAAAGCTGCAGTCAGGTAACCACTGCGCCTTTCTCTCCCCTAAAAAACACAAGGGGGAAGTGGAAGCAGACTGAGGCTGTGGTCGGTAAAAAAAAAGGAAAATTTTCTCTAGTTTTTGGTACTTGTACAAGTTCAGTTTCATTTCAGCAAAAAAATCTGGTGTAAACTTTGGCGAATTAGAAATAAGAGCATGAATGTTAATGGTTTTGTAAATATGCTGAAGTAGTGCACAACTTCCTGCTTTAATGGTTTAATTTCAGTGATGAGCTTTAGTTAAACTTAATGATTTATGCTGACAAACTTAACCCACACAGAGGTAGCACAAAAATACTACACTGATAGAAAATGTCTCATTCGAGTGAGACTCAAAATACTGAAGGTCCCATGAAGAATATGTTCAATTATATTTGGAAGTTACAGCTGTGCTGTTGTGTTTTCAGTGTTCTGATTGTCTCTCATTGCAAAATGTGAAGGTAAAGGCTGAATGATGTATTTGTCTGTGTGCTTCTGTTCATTTGTCAGCACAGTTAGCAAAATATCTTGTGAATCACCAAATGGATTTTAATGAAACTGAAATTAATCCTTGAGTTGACGTCTATAACTGGACAACTTTTGGACTCATTTTAATTTAAATGGCTGCCACAGCTATCACATATAAGCTAACACAAAAAATGGCTCTAATGCAGTCGGTTTCACAGAAACTGAGTTAAAATTAGGTGTGGTCGTAGCTGACCACCATTCTAAAAACATCCTGTTGGTGTTTTCAGATCATGCAAGATCACATGAGATTTTCTTGTATTGCATGAGACTGTTCACATCATCATTTTTAAGGTTTGACCTAAATGGCTGTAGTTCCATCATTTCTCAACATAAAATGAATCTTAGTTTAAAAGTCTGGCATGAAACGCGGCGGGGGATATGCATTCCTATAACTGTGCCTGCTGAGGCAGAATGAGCCTGAAGCGATCAGAGAAAACCAAATGTTTAAAAATGCAAACACATGTTTCTTAAAGCACAAATGGCGGGGAGGAAGTTTTTCATGAGACATGGTCATGAACGTCAATGCGATAAACCACATTTGGATAATAGACAGATGCTCCAACATACTTTAGCCACATTTTAGCAGAGCACACACACACCCTCATCAATCACATCAGTTCACACACACCCACATTCAGCTCTAAGTATTTAGCATCTTTCTGAAAAAGCGAGTGGCTAATTAGCTTAACTACGCTGTTTATTCTCAATAAATAATTCATACACAGAAAGATGGCATCAGGCACAAAAGTGGTTTCACTTAAGCGAATGAATGTGTGAGTGTTGTGTATCTCACATAAAGTCTAGTTCACTTTTTGGTCTGTATGAGACAGAGACATAATGCACTTTATGCCAGAGCCTCACTTAAAAGCTAATTGGTCCAATAAGCTAAAGAGACACACAATAAGGTGCACAAATTTACTTGGGACCGCCACAGTGCTGCACACTTCGGGGCCACTGAGCAATTTCAGGGTTACCATAGCAACATCTGATAAGCAACATGTGTAAACAACAACACTCAACAGACAAACCGAACAACAGATGGACAGCCTTTAGAGCGAAATCCATAACATAAAACCACTTTCTATAATTTCACTTAATGCGATAAATGTTCATCAGGGAAAGGTGCTGAGGCTGGTAAGGAATTTTGAAGAAAAAAGCCCCGACTGCACATTGTGTTTGTGCAGATGTGTGGAACTGTGTTCTCAGTTCCACTTTGAGAGAGGAGCCCTTGATTGGAGGAGGTCTTCACAAGCCGGAGGAGGGGAGAGCAATTTCCTCCCGGCCTCCGCCAGTTCCGCTGAAACAACAGAGCAGAGGAAGCCCAGCTCTCCCAGGAGGAGACACACATCCACACACACACACGCCGATGCACACACAGGCTGACAAGCTGGCAAGTTAGCCACACAATCACAGGCATATTACACCACAAAGTAATCCAAACACACATACAGAAAAATGCATCAACTAGCAAGAAACTTCTGCATTACATCGATCTAAGATAAATCCTAGAAGCACCTGATAATTAAGGTCAAAACAATATATTTTGCAATTCAAACATTAATGTTAAGGTTTTTACACTTTGTCATGACAAGCAGCCTGTGCACACGCAGCAAATTAAGTCCTGTGATTTCTGTGCAGGCAGGTGAAGTGTCTTCCCCAACAGCTGCTGCACTTTATGATCGCTTGCCTCATGCCTATAAGCGAAACAAGATCACTCGAAGTTCAGCCGTCAAACTTTCAAAATAAATGTCTGCATGAGGTAATTTGTGTCAGTAGGCAGGCCTGTGTGTGTGTGTGTGTGTGTGTGTGTGTGTGTGTGTGTGTGTGTGTGTGTGTGTAACAGAGAGCTCATCAGGGAGGGAGTGCTGGCTGCCATGCCCTGAGGGGAGTCAGTGGGGAGAGAAGGAGACGCCAGTACAGGCCATACAAGTCCCGCTGAATTCCCTCCTTCATCTAACCCTGACTGCCTCACACTGAACTGCCAACAAACACGCTTTTCCTCTGTCTCAGTGTGTGTGTGTGTGTGTCATGGTGATATTAACTTGGTGGGTTAGGCTTTAGGCTTTTACCACCTCAAAAGGAAGCGGGAGAGCAGGCGAGAAAGACTGCAACAACAACCTTAAGGCTCTCATTTCTCTGCTTACGTAAGTAACAAAGTTTCCTCCGTCACTGCTGTAATTGAAGTGGAACTGAACGAGCCACGGCAAGCCAAAAGCCAATCACTCTAAAATCTGTAATGAGCCTAAACATAACCGAACACGTCCAAAAAAGCCAAATCCCTCTGTAAAAATACGACATAAACGCTTCCACAGTCTGCTTCCTTCCTCCACCCTCCCTTGTGTTAATTTGTTTTGGCTGCACCCTTTGTGCCGCGGTGTAGGTCTTCATTCTCTGCTGGAAGAAACGTCGCTGGTTTACCTGTATCACTCAAACACCTCCGGCTTATCAAAAACGCCTTTGCCTTGCGTGCCTCGCACACAATAATCAGCAGTGGCTACGCTCAGTAGCTTGCTAAGCCTCTTACACCCTTCCCTCAAGATTAGTGCTTGGGAGCGACGACAGATGCGCTCCGTGGTGATAAAAACACACACATATGCAGACACACACACACACCCCGCTGCACCTGTGTGAACAGATTTGACGGCGGCGTGCTTGCCCAAAGCTTACACACACACACACACACACACAAACAGAGTGCGGTGATGCCATAATCATGACACACCTGCAAGGCCTCAAGGTTTGGCTTGACGCCACTGGTTCAAGCCCAGAGGAAAGAACTAGGCAAACAAGAGTTCAACGGCCAGGTGAGGAAGCTGGCTCAGTCTGACAGAAATGAGTTTAACCAACAATAAACTGTGTGTCAAGCAGACAACTTTTGCAGCTCTGTGTCGCTTAGTGTTTTTTTTTAATACTTTGCATCAACAAAAGGATAAAACTGGATTTGATGTTCATGCTGAGAAAAATTACCATCAAAGTTGACATGTGAGCCTGTGGGGTCTTCAACATGAAGGTTACAAAGACTCATATGGTCTTACACACATTCAGAGCAGTGGAGAAGTGTGGCAGAAAAATAACATGACAATAAAATTATAGTGCGATTAATCCAGCTTTTACACAAGCTAAGCTAAATCTAATAATAAATATTCAAAATATAAATGAGAGCATTACAGAAAAGTGTATAAAGCAAATCTGGTTAATATTTCAACAATAACAAAAACAGTTGTCTTTACTTTAAAATAAAACTAAATAATCCTTTTTAGCAATCCTTGTTTATCACCAGAACACAGAAGGGCACTGAAGCAGCAAAATCACTAATAAACATGACAGACAAAAGTATTCTTACCACTGGAGATGAGATTCGACAGCCTGGACAGTCACAGATGGGAGGGTGCACCTGTAAGATTCCTTTGGACATGAGAGTCTTGAGACTTTTCCCTGGAAACAAAAGAGATGCCCATTAGAGGACATACCATCCAGTAAGCTCGTCTCCTCTGTGACACCACATTTAACAAGAACCACCTAAAACTGAACATTCCAGAGTCAGTTCCTGTAAAGAAGTCACTTCTATTCAACGCTGACATTAGCTCTGCCCAAAGTCCTGAGTGGGCAGCGAAAGAGACAAAGGTCTGCAGTCATCTGTCCATAAGAATCACTATATTCAACTATTAGGCTATCATTTTTTATCTGGGGGCGACACCCTCCCTCTTCACATCTTGTCAGCTCTGAGTAACCTCTGTGTGTGCGTGTGTGTGCGTGTGTGCGCGTGTGTAAGACTGTGCACCAGGCACAGACATTGCTTAAAATGTTGTTTTACAAACCAAAATAACCAAAACAATGAAGACTCAGGACAAGATTGTTTGGGCAGAAAAAAATAGTAAACTCATCCAAATATACAAATTTACTTTTATAAAACAGATCTATTAAGCTCTTATTCTCAAACAAAGTTATTATTATCCAAAGTTACTTTAAACTCAACATGCACTGCGTAAAAGTGTCAGCACTCATGCACGGTTGCACCTGTACTTTATAAACTATTATACCAGGTTGGAGGGGAAAAAAAACATGAAAAGTCTAATTCTCTTTTCACCTCAGCGCTGTGAAGCCAGTCCAGATGGCCCGGTGTGGTGTGTGATCGCAGCCCGGAGTCTCTGTCAGAGACTCGGAGGGTGCGTGGAGGACATTCGCCTCTGCCTCCTTTACGCACTGACGGCTGTAACCCTTTCACTCCAAAACTCAGTACCGGACCACCAGACCCAACTTGTTACAGAAAGTAGAGTCCATAACGCTTTAAAGGGTCTCTTCCCAGCCATGAATCGTGAGGAAAGTTAAGTGTTGCTCTTACCTTTGTGCCGAATGCTCCGTTTCCAGTCTTTGGCGGTCTCTCGTCCACTGACGAACTGGAACTCGTTGGGGGTGAGCCACTCGCCCCTGTATTTAATCGAGGGTCCCTTGCTGCCCTGACAGAGTTTGTTGATATAAAGCAAAGCCTTGTTTTCCCCGCACTCCACCTCGATGCACGGCTCCCCGTTGTCGAAGAAGGGCTGAAAGTCGGGGATGGAGGAGAACCTCTCCAGCATTAAGTCGTCCGTGTGATGGTGGTGGAGGTGCTGGTGATGCAGCGCCGAGTCGTGGAGCCCTAGGTACGCGCGGTGATGGGCGAAAAGGTGGTCGTAGGGTGGCGGATGCGGGGTCACCACGGGGATGGCGGCGGCGTTTAAAGGGGCCAGGTATTCGGACTGGTTGAAGGCGGTCAGAGCCATGTCGTCCCCATCCAGCCGCTCCTTCTTGATGGCAGGCATGTTCGAAGCGGAGCCGAGCGCCGGGAACAAGTGAAAAGCCGCTCGGCGGAGCAGACTTCAGCGTCCTCCTGCTCGTGCGCGCGTTGGGTTGACCCAGACTTGGAGACGCGCCGCTCGCTTTTACGCAGAGCCCCCCGTGTCTCCGAGAGATAGCGGTCTGGTGAAGTTGCCGGATAGATTCCCATTCAGTAGTTAGCAGCTCGCAGCTCCTACCTCCCACATCTAATCTCCCTCGCGCTGTTAATAACCTGACATGCTTCTGGGAAGCCCTGAGCCCCACTGCGATCTGCCGCTCCGAGCGCGTCCTATAGCTCGGATTTCTTTTGCCTCAAGGGGGAAGTTTGGAATAAGATTTATAACATAATATTATTGCTGATCGGATTTTCACCAAAACAGAGAAATAATCTTCAAAATTAAACCAAATCAATCAGTTTAGGACTTCGTGTGACTAATATTATAACTCCACACAAAAATAAACGTCACTAACATTAATTTAAACCAGCTTGTCATTATTCTGAGACAAGAGACTAAACTTTGAGGCTTTAATAGTCCAGGGTCATTCTGTCACATTAACAGAATTGAAAGATTTGGAATAGTTGTTAAATTTAAACTCTAGTTTGGAGTCACGCTGAAGTTCACAGACCCAGACCAAACAAGATTTGCGCTCTCCGCCGCTTCTCGGTTTGGCCCATTTAAACAGCAGAGGCTTGGAGAGGAAGAGCTCAGGGGGGACTGCGAGGGACGGCGCTTCAGTGCGTAAAAGGCAGGAACCATAAACTGAGAGCACGAGGAAGTTAACCCGCGTGCACCAACTTAACTGAATTTACCCCCACCCCCAAATCTTCTGGTTTTCAATAGTTTGTTAAATTTAGACCCAAAAGATGATGGGTTGTTCTGTCAAAGCTCAACACTTGACCTATTAAGTTTAAAAAAAATAAATAAAAATTCAACACATTTCAGGTTCTCACTTCAACAGCTTGAGATCAGATGTTTAAAACGCCACGGCCACAGGCCACCAGAGATCCACACTCTGGGATCAAACTCAACAATCATACTGGTTCTGTTTCACCAACAATAACTCCACCTTCAGTTTCCACAGAACTGCTCGACCCGTGCGAAAACACCAAACCTATATAGGGCTGAATTGTCCAGAAATTTGTTATATATATATGAATATATATATATATATACAGTATATATATATGTATATATATTAGGGGTGTAAATCACCAGCTTTATCACGATACGATATTACATCGATATGTTTGGATGACGATTCGATATTTCTCAATATCACACAATCTGTCATCTGCCTGATATGATTTCGATTCAATTCAATTCACAAGTCTGGATTTGGACACGGGACACAATGTGATATATTGCAATACATTGTGATACTGTTAGCAAAGCTGTATATTGCCATTTTTTTCCTGCAAAATAGCATAAAGGGCACACCATGCATTACATGCATAAATCAGATTAAATTCAGTTTATTTTTATTCAAGCAGAAGAACACTGAACAAGTTAGAACTGCATTTGCAGTCACATTTCTACATCTATCCTCAATTAAAAATTGAGACAGTATTTTTGAGAATTGATATATATCAGAGAATGAAATATTGTGATATTTTGGTGTATCAATATTTTTTACACCCCTACTTAAACCCAATTTACACTTCTTTCACAAGTTGAAATTATTTGATTTAAAGTTCCATAAAAAGGTTCTAAACAGAATCTTGTGTTATTTTATTGTTGGCACTGCCTGGTTTGCTGATTGCTCGTTATTCCAGTAAGAATTAAACTCATTTTTTTTCCTATTTAGATCATTACTAGAAACATCTACTGGTAAAAATAATATTTGTTAGACTTTTTCAGGGAACCACACTTCAAAAGTGTCTAAAGCCAAACTGCACGTTTGTCTTTTCAAAGTATTTTGTTTGTTGTCTAATGAGTAATAATTTGAGACTAAACTTTTTCCAATAACGGACAAAATTAAGCTTTTAATCCATGTCTTTTATTTTACAAGCAGGTGTACATGCAGAAACTTTAAGAACATCTTTGTGGAACCTGTGCAAACATGTTGCTTTAACTGGACTTAAACCAAAGCCCTGGACCACATTTTCTGAAAGCATTTTTCTTCTCCACGCTGTCTGCGCGGCAGGTTCCCCTGAGCTCCCGGAGCTTATGAGCAAAAACCACATCTGACCCTCATTCAGCGGAGAACCACCCAGGTGGATCTACCACCAACACATGGAATAGCCATTCCAGCAGCAGCAGAGGAGGGGTCCAAAGCGCTGTGTGTCAAGAGCTTATAAATTAGCCCAAACTGCCTCTGACACACACAGGAAGGAGGCTCACCACACCGCAGGCGGAAGCGGTGCACGAGACAGCCAGAGTCCACGGCCTGGCCAGAACTGGTGCAAAATACCAAACGAACACACACACTCAAACACACACATCCTTGTACTTGCATAAAACCGAGGACTTTGTATTGACTTCCATTCATTTTTGTAACTGTATTTATGCCTAACCCAGACATTTTCCCTAAAACAAACCATTACTGATCTATTCCTAAACCTAACCTGAACCAAAACTTAATTCACACCATACCTCTAAACCTGACTAGTGAAGCGCAGTAAAGCTGCAAATAAAATGAGGTCATTGAAGCGGTCCTCACTTTACATCAAAGACCTCACTTTGATAGTAACTATGTTGCAAATGCTCCTCACTCTGTAGTGGAAACAAGTGCACACACACACACACACACACACCAGCTGCTGAAGATGATGGAGGTCTTCAGACTGACGTTTTTTCTTTTGGATACAAGTAACTGTGATGTCTGAGGAAAATGTAATGGGATTAAAAGGAAAGAAAAACAGAATTTACACTAAAAGCTGACAAAAGCAAGAACTCTATATCACTTTTCCAAATCCCACCCAAAGACATGAAAAAAGTATTTAAATCCTTACAAATTTCTTCTGTTTTGCTGTTTTGTCCCACTTAAATACTTCAGATTAGAGGATAAATATTAACTTCAATTAATATTCGATGTGTCAATTAAAGCTGAGTACAATTTCATTATCCACACCAAAGCCTGACTTCTGTTCTGCCAGACCTGTAGAATCAAGAAATCACCTAAATACAACCACTATCAACAAATGGAGAAAACAGAATGGTGAACCTTCCCAGGAGTGGCTGGCTGACCAAAAGTCCTCTAAGACCACATTGACGATTCATCCTGGAGGTTCCAACAGAACACAAAACATCTAACCCCTTAACAGTTGCCCCTGAAATTCCTTAAAAGCCTTTCGACATGTTTTTATACTATGTAAGGGTGTCGTGCTAAAGGTAAGAACCAGAGGAAGCTGTCTGACATCTATGGTT
>JARVJO010000024.1:16328950-16361846 GCA_031762555.1 Cynodonichthys magdalenae | reverse complement strand
TCTGGAAATGTCTGGAAACGTTTAAAGGAAAAAACTGCCCCGTTTTTGCCCACCGGTGGAAGAAAGACTGTTAAGGGTCTAAAGCCCTGCAAACTTTAGTTACCTCAGTTAAAATCAGAGATCATGATTTAACAATCAGAAATAGATAAAGGGCAAAAATTGGCTCCATCTGAAAGTTCCAAAACTCCTGCTGAGAAAAAAAGAACACAAAGTTTCATCTCACAATCGCCGGAAACATTTTGATGATCCCCAAGACTTCTGGGAAAATATTCTGTAGACCGATGAGACAAAAGTGGAACTATCTGGTTTAAACCAACACTGCATTGAAGAAAACATATCAAATCAACAGTCAGACATGGTGGTGACAGTGTGATGGTCTGGGGATGCATTGCTGCTTCAGGATCTGGATGACTTGATGGAACTATGGGTTATCCTCTGAAAATCCTGAAGGAGAACATCCATCCATTCGTTTGTGACCTTAGGTTTAAACACACCTGAGTTCTGCAGCAGCAGGATTCCTCCACAGTGATGTGAGCTGTGGTTGTTGTTACCAAAGGTGTCACAACCTGGCTTTAGGTTTAGGGGTGAATTGCTTCTTTTTTTTTTTTTTTTTACATAGAGTCAGGTTAAAATGAATAGTTTTATTCTCTTAAAAATGAAATCAATATTTAAAAGCAGCATTTTGAATGTTACCTTCGTCCAATATTGACACGTGTTTCCTGAATATAAAAAATAAATCTGTAAAGGGTCAAAATGTTTCACAGCTCTGTAAAGTCCAAAACAGGAAATTGAAAGGCAACATTTTCACTTTAACAACAATGTCTCCTTCCACGTGTTGTTGGATACGTTACTGAACAGCAGCGCTGACATGAATCATGACCTGCTGACATTTACGGCGCATGTTTATAAAAAAATACATTTCAAGGAAGTGAGACGCTACATTTCAGAAGAAAAGCTCTCTCAGATTCTCTCTTCATCGAAGCAGCCCTCGCCGCAACAAAATGTCTCGATGGAAACCTTGTTGATAAGTGCGTCGGTTGCACTATTGGGAGAGCCCTGGTGAAACTAGTCATAAAGGGGGACACCCATGCCGACACCCACTGCCCATTCCTGCTCGTGACTCATTTTTGTGGGCTAATAGCAAAGGGGTTCCCCACACATGTACAGTGACAATACTCGAGCTTTCACATCTTCAGAAAGTGGTTTGGTGTTGAATGAGTCGATGTTTTCCATCAGCTTTAGAGAAAGAAACTCTTTGTGATGTTAAGAATACCTTGTTTAACCTTTTTGCCTCCTTTGACCTTTTCACGTTCCTCCTTCCTTCCTTCTATGTTGTGGAAAATTCTTGTGTATGAATAAAACTTACTAAGAATTAAATAAGCCTAGGATTAACATTTTACTAACATAATGTGTTTTTTTATTGTAGAACTGAAATAACCTCTATTCCTGTCAAGGACCTCAGTGACATTTTAGACCAATTTAAGACAGAAAAATAACTATAGATCCAGACCAAGATAATTTCCCAAATGCAAAAAAAATTAAAAATAAAATAAATTAACCTGTAAATTGCCAACCCTCAACCCTGTGAGATACATTTACTAACAATGACTAAGGAAACCAAGTAACAGAACAATCTGAAATTATTTCAGCCAACACAAAGACTCAGAAAATGTTTTGACAGGACTGTTACTGAGACAAGCAGAAATAAAAATACAACACTCCTCCAACAATCTCTTCTTTGTTGTTCATGTACAAATAGCACAGCCAGCATCACAAAATGTGAGATTGTTCATGTTTCTGTTGTGTTTACTGATTTTTGTGGTAACCAGTAAGGTCAGTTTTTTTAATGTACAAAATGTATTTTGTCATTTATAAAGCTGGTGTTACTGAAGAGTGTTTTCCTCTCTAATCTCTCTAACGTTTGTGTTGAAAACAGCAGAAATGCTGCTCTCCTCTCAGTAGACGTACGGTCTATATATTTGAAAAAATGAAGGCAAAAGACTCTGGTTTAGAGCTAATCTTTCTCTGGGGTTTTGACTTGTCACAATGTGTTGCACTGAATTAACTGCCGCCACCACAGGAACCACCTTTTTCTGCACCGGTAATCTGGTGCATAACAAAACAAGTTCAAACTGCTCAAACACCAAATTCATGTTTTTAAAATGAGTTTTTATGATGAAGATATTCACACCAAAAAAGTTAAATGACTGAACATCTCTGCTAAATTAAACATTTAGTTATCGTTTTTTGAGTGACACTTTGGATATTCGATATTTTATACGCCTATTTAGTTTGGTGGTCCATGTATACAGAACTGAAAATATTTTCTGAATAATTTTGAAAAAAAAAAAAAGCTGGTGATGATAATTTCTAGTAATTTAACCTAATAAAACAGTTAAAATTGTATTATGAATTTACAGTCCAAAGTTCACATTACAATTCAATCTAAATCATGAAAATGTTAAAAATATAAAACCATTTATTTGCAGTGTTTTTTTTTAAGAATGCAAACATCTGCTGTCCTGCGTTTCAAAGTTTTAAACATAAATCTTGCATGATGAGTTTGTGCTCGGAGTACGTGTTGGAAATGATTCTCAGCTACAACCATGCTGATTTTTAATGCAATATGTGAAAAAATGACAAAGCTATAGGCATTTTTGTGTTTGCTAATGTTGATCAGGAGTAGTGGCCATCTCAAATATGCTTGACTTAAAAAGTAAATCAGTTGTAAATATGCATCGGATAATTCCTTCTGAAGAGTTTCATTAAAATCCACACAGTGGTACCTGAGATATTTTGCTAACAGACAGACAAACACACCCACACACAAGATTTCTTGATTGCCTGTTTTTTATGGCAGCAGGTAATAATTAAATCAACAAGTAATCTGAGGCAGTCACAAAGTCTGTGCAGCGTTCCTGGATTTAATGTGGATCCAATTATAGGTAGTGTTGATTCAATAATCCAGGAAGGTTTGGTGGATAAGAGCTGCAATTCTTGACAGTGATTTGACAAAAGTACAAAATTTGTTTTTGTCATAGAAAAAAAAAGATAATTTATGTCTATAATATAACTGCATTAAAAACATTATCATCAGACGACTCGTTATAATACAGAAAAATAACTCGTAGCCTTCAATCTGAAACTAGTTTTTCTGTCGTTTCTTTTTTTCCTCCTCCTCGTCCGGCGGGAACCCCCCTGACGCAGCCCCCGCCTCTGCGCCGTTGTTGGCAGCGGCCCCGGAGCCGCAGCGCTGCCGGCGGGGGAGAGAGGTAATAAATAACCCGGGGAGAGGAGCGGAGACCGCCGGGCGGTGCACAGTCTGACCTGACAAATACTCACTGGAAAACCATCAGAGAGCCAGAGCCCACCCCTAGCGCTTGGAGCCAGCCTTTCAGACAGGAGCAGCGAAATATTCAGGCCTGCCCCTGCTGGGAAAAAAAAGGAGAGGAAGACAGACGGAAGCGTCTCCGTCTCTGCCTCGTCATTAACAGACGCCGCCGGAGACTCGGCGAAACTAATTAACTATTTAAAAACAGGGGATGAGTTTCTGTTGAAAGGTTGTGCAGCAGCTTGAGCTTGGTCCGGTTTTCCCTCAGAAACATTAGACACGATGAACTCGTGAGGTTATTAAATACACAAAAATAAATACACTAATTAGTTTTGCTTGAACTTATCTAAAGATTAGAAGTTGAAGTAAAAACGACCATTTCAAATGTAATTATCTACTGGAAATATGCGTTAAAGGGATATTCAAGCCATTTCAAAGCAGTGTTCTGTGTAAAATTTATGAACAATTAATGTTTTCAAACGTTTTTTGGACAACCTCAATAATTTTCTACACACATGGCATTGTGGGTAAGGGAAGAGGTTATCTAAACAAACGCCCATCCCTAGATGGATAAAACTGTGTTTTTCTATTTATTTTGAGGGTTTTTTTTTGTTTGATTGTTTTTTTTGTCATTTCTGACAGAAAACATTGGATGAGGTGAAATGCCAGAGTGTTGTACATACTTTTTATGATCAAAGGGTCTATAAAAAGTGTAATTTTAAGTTTTTATTTGTAAAAAGCATCTAGTTTTATGACTTGTGACAACTTTATTTTAAACATGATTTTGATGCGTTTACCAATAAAACCTAACAGCTGTTTAGATTGTATGTTTCGACTCAAACACTAAAACTGACTAAACACTCAAAACAACTACTCCAACTATAAAATCCAAACATGCTAAATATAATAAAATTCTGAAATCTTATTGCTCATTTCTGAACTAGTTGTCTCTTCATCAACGCCATGCTTTATTCAACTTTCGCCTCTTTTTATTTTCTTCTTGTGGATTTTTTGATGCTTGCTAATATTTCCAGACATCATCCAGAAAGGAGATTGGGGGGGTTTTATGTTAGATCTGTGGGGTGGGGTTGAGACCAGAGGGTGGATTGAGGTGTTTTTTTTCCATGAATGTGCTAGTCTTTGCAGCCGCAACACATTTCAAATATGCCAAACATTTTTTTAAAAAGTGCTGTAAATGATTTATTTATTAAATTATGTATTATTTATTCAGTTAAAACAATTGGAGCAGCCGTAAACTACGCAATACGTGAGAGTTTTCTCAGACTTCACTTTCTGACCTCCATCAGCATTCCGCGCTTTTGCCCTCTGCATTGACGTTATGTGAAACCAACCTATTACCACTTTCATCGTTTAGTTTATCAGTTCATTTCTGCTCTAACCCACATAGATGAACTGAGCACCACAAGCTATTTCAAATATTTAGGTCCTACCCACTTCACTAAATGACCCAGAAGTTACCATAGTTGGGACTTCTGCCCATGTAGTTAGCATTTACACAATACATGCTCTCAATCGTGGCAACAAAAATGCTACAAAAACAATCTCAAAAAGCATATTTATAGATATTTATGACAAATCTCATTTATGATCTTGAAGGAAAGTTTTGCACAAATCCGTTTAGAGGAAATACATTGGGTCTGTATAACGGCGTAAATTTGCCGGTTCAATTAGTTCAATTCTAATGGCGTTTCCGTAGCAACCCCAGAGTTTATCCTGAATGATGTGCGACTATTAGGGAAAACTGATTTTGCGTTATTTAAGGCGAAGACAGAGTTTATGCTTTTTGCTCTACCTGTGGCATAAAATTTGGTCTCTATACATGTTTTGTCTTTACATACATGTAAGATCTGCTGCCCAGGGACACAAAAACTGCATCTTCTCTATAAGAAATCACTCACATTTAGTTTTTTCTTCTTGTCCTTTGAACATTATCACATCAGCTCATCATCACCACCAATGGCTATAATGAAAAAGTCCTGCAAGTTTTTATAGTTTCTCTGCTCCAACACACCTGATTCAAATTGTTGAATTATTTACTCAGGATTTCAGTATGTTCTATAGAAGCTCGTTAATGATACTAATTAAACTCAGGTGTAATGAAACAGAGAAACATCTAACAAAAGACAGACTTTGGCACTACTGCCCAAAACACAATATATACTGTCCTGTTGCTTCCTTCTATCTCTTTCTGCCCCAATGTCTATACCTCCTCAATTCCTTAATAAACCTTTGTTGTCCCTATTTCTGTATCTGATCCATTAAAATGATGCTGCCTCTTCTTCTTATTTTCATTTCATCTAAGCATAAAACTTCATGGGGGTCCTAAGGGGAGTTCAGCTCTCCAAAGTTGGAACTTGTGGAATTTAATTTCAGAAAACGTTTCAGGCAATACAGTCTCACGGCCTTGAGAGTAATATTTGAGCAGACATGGAGAAACATCACAAATAAAACGGGGAAAATATATGGATTAAAGAGCTGAACTTTGGACAAGAGTTTTCAGGAAGCTCAAAATTTGGCAATATGCAACCATCCATCTGGTGGTAGTGCTCAACAGAACCAAAAACATGGAAAAAAAAAAAAAGAAAAGATCTCAAAGTATGCAGTTTTAATTGCCCACTAGGCAGTGTTTTTGGACTCTGTAAAGTTTCAGAGACCTAACCGGACCGTTCCAAAGCGCTCGTGTCAGGGCCCCTTTCCTTTTAGTTTTCAAAAATATTTTTAACTGTTTGGACCTCTAAGCACAGGTAAACATCTCTGCTATTTTTGTGGTGTAACCTAAGCCTTAAGCAGTATCAAACACTTGTCCAAAAAAAAAAAAGAGCCCAAATATCATTTGGAAGCTAAAACATTGCAGAAGCAGCAGCACTGCAACTGCAGAATTTCAGTGTTGGCAAGCAGGCAGCGTAACATTAAACCAGAGGGGAGGAGGAGGGTTGGGAGGGGAGGTTATGCTGTCGTGCCGGCGCCCTTGGCCTCCCCCTGTGGATCTGGGGGGTCAGGCGGCTGTCTCTGATCCCACACAGCGGCTCTTCCACATGGGATTTATTTTCTTGCTGGATGGGCAGGCAGGCGGCCCAAGAGGATTCTCATTTTAGACCAGCGTCTGTAGCTGTCAACGCCAGCCGACAGAGGCGAGCGGACACCCGACCCCGAGTATCCTCCTTCAACACTCCCCTTTGGACTCCCTCCCCTCCTCCCTCCGCTCCCCGTTCACTCACAAACACAAAGCACATGGACACTGCATGTGCACACGCACAGAAAACAAAGATTTCACAGTTTCTCACTCAGAAATTTTCATTTATAACGGTGTAGCTTAAAATACTTAAATCAAAAATTCAGCATTGCTGTTTACTCAGTTTTGTATTTAAACCCTCTGTGCAGTTCAGGAGTCCTTATCTGTAGTCATAAAGCCCCGTGGTGAACTCCAAGCTTTAACAAGCAATGAGCCAAGTCTATGGAGGAAAAAAAATGCACAGCGTCTCCCCGTCCTCCCAAGCGCCGTTAATAATTTGTGCAGTAAAAGATAGCGTGCCTCTCTGAGTTTGTGGGAGTTATTGGCACAGTATTCCCCACCATATTTGTGCAAGGCAGTGATAGGAACATAAATTATTTCTTATCTCTTCCGCAATCCATTTTTCAAAGGGCTCACTCTGTGTTTGAAGGGGAGCAGCGCCGGCAGCCAGAGCCCAGATAGGAGGCTACATTAGCCTTCAAGAGATCCGACCTGCTGATTTCAAACAAAGCTATGAGCACAAAACTCATTGATATGGACAGTGCCGTATATGACCACTATTTCAAACAAAATTAGGCCTTTGGAAAGGGAAAAAAAACCAAAATAGTGGCAACGATTACCACCAACAGAGGGAAAAGTTGGTATGAGATGACCAAGTTCAGTGCAAAGTGAAGAGAATCACAATCTAAGTTATGTGTCCCTGAATTATGTTGTAACTGAGTGATCAAAGAAGTCACTCAAACTTGAGCTCAAATTAATTTATAATTTATTTATTTATCATCGATTTCCTTCTGTTTTTTGAAAAATGGCTCATTAAGGTAGCAATCTATTTTATAACACTGTTTCATAAACAAATCGTGCTTATAGACAAAGATTCACCACTGAGAAACACAGTATGATGTCTTTATATTACAAGCTTGTTTTGGTTCATGATAAAAGTAAAAAAAAGAAAGAAAACCTGTCTTAGAGAGAGAAAAAGTAAATAATGACTCATCTTTGTGAGTCTCATAAATGCAGAACTAAATCAACAAACTCAAGTTGCAATATTTATTTATTTATTTATTTATTTTTGATAGTAAAACTGATGGTGTTAAACCATCCGTCCTTAGGGTTTGGATTTATTTTACAGCTAAGGCTGATCCACAGAGACAAAATGACAAATGATAAATATCAAAACCTTCTCTGCAAAGCATTAACGTCTGCTCGCAAAGAATAAACCCTAGTTGTCCCGGCTCCTATTGATTTTTTTCTTCTCTCTGTGTGATGTGAAACCGGCAATCAGCACTGCGGTTCGAAATAGCCTTGTAACCAGATCCGAGACGTCAATGAGTCGCCAACACATTTCAATTAGCAAGCCGCCCGGGCCGATCTCTCCCTCGGGGCACAGAGCACACAGGGTCGGGTACACCTAACCCAAGTCTGCACATGGTCTTGTATTGGCTCAAATGAATCCGATAAGACGGTGAGGAGAGAATTTCAACATGCCACAGCAAGTTGTCTCACTCTTTCTGGATGCAGCCCCCAAAAAAGAAACTTTTTTTTTGTCTGCAGGTCAAACCAGCTAATGCCTCTGAAGGCCAACAAAGAGTGCAAAAAAAACTTCCTCTGCTGTTAAATGAGTCACCAACAGGTAAATTGTCTTAATCCTGAAAATGATCAATGATCTGATTTTTTTTTATTTGTATTAACTTGTCAAAAATGAGTCCATATTTATGTTTTTTAAGATATAGTCATCGTTACAAAGTTTTACAAACTCAAGAACAAAAAGCAAAAGTATGCTTTTAAATGATTGACAACTGAGTCATTTAGAATGTTAATACTTAAAACTACATCAAATTAAGAGCTAATTGCTGCTAAATTTCCCTTATCTAGCAACATGAAAACAGAAAATATAAACAAAGCTGCATTCTTGGCCATGCACATTATTTTGTTTCCCATTATTTATACCCTCCTCAGCAGTCGACTCACGTTTATGCTGTTGTCTATTGGAGTACACTTTTGAAATTAAGATCTGAACCAGTCTTTTACCATCATCCATGCGGTTTTTCAGACTTGGACATTTCTCTCAGGTGTTTTCTCTCAAAAGAGAGCTCTACTGCTTGGGTTGGAGACACCTGGGACAAACCTGAAATGTGACTTTCCTGTGAATGCTGTTACCACTTTAATCAGATAGCTCCAAATTTTAAATTTGAATTTTTGGATTGTTGAGGTATTTCATTTATTAGAAGTTCATCTGTAGGCCGCAAAACAAAAACAAACTTCAGGTCATTTTAAAAAAATTTATAAAAAGGTGGTATGTATAGATTTCTCTAAAAAGAAATAATTTGATGTCCTCAAATTAAGTTTTTTTAAATTATGATTGGTAGAAAGTGTGAGACAAGATAAGTGGATGTTTTTATTTGTCAGCCTGCTGTCCCTCGCTCGTTGCCTTGTTTCACTTTCTGACAGCTCTCATCAACAACAGCAGACTGGTGTTGGAAATGAGTGTGCATGCAAGCATGTTGTTTGTGTGTGTGTGTGTGTGTGTGTGTGGATGCTGAACATTCTCCACTGAGAGGCCAGAGGGTTACGATGGAACCACAGGGCCACTGCGACAACTCAGCGCCCTCCTCTCACAGCCCCCACATATACCCCTCTGGTCTTTTGCTCTTCGCCTGGCTGGCAGCCCTGCATCAGACGCTCTGCCCCCACCCTCTCTCACAAACTCCTGCCAGAACACACACACACACACACAACAAGCAAGCTCCAACACCCCCCGCTCAGGGCCGATCGATACAACTCTTCGCCTTTCATCTGACCAGAGCTTTGGAGGAGCAGCGCTTCCTGAAGAAAACCCAATACAGAACTCCCTCTCAGGGTAGCTGTATGTGTGTGATGCCTGCCTTCATGTTCATGTGTTTGTCAATGAGAGCGTGTGGGGGCGAGCGGCAGAGAAGCTAAGTTTTTGTATGCACCGGATGATGCTTTGATAAATCCACTAAAAAAAGAGCAGAAAAACAGAACTGGTTTGATTTATTAGTATTGGTCACCAAGTAAAATACTTAAACTTTTTAAATGATGTCATATAATAAAGAAGGGAGAATCTGATAAGATGTTAATATGCATTCTTTATACTTCTAAATTCATCAAAGTATAAGGTTTTTGTTTTCCACATGACACTTGAGTCTGTAAAGAATTTTTTATATACTTCAAAATAAAGAGAAGTATTATTTGTTTCGGTTTGTTTAAAACTTATTCATCACCTTGTTTGTTTGTTGGAGAACTGCATCTTCGCTACTCATCCTATATTTTCCTTCCCGGTTTTTAAACAGGGAAACTTGTCTTCCTGTTTAGTAGAAGGTGAGACAGATCCTCACTCACCAATCAGGTGTTAAGAGTTGAAGAGAGATTCTGAGGTCTCTCAGAGGTCAGGTGCTTCCTAAAAAAAATCAAACACGTGTCAAGATAACTAGAGCTGTATTTTGACACCTGTGAGCTCTCCTGTGATAGAAAGCACATCCAGGCCTAAAAACCACACTGATGATGAATAATAATTGATTAAAAATTAGTCCAAATCTGCATTTCAAAAGTGTATTCAAGCAGCATACATCATAAATATGTTGGCAGATGTCAAAGTGGGCGAAGCCAAACAATGTGTACTGCCTAGAATGTAGTTTTACAAGTTGTGCACACAAAAACAATCACTTTATTGCAAATGTTCACTATTCAATGAGACAGCTGAAAATCTGCTTGTTTTTTCACAATTCTGAGTCATGTTTGAGTCACTAACTAGTTTCTGATAGTTGTAGCTTGGTGAGATACTAAGTCAGGTTTTGAATTCAAGAAAAAACATGAAACATTTGGGGATGCACTGCTTCTAGTGTCACGTTGTGTTTGTTAATGGAACTATATGAATTATAGGAATTATATTTGATGACCATG
This sequence comes from Cynodonichthys magdalenae, assembly GCA_031762555.1. Lineage (NCBI taxonomy): Eukaryota > Metazoa > Chordata > Actinopteri > Cyprinodontiformes > Rivulidae > Cynodonichthys > Cynodonichthys magdalenae. Next base: position 16,351,341 of record JARVJO010000024.1, on the reverse strand, counting down.
CTGAAAACGTACTAAATAGCTGAACGTCATAATAGCCCAAAATTTCAGTTTCAACAACCAAATCTCAGCTCATCACTAGCTGATTCTCACAAATAAAAACAGTCCACAAAATGTTCTACACAAACAGTAAACAAAAATGAATAATCTATGACACACGTGAGATGGTTTAAGTTTTCTCACCACAAAGCAGCCTGTTTTGGAACTACAACAATATAAAACACATTCTGGTGTTAAGGACAAATTACCACAATATATCATTGACCAATAACTAACGAAGGAACAAAACTTGGTTCTTTTCTGTCTTATCTGCATAGTTTATTTTTAATTTATTCAGGAAACTCAAAGAGCCTACAAAAAAAGTTAAGAGCATCTCGGTCAACAATAATTTATTAATGCTTAGTAACGTTCAAAAAGGAGGACTTGATGGGTTGATGCAAAGTGGGAGACCCCATCAAAATTTAATTGCTCATTTCCACTTTACATGAGACCATGAAGTGCACAGCTAATGAACATGGGTTTGTCATTATTAAGGTGATTATTGAACAGTGCAACAGACATTCAGAAGGGCTGGAGGTCAGGGGTTTGTTAAATACAAAAACAAAACACTGCTACACTAAAAAAAATTGCTAAGAATTTTTAGAAATTATATTTTAATTTTGCAAAATTCTAACCTTAGACTATAACCTTTAAAAAGGAAATTGCAGGTACTAGTTTGATGCATTAAATCAACATAATAGCAAATCTAGGATATAGTCTACTTGTTTGATGAAGACAAAGATGTTTTCAGGCTGCAGAAAATAGTCTGGTGCACATTTCTATCTTTTAATCACATTTTCTCCCTTATCTACCTTTAACTGTTCAACTCAACACCATTTTGGTGATCCAAGTTTACTGAGCATCTAAAAATCACAATTTTAACATTTAAAATGTTGAAAAACACCTGTAGATTTATTTCTTGAAGAAAAACCCACCCATCAACGAAGCTCCAGTCGGGATGTTGTGAGAACAGATGTTTTGACTATCCTAAATAGTACACCATCATCTATTTTAATTGGCACTCAAAGCCTACTGGCTAGACTCAAGAGGTACCAATTGTCTTAACACCAACTCCAACGCGCCCCACACAAACTTTAAGGCACAACGTCAAAGGATGAACAAGATTGGGACATCTATCCAGTGGAATCAACAGAGCTGTGCCAGATTCACAGGCTATAACTGGTGCAGTATAAACAAAACAAAGAGAGAGACAGAACTGCCACCAGGAATTGGGACATTATCCCAGTGGAAATATCTGCCCCTGATGACTCAGCCTCACACAAAAATACTGGTGAGACAATTTCCAGACTATCTAAAATAGGCCTGCTAATTCCAGGCTGATGGTAAGCAAATGTCAGGTGAGAGATGAAGGTGTTTGTTGGTTATAACAATTTCCCTGTCAGGAAAGAAAACTTCCATTCCTGCATAGTGGCTTGTAACACATGCCAGCAGCTATAAATATGTAAAAGTTGTATCTGTCCTCTAGTAAAACCCAGTGGCACATGGGATTTGATTTATGCGCATGCTGCATGTATGTTTACAAATATATTCAAATTCAATACTCAGTCAAATTCGAAGAAAATCTAATTAAATCAGACCACAACTTTAAACATTTGCTCAATTAATAACTGCCTGATCGGATAATCCAGAACTAAGTCTCCGTTTGGCATCAGGTGTGAGTGAAGGACCCCTGCAGTTCACCACACAGAGGAAAAGAATTCAAGACATCAAATGAAAAACAGTCAGATAAAAGATCCAGGGCTGCAGAGCGAGCCTGCTGCCACGGTAGGTGGAAGAACCAAAGATCACATGGGCCGACGAGGAGGTGATTAATGTGCGGGGAAGAAACAGAAAGGGAAAACAAGGTTATAAATCAGCCACTGGGCCTCTATGCTAATTGTAATTGAAATGAATTTGTCTGACCCACGGTGCAGGGAGTTGAATTTTCTATTGACCAAAAGAGCTCTTTTGTCTGAGTTAAATGAAACAAAAAACTTGGCAAGTAACGGCCAAGATCAATGTCTACCCCACTGCCACGATTTCTGTTCCCATAAATAAGGTTGGAATTGAGGACAAAACATTTTTCTGTATTGGACTATGAGGTAACATTTTGAGACACTATAGACAAAGATTTTAAGTAAAGTATTCTGATTTTTCGCCAAATTTAGGTAATAATTGTACTGTACTTACAAAGCGCCTTCCTAGCCAACCAGGCTACTCAACGCACTTTACAATACAATCAGTGCTTTAGATGGTATTCATAGACCACTGGGGCACACGAGGGGTTCAGTGTGTTGCCCAGGGATACTGACATGTGACTACTAGTCTAATCAAACATACAACTCTCTCATAAGAGGACAACTGCTCGAACGACTGAACTGCTAAGACACAGCTGCCCAAAAAAATTGGATGAAATTGTTCAAGAAACAAAAAATAAAGTGTTTTGTTTGTTTTTCCGAAAAATGCCTGAAGACAAAAACTGAACAAGGTTGTTCAATTGTAGGAAAACTGAATGCATCAAATGAGTTTGAATCAGTTTTTTAATTTATTTTTTTCAAAGCTTCAGTTCATTCCAACAATGAGACAGATCATCGTCCATTATGGGTTTTTAAAATAAACCTTGAAACTAGTCATCCCCAGAAAGCTCTAGAACTCAACCATACTTTGTTTTTTTATCTAATCTGTCCTGTCCTTAATAAAAAATTGTGCTGATATGTTTCCTAAGTGGTTCATTTTTACAGGTGAAACCATATGTCAACTCAGACTATAACAAAATTGCTTTTAAATGCATTAGATGACATATAGCATTAAACTCCAAATGAGTAACTTTGTGCAATACTAAAACAAAAGCAGCTTTGGACAAGAATAATGTTGCCTTGAGCATCTAGCAGAGCATTTTTCTCTCCCTGGGATTTGGGCTCCATGTAGTAATCCAATAACGTTACCACCAAGAGACTACAGACAACCCAACTTGGCTACAGGAAAACAACCTACTCTGTCATACAAACACAGAGCAATACAGTGTTTTTACAATATACCCCATCATCAAGACATACCTAAAAGAATAGCTGTGTTTTAGTGAATAGTGGCTGTGTGAATTTCTTATGAGCCATTAATATCTTACCTGCATTAGATCATTGGGAGTCAAGCTAACAGCCTTTTAATGTTGAGTCTTTTGATTTTTTTTGCCATTTCAATCAACTTCAACAGAAAAAATTGATAGTAATCAATGACATTCATTTTTCTGTTGTCTGCAGTTACAGAATGAACAATGTGCACCGTCAGAGTAAATAACTGATGCCAAATTGCTGCAGTCTAGAAATCTTTAACACCATCTTTGATTGGACTGTTATAAGTAGTTTTAAGGTTTAAGTTGTTTCAAACTGATACAATACTTTTAAAAGTGTCTCTTGTCTAGTTAGCTTGACTTCTCCATAAAAAATCCTCCCTGATTTTTTAAACTGAGATTGCTCTGACAACTGTCAACCACAGGTAAGACACTGACTGCTCATGGGATCCCCCTCACACCACTATTTTTCTTTTTCTTTTTTTTAATGCGGGCTACTCCATTGCATTTTTGGTTTGGCCCTCGTAAACACAGCAAAAAACAATGTGAGCAGCAAGAAGTGCATATAGTCAGCAATATACCTGAAATGTTAAACATTTCACATTCTGTGACATAAACTACACATCAAACACCCATGTATTTCACTGCTCTTTGAACCCTGTAGGTAGAAGAAACAATAAAAACTAGGCTTCGTCTTTCAATTGTCTGAGACATTGTTGGCTGCTCAGCACGGTGGCCTTCGCCCTAACTATTGGGGTTGTGTTTGCTAAATGAGCCAGAGCAACACTCCGGAGCTGATACAACCAGGGGCTTTTCTCTGCCTGCACACGCTCTACCGCCTTCCCCCCATCCTTCCCCTTCGTCAGAAATCTATATTTCATAAGTGAGCTGTGGAGCTCCAGTGCCCAATTATCAGCAGATAAGGCACAGGAAGCCCTGGAGCGCCGGCACGGCTATTTAGACGGGGATGGGGGGGGGGGAGCTGGAGAACGAAAGGCAGGCAGGCAGGGACCCAACCCCCCTGGGGCAGTTCGCCCTCACTACGTTATATTTTTCTCCCTTCTCCCTTTTTTTATTCTTTTCTCTCTCCTCACTGACAGCCTCCCCCTACCCTTACCTTCGCAGGAGGCTTCAATTAATGCCGGTGGCGGCCAGCACCAGTCGCCCTGCACAGCCTGGGAGCTGCAGCCTCTATCAGCACACAGCAACACGCAAGGATGAGTCCAACTAGCAAACTGACGTCAAGGCAAGTTGTGTGCATCTCACAAATACAGGCGAGCTCACGTGTGTACGCATACAAACACACACAAACTGTGTCCCTGACAGAAGCACAACAAAATCGTCTGCACAACATTTTTAATAGAAAGAACTTTTTTGCTTCTAAAACCACATAAAACCTGTTTGCACCGAGGTATTCTGATTCAAATGATCAACACAAGTATTTTTTTAATGTATTTTATGTTTTAGCCACCTTCTTCGACTGACACTTTTAAGTCGGGACTTTTTGCTGCCCCAGACCTTTATTAGTCATGGGATAAAACTCAGTGTGCCTCTCACGTTTTCAGACCCCAACAAAAAACTAACACCAACTGCCAACGCTGAGCAAGGTCGGCCAGGGGTCAGGCACAGCTCACGGATACGAGACGGATATCGATTCGCTGGGACAGGCCATACACACACACACACACACTTTATTTCCCCTCCTCTGTTTCTTTCTCACTCTACAGTCACAGGGCAGGCATCAGCCAATAGATCAGCCAGGGGCAGGAAGCGCACGGGGTCAAAGGGGACAGTATTTGTGTGTGTGCACGCATGTGTGTGTGTGCATGTGATGATAAGACTAACAGCCTGCTGAAAGCAGCTCCTACCCTGAGCTATGTGGGACCTTCAGGCTGTGTCAGTGCACCTCCAAGCAGCCAAGAAAACCGCTCTGACAAAACAGTGATGGATATGTTTTTTTTTCTCCCACTGGTGAACTCACATCTAAACACACAAGTGTTTCTGTTTATGTAAGTGTCTCATCTCACAGTGCCACACCTTGATGTTTGCCATTGGAAGAAGATATCAGGGAACACTTGTCACCGCAGGACGATCCTTGTACCACTGTCGCCTAGTGAACCGGATTAGGCGACCTACCAACAGCAAACTGTCTGGGGGAAGGCCAAGGCAGGCTTTCAGCAGATCTGGGTAGACCGGAGGCTCAGCTGGACTCATGCAGCTCCAGCAATGCATGCATCATCATGTATGTGCATGTGCTATGTTTGATTGCACTGCATGAGTGAGTATGTGTTTGTGTGTTGTTGTGCAGAAATCCATGTGTGTACTGTATATGTGAAAGTAAGTCAGGGGGGGGGGGGGTACTGAAGCGGAGGAGGGCAGGCGATGCTCCCAGGCAGAGAAAGGAGGCCAACTTCATCTCCCACTATGAGGAGAGAGGCCAATGTAACAAGAAACAGTAAACTACGCCGAGTTGCCTCAGTGAAGTTGTGGGAGATCTGCTATTCAAACTAAACCTACAACTAAAACTGCCTGCAGATTTCACCTATTAGTTTATCATCTTGTCTTCACTGGAATGAAAAGAGTCTCTTTTCTGGTTATGCAGGATATTCAAAAGGTGATGACTAAACATGATCTGTTGTTTTTATGTGCCCATTTTATTTATTCTCTGTCAAGATTCACAGAAAAAGAAATTACCCAAAGACAAAAAATATATAAATACAGACAGAAAGACAGTCAGGGGAAGTGAACTTCCCCCGCTGACGTTCTTGTTCCACAATGAGAATCCCCCGGTCGGTAGCCTCAGACATCTGGTTCCAGTTAACTCTCGGCGCTTTGACGCGTTTCCTGTGCAGTTGCTTCACGCAGCCACGGCCACGACACAGCCCTCCCAAGGCTATGACAGCTAAGCTCTCTGAAGATGATATATTATAACTCATACACACCCAAATACACAACCATTCATCTGCTGTATATTCTAACAGACCAGAAGAGACCAAGGCTGTATATTTTCACATTCAAACACTCTGTAATGTAGTCAAGTGTTGCTAAAAAAGATTCTCTGACTATTCCAGATGAAAAACAAGTAAAGACAAACACCATCCCATGAACTTCATTTGTTGAGCTGTTTCTCTAGTTATCTTTACGACATTATCATCAGAATAGAAGCAATTTACCAAAGTAAAAGTTCAATTAAAAACAAAGTGCTATAGTCTTTGCAAGTAAAACCAGAACTTTATGAAAGGCAGGTCCAATAACTGAACATAAAATCAAATTTAGCTTGTGTACTTTTTGACCAGTGGGTTAGAGTAATGTAAATAAACAACCCAGCTAATGCCAGCTGCTGTTGACATCTGCTACTGAGACGCACCGAGGCAATTTCCTGCTAGTTACAATGATATGGCAATAAAGCAGAGCAGCTTGAGTTTGATAGATTGTGATATTAAAACTCTGAGACAGAGATTGTGTTTGGAGTTGTCAGATTTGGGAACCAACAGTGTGACATGTCATGTCACTTGCACTGTGGAAGACTAATGTTTCATTGAAACTGCCCACTAAATCGACCAAAACGCATTTCAGTGAGGTGATTCCCTGTGTGGGGGAGTGGAAAAGGGTGACCCCAGAATGAAGAATATCAGAGGTACCAAAAAAGAAAAAAAGAAAAGCGCCCACACAGACTTGCAACTCTACAGTGGAACATCGTAGCCTGATCTGGCAACACCGGGGATTGCAGGTAGTGAAAGTGAGAATGAGGGGGTGAAAAGAAAAAAAGAAACAAAATTGCAATGAAGAGGAGATAAAGAGACAGGAAGGAGCTTCTCAAAGGCTTTCCTGCGTTGGAGGGACTCCCTGCACCACGCACAAATTCTCTGTAAAGACTTTTCTCTGAAATGATAGTGTGATTGGAAATTTGTTGACGTCATATTTATCACAACAAAGATTACAACAGTCCCTATCTAAATCTGCCTGAGGCATAAAGTAAATCTATTTATGTTCAGTTTCACACCTGCTTTACATAAGTACTGTTCCAATTAAATTCAGTTTTCACTAAGATGACGATTTCTTCAGAGGCAAAAAAAAACACCACTTTAATTGATTTCAATTGGAGATGAGTGCGAGCAAAACTAGGCCAAATGAAAGTTTAAGGAGGCAGTATTGATCCGTGTGGAGGTTAGGGGTAGGTCAACCCTATCAGAGAATCAACAAACAGCCGCCAGCAACCTCCTCAGCTAAGCCAATCACCTTCTGACCTGGTCTACCGTTACCATGGAAAATGACCCTGAACCACAGCACCATATACTCAGTTTCTTTCTGACTGAAACCCTGCAACAAAGGTAAAAACTCCATAAATGCTTCGCGCACAGCTTTTACCCATTTTTACCCCCATTCAGTTTGCCAGTTATTCACTACTGTCTGTGCAGGTATGTAGGTGTGCTTTGTGATAGATCCTTCACACTCAAGTGCACTTACACAGAGAAATATGCAATAAATAAATAAATAAATAAAGCAGATATGAGTCAGTATTGTTATTGATTCAAAAAATTTGCATCAGGATTGTATGAGGGCTCAAAATAGATTTCAATTTCATATTGTAACATTTTTTAGTACCATAAAAAACTGTACATGTTCAATTCTATTGCCTAGTACAATGCATAAATACTCATGTGACACTAATTGCAAAAACATAACCTAAAACTGACTTTCCCCTTCCTCTAATCTTCTTTTTGTGGCATTTTTCGAGGGAAAAAAATCTCAGATTCTTCTTTTTTTTTTTTTTTACCCACAGCTTCCAATTTACCCTCTCTGCATTCTTCATTCCACTTTCCTCCTTATACTCCTCCCTCCCTCTGAGGCAGGCAGGCAGTGGTGGTAACCAAGCCTCTGGCAGTGTGTTCCTATCCTGCAGGAGCCCTCAGGTTTCAACCTGTCAATATCCCAGGCAGCATCTTGGCTCTGCTGCGGCTCAGTTAACCTCCTCACCCACTGCAACCACACGAAGGCCTCCTGTTCCCATTGCTAGTCCAAAGAAAAGTGCGTCACCCCCTCACCCCTTTTCCCCTGCTCCTAAAATTTGCTCCAAACCACCCACAGTGCCGTTACATCTGTAAAGGGCAGCAGTCTGGCAAGAACAGCAAGCAATATGGCAGCTGACGACAGTTTTCTCCTCCCTGATGTCTCAGATGTTTTGGATAACGGTCACACTGGACGTTTATGACGATACAGAGGGAGGAGATAAACCCTCCAAAGAAGAGAAAAGCTCAGTGGCTCAATGACATACGTTCCTTCATCTCATCATCCGTATCAATTTCAGGGAGAGAAAGAATAGGGCACAAAGAAAAAAAAAAAAAACACATGGGATTTCAACATGATAAGTTGAGAGACAGAAAGTCAAGGGGTGGTCTTAGAGTTGGTGTGTGTTTGTAATCTCCACATGCACATAAACCCAGTCCCAAGTGGTGTAACAAGCATGTGGCAGCATGTCACCCATCCTATCTCAAAACCCACGTACACATTTGCACACAAACACACACACATTTCTGTTCCTGACTGCGAGGCACCATGACTGTCTGCTGGGATCTCAGGTTACGGTGAACCAGACTTTATGGAAGCTTCTCTTCCACACCCTCTCACCCCCTCCGCAGGCTCCGGAGGAGGTATCGAGTTGCCGGTTCAGCGCCGACCAGGCTTGGCGCTGGCGGCAGGTTGTGATCTTGGGTGCCGGTGTGTGTTTTATCTCCCACTCTTTGTATTGGCACACAGAGCTAATGTCTCTGCAGGTATGTAGGTGTGATTTGTAATATAGACCTTTTATACTCAAGCACACTTGTATGCACAGAAATCGAACTCTACCTCAGCTCCAAACAACCTATTAGCCACACTGTGTTATTGTCCAAAATGTATTAAGTCTACAAGGAATTTTAAACCTCAGTTACAAGCATGATAATGTATAAATATGTAAAGCTTTGATTTTACATTTTTTTCTCAAATAATTTTGTACTTCAAAAGTAGAGATGATACAGCTTGAATTTACAGGAGACATATCATGCTTTAAAATCCTTTTTCACATTTAAATCATTCAGTTAGTTTCTATATAAAGTGGAACTGCAATGTTTTGGTCTGAATTTCTCCTTATTGTAACTCCACAAGCCCCTCTTTCACCTTACTGAGGTGTGTGTCAGATCAATTAGTTATGACGCTGGCTGTGTCCAAATTCAGGGGCTGCATCCTTCGAAGAACCTGGCCTACCCGGTCTAGGTGAACCAGATACTTTGTCAAATCCGAAAACCAGAAGGAAGGGGCTGTGAATTTGCTTCCTTACTCCTGTATATGTCCTGTTGCCAAGCAACCCTGATGGGGCTAAGAAGCAAAAATTTTATTGAAATTAGCAAAATGTTAATATATTAATATTTATTATTATCAACAAAATTAGCTTAGAGGCAATACATGAAGAAATAAAGGACCCAACGTAAGAGCTTGTTTATTTCGCCATACGAGCTCCTATGATTTCTGACAAGGATTATATTAAAAAACAAATCTATGCAACTAACAACACAACCGCTTTAAACTTTTAATTTTTTTACAGCCCGATTTCTATTTAAAACTGGACTCCTTTCTCTCACTTCATCCGCCATTACAAGCAAAAAAATAATAATTCTCCAGATCAACCTGCAATGCACCTTAGAATTGGGTGGACCAAGAAAAATCCACCGAACCCGTCGCTCAGATTGTATATTATTTTATCGTATTTTTATCACTTGAGCCACCGCTACTGCATCGTTTGAAGAAACTTATTGGTGATGTTTAGAATTTGTGTAAGTATAGTATAATATTGTCACCATATGTGTGACTGACTACAGCTGAACACTATGAGGCTACGAGTAAAACTTGCAATAGGCTACAGTAATAAAAACATAAGGTTTACTGTACATGTTTATCAACATGTCATGTAATAGTTCAAAAAATGTCATAGAAAATAGAGACAACTGAACAGGTTGAAAAATATGACTAAAGAGACTTCAGTCAAATTTTCCGAACTCCTGGAGACTCCAAGCATACAACAAATGTATTCAATACCTAAAAACGTGGATTTTGCATATGTCCCCTTTAAATGGAAAATAAATTTTCAAGCAATAAAACCTTAGTTTTTCCTGCTTTAAATGTGTTATAAAAAATCTGATAATGGACTATCATTATCACAATTTAACATTAAAGCTTTATGTTTATTGAGACAGTTATTGTAGTGTGAAATTGTCCCACCACTGCAACTGTAACTGCAATGAAATCTGTGCTAAAGAGAGGTATGTGCCTTACAGAACAATGCAGAATTCAGTAAGAATAATGAAATGACAGACAGCGGGCATTGGTGACACGCTTACTGTTGACATACATATAGTTACCACTTACTGACTTGTGACTATTTATTTACCAATGATTTTTGGACTGTAGTGCAGAGATCTTTTATGTAATAAATAAGCACAGGTAGAACTATCCTTGGTGCAAGGTTTTAAATAGTCAAGTAAAAAACAATCAGTTCAGCAGAAAACAAAAAAAAAGTTTCATTACAACCATTATACTAAACTCTTTCCTAAACTAATGATGATGTCCATCTCTGACAAGCTCAATGTAGGAAATGGATGCAGGAAACAGGACCCTCAGGTCAACAAGGAGCAGCTCCTCCATAGGCAAGGACTTTGTGACGGTTCTACCACTAGCTCGCTTGCTAGCACAGCATGGAACCATTCTCATGAATTATACATAGAGACATCTGCCACCTCTGAATTATAGATCTGTGGAAGCCCCAGCATATGGGAACAGCCCAGCAAGTGCTAATGGCTAACTCCCAGCGACAAAGTATGGGTTAGAGACTCATGAATGATGGGTAAGTCATAAATCTGTCCAGTCATTTGAGTGTGAGGTGGATGTAAATGTGATTATTAACATATTTGCACCTGTGTGTACACCCAATAGTTATACAGTACTGGTAAGAATTTATTATTTAATGACAAACAATAATTTAAATTAGCAGACCATCTTGTTTGGGTCTGTTTAAGCCAGCTAGTTAGTCACAACATTATAAGGATGGAGCTTTATGACTAATATGAATTTCCAACAAAAGAAAGTGAGATGAGAATTTTATTATATATTGTGTTATTTTTCAAGGCCAAATGCAGCTTAACTAGTGAATGTTAAAAAATAAACTATCAACCTAACAAGTGATGGCTTTTTTAGTTTTTTTTGTACGTAGGCTTCCTCTAGTTGAAGTGAAACCTGCTTTAATATTCTATACCTTGATCGCTGGGCCCAGTCAACAAGAGAAGTTGAAGATTTGGATGAAAGGTGCAGTATTTTCTTCCGGACCAGTCAAACAGGAGGCCTGGTCTACCCGGGACCACTTCGATCTCTGCCTCTCTCTCCAGGATTATCCTCTTATCAGTGCTGCAAAAGCCAGGCTGAGAAGCGCCAGTAATTAGCCTATCTTTAATTAACGAGCACTTTGCTTCAAAACCACCCACGGCCCATGTAGGCTCCCACTTGGAAGGCAGTCAGCGCCGCGTAAGGATGAGCAGACTTAATCTTGTTTTTGTCTGGGTAAGAGAGCGAAAACGTGTCGAAAAAGGGCAAAGTTCATGTTCAAGTAGTTGGGGAGCTGCACCATGCAGAACATCCCTCATGCATTCTTGCTCACAAACAAGCTTTTCTACCCTTCAAGTTTCAAAGGGAATCCTGCCACCCACAAGTGTTCCACTTTGTCATGAGCATGTGTTTATGTGTTCATCTGAGTCTGTATACTGCTCTCAAATCATGCTGCCTCTTCACTGTCATTAAACTTAGATTTACAGGTTTATTCAAGCCTCCTTCGGCTCTACTGTGGAAACTCAGGTGGGAGAACATAAAGAGCAGAAGTCAGTTCAGTGAGGAGAACTTAAACGATTCACAGCCTATCTACTGTAAACCTTTCTACCTTTGAGAAAATGCACATTTTTGGGTATTCACATTAAAATAATGGTAAATCATAATGTAAACTCCTGACCTGCTTGTTTAACTAAATGTAATGATCACAAATCAGAGAAGACCGGGCCATCTAAGGAGCAGTGGGACCTACAGTAGATGACAAATCAAGATGAAAAAGAAAAATCTAGAAGGAAAATGTCAGTGATTGGTGCCGAGCTTGACCTGATCCTGGGACTGTCAGCAGGAGAGGCGGCAGGGGCCCCAGCATGCATACATTAGCGGTGCTTAGGCGCACTAATTGCTTCTCACTTAGACAAATCTCCTGCAAATCACGGCAGTGCCGCCAGCACTGCCCGGGCCCCCCGGGAAGCAAAGACGGCAGGCAGGCGGACAGAGCGAGAGACAGGATGAGGTGGAGGAGGAGGAAGAACAGGAGGGTGGCAAGTGGAGCGTGTGTACCAGAGGCGCTTTGGAGAAGGATGGAGGAGGGAGGAATCAGAGACGGGGTGGAGGGTTGGGGGGGTGTCTCCCAAGAGAATGGACAGAAACGAGGAGAGAGAGAAAAGCAGCACTTCAAGAGTGGCTCTCTTTCTGCTCATCCATAGTCCAGGCTGAGAACGCCCCCCCCCTCCCAACCTCTAACACCCCTACGCTCAGAAGGCCTACCGCCGCTCCGCTCCTCCACCGCTCCATCCCCCTCTTCTACAAGCTCTCAGATCTCTGCTCTGCCCCCTCGCCAGCCCCTCCTTTCTCTCACACACTCTTCCTCACCATCGTTCCACAGAAAAGTGGAGGAAAGATGAAACTCTACAAAGAAGAAAAAAAAAATCAATAACACAGATGGATAGCTGGATAACAGGGTCCGGCATGCTTCGGCGGTGAGGCAATCCAGAGGGTGCCCACACAACTTCCACACAGGCGAGGAGAGATGGGCAAAAACAAGACGCTGGGAAGAAGGTGGTGATTAGCCTCAGGAAGTCAACATCACCCGCAACACACAAGTACACACTTGTTCGTGTACAATATATGGATGCATGCATTCACGGCACTGACACAAAAACTGCCAAATGCACACAGGTAAATAAAAACACCTGTATTCTCCAAAGCTCTCAGTTCGTAATCCTCAACTGACTGGGGAGATGCAACAAAACAGCAATGGTTACGATGTGATCAGACGCCAAACATCATAACATCAATGGGATGCAAAAAAAAATCAATATTGCTTTCTAATACTGTAATAGGAAACTGAAGGTAATATTTCTTAGGTTAGTATGATTTTAGGTGTTCCCTGAATCAGGATGTAAAACAAACTCTTTAGATCGATCTTTCAATACTCTGGATAAGTTGGAATATTTCACATAACTTTAAAGCAGTTACTTAATAAATGTCTTTCAAGTCAAAAAGAAAATAAACAAAGTTGTCAAAGAAAGTTGGTTGTTCGGTACAGACCAGCAATAGATCCTTCCAAAAAAAAAATGCCACTTGCTACCACTCAAACATATTCTCCACTCCAAATGTTTTTGGTTTGTACAACACAACTTAAACAAAATACCAGCTGTCTAAATAAATAGCAAACACAAAATTAGCCCTTGTTACATACAAACCTCTATTATCTCATGTTAAAACATTTTGATCATGTGGAAAATATTAATCTACCTCTATAACTGTGTTTCGCTCCAATAACATTGACCTTAGAATCAACATCGCAAACAAAAAGTAAAAGCCAAAAAAAAAGTTTGGCTTTCTACTACTACTGCGTGAGCTGAGTGCAGCATGATTAAAAGATAAAGGTAGGATGAGATATAGATGAGAAGGCAGAATTTCTTACTCTGAGTTGGAGCATTGATGCAGTACATGTCAGGTTTCCACTCAGGTTCACGTCTTGAACTTTTTTTTTTTAATTTACCTGCAAACAATTAGATATTTACAAATCCTAAACTAAAACTTAAGAAACGAGTTCGACTTTTCCATTGTGCTGTTTTTGTTGGTCCGTTTTGATGGGTGTTGTCAAATAAATTCCTTGTATGTTGGCACAGAGAGGTAGCCAGCTGCAGAGTTATGATCACTTATGGGAAATGGACCCGGCAAGTTCAACATTTCAGAACTATCAACCCTGATGACGTAATATTCAAGACATTTTGGGCAAACATTTGTACTCTGCTGATTTAAAAAAAACAACAATAAACTTGTGCAATACATTCTGGATTTTTTTCTAATAAACTTGTATTTTATACAAATCCTAAACAGTCAAAACAATTCACTAACAGGTTGTACGATAAAAAAAAAAAAAAAAAAAAAAAAAAAACTTTCCTCTGATGGTAAATAAGTTTAAATTCATCTGTTCTGACTACTTTAGATAATACTGCTCTCTAACAATAAAGCTGCCCACCTTCAATTCAGTTTATTTATATAGCGCCAAGTCACGACAATTGTTGTCTCAGGGCTCTGTACACAAAAAACAATAAAAACTAAAGAAGCCAGCAGCTTCGTCACAGTCTCCCATCCTGAGCAGCACAGTGGCGACAGTGGAGAGGAAAAACTCCCCCTTAAAAGGAAGAAACCTCTCGCAGAACCAGGCTCAGGACAGGCGGCCATCTGCCTCGACCGGCTGAGTTTGGGGGACAGGAGAGAGACATAGACAAACACAGGACTGGTCCAGGTGTATTTTCCACCTGAGGTCTAATGCCTTTTGGGTGAGAAATGTCTGCGTGTGAGAAACGTCCATCTTTACTGACTTTCCTCCGACAGAAACCGCTGCACATTGGGTGCAATGCTTTTAGCAACTGTGGGAGATGTGAAAGGTTGAAGACTTCATTATAATGAATGTCAACGATGACCCCAATCTCCCATACACACAGTACACATAAACATACACACACACACTCACACACATACATTTTCCACCCCACTCTCCTCCTACAGTCCAATCTTGGTGGAAATCACTATAATCTTCTCTTGGGCTTTGCTTGGTGATATTTTCTGGTTCTGTAAAAAGCCATTAGACTGCAAGGTAGCCATTAACCTCTGAAAAAACTATAAAGGTCCGTTAAGGGTTGTTTGTAACAAATATATATTTGTGTAGTGGTAGATTTACCAAACCATGTTGTGTGAAAAAATGGACCAAATACCAAAATAAAATCTAAGAAAACATAACTTCCTATAAAAATTAAACTGAAGTACTGCTGAGGAATCAAATGATGGAAACTTCAAGTTCAGTACTTTACATTATTATACAATGTATAAGATTATGTATTAAAACTTTACCTCATTCAACAATCTTAACTTTTCTAATAACCACCATGAATTAGTTTAGACACACCTCACAGTTAATTACCAATTACATTCAGATGTATTTAACATTCAAGCTTACTCACAGCTGAAATGTTTTTCTTAGAAAAATAAAAAATAAAAACATCAGCACCATCTGCTGTTTGAAGTAATGTTGTATTCACAACCACAACAATGGAGAGGGAATAAAAACTCACAAAAATACATGATTTTATCTCCATCTTGTGGAGAGAACTATATCATACATCTATCAGGTGGTCCCCAAAAATAAGATTTTACTACTAATGTATTAACAAAAATTATAATTTCATATGTATTGGGCTTAACTGACACTTGTTTTTCATATCTACTCTAGCAAGTGCTGAAATGTAAAGCTACTTTGTAGGACTTTGATTATACATTTCTTAAATGAAAATAATTATCCTCTAAAACAGGTATTTGTATGTGTAAAAAAAAATGTAGACCAAACTCAAGTCACACATCTTTTCAGCCAAATCTAAGAACTCATGTTGAGAAAAGGGAGTTATCTCAATCTCATGAAATATTGCAAGGTGTCACACTCAGAGCATATGTCAATGACTTCCAGCTATACATCAAGTTTCAGCTATCTGTAAAGCGGATTGAGTTATAGCCAATTGATGTCAAGTAGCTGTGGCTGCCATCTTGAATTTGGTTGACTCCAAAAGTCAATCAATTGTATCAAACCTTATTAAAATCTGTCCAGTGGTTCATGAGATATTTTGCTGTCAGACTAACAGCCATGCTGAAGTTTTAAATAAAAATCTCATAAGTAGCACTTTGAAGTATGTTGTGATGACAATAAGGTAAAAGTATCAGTTTGTAAAACTGATTGAGTTATGGTGCTTCTGTTTATTAGTTTGTTTAGATGGTTGTAGCAAACATCTAGAAATCAAGTTGACTCCAGGGTTTAATCACTTGTAGACGTCATGTTTACGTATTTATTAGCTAAAAATGGTGTCCATTCTGGACTTTCTGACATTTGATTGTTAGTTTAACATTTTTGGTTGTTT
Source organism: Cynodonichthys magdalenae (assembly GCA_031762555.1). Classification (NCBI taxonomy): domain Eukaryota; kingdom Metazoa; phylum Chordata; class Actinopteri; order Cyprinodontiformes; family Rivulidae; genus Cynodonichthys; species Cynodonichthys magdalenae. The sequence continues at coordinate 16,334,970 of JARVJO010000024.1, read as the reverse complement.
CTCTACTACATGTATAAGCATACATTTTTTTACCTCTTTCATAATTTAGTACTTTTTTTGTAATTTACCAAGATAAACTACAATGTATACCTTTTATCCAGATGCTAATAAGCTAAACTTTATTTCTAGTTGCTAGCGTTCTAACTTCCGGGTACCAAACACCTAATCTGAGCTCAGCCTGTTTACTAAAAATATTAAATGCAAACTGTGTGAATGTGCTGTATTATAAAGCATATTTTTTACCAAAATGTTTTTAATAATATAAAAGCTTTGTTTTAACGGGTCAAATAGGCTAGCACAAGTTTTTAATGAGAAGGAAGTTGTCTGTTTTATTTTAGTTCAGTGTCTGCAAGTAAATGAACAATATTAAGGTTTGCATATTTGTCTTATTAAACTCACACAAACTATGACAATAACTTATACTAAATTAACCCAAGTAACATGTTTCGGAACGGAAAAGTATAGTTTAAAAATAAATTTTTTAAAGCGCAAACAATATCTACAGGGTGGGCCATTTATATGGATACACCTAAATAAAATGGAATGGTTGGTGATATTAGCTTCCTGTTTGTGGCACATTAGTATTTGGGAGGGGGAACATTTTTCAAGATGGGTGGTGACTATGGCGGCCATTTTGAAGTTGGACATTTTGGATCCAACTATAGTTCAATGGGAAGAGGGTCATGTGACACATCAAACTTATTGAGAATTTTGCAAGAAAAACAATGGTATGCTTGGTTTTAATGTATGTATTCTTTCATAAGTTATTTACAAGTTTCTGATCACTTTTAAAATGTGTTCAAAGTACAATGCAACCCTTTTCTCCCACTCTTCACACACATATAGCAACACTGCAGAAGAAAAGCTAGCACAGGCTTCCAGTGTCAGTTGTTTCAGGTGCTGCACATCTCGTATCTTCACAGCATAGATAATTGCCTTCAGATGACCTCAAAGATAAAAGTCGGTCGGCTCAGGAGACCTTGGGGGCCATTCAACTGGCCCACAACGACCAGTCCACTTTCCAGGAAATTGTTCATCTAAGAATGCTTGAACCTAACACCCATAATGTGGTGGTGCACCAACTTGCTGGAAAATCTTAGGGAACGTGCCATCTTCAGTGCATAAAGAGGGAAACACATCATCCTGTAGCAATTTCACATATCCAGTGGCCTTGAGGTTTACATTGATGAAGAATGGCTCCACTATCTTTGTACCCCATATATATATACATATATATTGTAATATATGAACTGTAATTTCCCCTTGGGATCAATAAAGTATAATTCAGTTCAATTCAATTCAATATGTATGTACACTTTTTAGCGAGGTTATAATTATTGTTGTTATATGCACATATATTTCATTGTTGTGTTTTTTGTTTTGTCACCCTTTGCACGTGTGGAAGCGGATAGTGGATGTGTTGTCTTGTGTTTTCTCAATATACATCTCACATATCTTTTTGTCTCTCTTTCAATCTTTTTTTTTTTCAGTTTTCTCCTTTTTCTTCTCTTTGGGAGGGAAAAAAAGCCACTGATGATGAAGAAACTAATATTATGTTTTTTTACTAAAGTGGCAAAAAAAAACAAAAAATAAGCAAGCATACCATTGTTTTTCTTGTGAAATTCTCAAAAAGTTTGATGTGTCACATGACCCTCTTCCCATTGAAAAAACTATAATTGGATCCAAAATATCCGACTTCAAAATGGCCGCCATGGTCACCACCCATCTTGAAAAGTTTTCCCCCTCCCAAATACTAATATGCCACAAACAGAAGGTTAATATTACTAACCATTCCCATTTTATTTAGTTGTATCCATATAAATGGCCCACCCTGTAGAGATTTTTTAAACTGCTGTTTGCCACATATAAAGCTCTGGCGCCCTCATCTGGCCAGTCACTGTCATTGCCGGACCAAAACGTTGCAAATGATTTTTCCTGAACATCTGGTGGAAATAATTTTGAGGACAGTATTTAAGAGTATATTAGACATCAAAGCATAATTTAAAACTTCAGGTACAGTCAAAACCTTTGCTAATATGTTTTTCATAAGATAAACCTGTTTAATTTAGCTACAGGGGATAAAATTCCTAAAACGATGCTACTTATTAGACCTACTTGCACATATGTGTACAATTTGCAGGATCTGACTATCTGAAATTCTGAACTTCACTTTCTCATCAAAAACCTGTGCAGAGGCAGTGCTGCTGGCTGCTTGGTGTGTGTGTGTTTTGATGGGTGTGTGTGTGTGGTAGTGGGTGGATGTGGCAGGGGGGCCAAAGAGGCTCACAGGCAAACAGGGCGTGACGAGTCTGCTCAGCCAAACTGAAACAGAGGGTCAGGCTCACAGTAGTCCTCCAGACAAGGTCAGGCATGAAGAAACTGGTGAAGATAAATATGATGAAACTTTTTATCACTTAAAGGTCTCATTTTCCATTTATCATCTCACATCTTACTGAGACCTGATGTGTTTGTTTGCTTCAAAACATGTCCCCTCAACCACAAGGACAGACATTTATTTCCTATATTGAGGCAAAAAAAATCTCTCGTGAGACCATTTTCAGTCTCATTTTATTCATCACACACCTGCAAATGCTCAAGCAGATTTTTTTAGATGTAGACACCTTGTGCTGTAATGTGTTCATGCAGAGACAGTTAAGAAACCTGTCACACTTCACTCCCACACAGTCACTGAGCTGTTTCTGTCAGCAGAGAGGTGGTGGTTTGTGTGTGCGTGTGTGTGTGCGGGGGACATGGCACTGCATCATGTTTGCCAACTGTTAGCAGAAAAACACACATGGGTACACAAATACAGCTTTATCAGTGTTTACACACACTGCCTGTTGGAGCTCATGTATGCAACTGTGCAAACTGCATTGTGTGTGTGTGTCTGTGTGTGTGCTCATAACAGCTGGTTAAAATCACTGTATCAACATTGTGTGTTGAAAGACAAATCATTCCATCTGCTGTAAGAGTTATCTGAAAATCCTGTATTAAATGTTTAGACTGAATTAAAGTATTCAACTTTTCTGCACTCTTAGACTTATAGTACACAACAAAATGTATTTAATGGCTAGAAAAGTGGATTTTGCATTATATGTCCCCTTTAAATTAATGATCTGATCATATTTGAAGACAGTAAAGAACACTTTCCAAAATAAATCTCATCATATTTCAGGATGTCACACTGAGTTTTTGTTGCTAATGACTATCAGCTACTACCATATCAAATTTGAGCAAACTCTCTATAAAACTTACAGAATTATAAACATTTTTGTATTTTCTAAGGTTCATTAGCTGTGGTGGTCATCTTGATTGATCTAATTAATTGTTGGTGCACATTATTTCCTAAAAGTTTCATTCAGATCCATCCAGTGAGTGATGAGATATTTTGCTAATAGACAGACACACAGACATGGACCAATAATATGTTCAGGCAAGATATTTAAATTAGTTCATGTTTCATCTTTATTCATGGAAACAATTTTTTTGTTTCTTTTTTATATATAGTTAAAAAAATGTTAATATTTCTATTATTTATGTAAATCCATGTTGCATGTAACATACATGGATTCCACTAGAGGACTCTGCACCACTTTCCACCCATGTTTGGTCATGAAACTCTCTGAAAGCTGACGTGTGGGGAGGATCACAGCAGAAACCCTGAAGAGGGCAGCCTTGTCAAGAGTCTTTAAATAAACCATCATCTTTTCTACTGATTTAACAAACTAACACTGAGCACGACCGCACAAAGAGCTGTTTTCTTTCTTTTCTAAATGATTAAAGATGTGAATGTACAACCAAACCCAAATCAGACCTCTAACAAAAAATAATTGAAAAAAAGATCTAATAAACTGAAGGAGCACAAGCTGTAAAACAGTTTAATGGCATGAGTGTGGCCCCTGCAGCACCGGGTTCGGCTCAGGAGCCTGCAGCGTGTGCGGCATGCTCGCTGCTCTTTGTTCTAACCAGAGCATATGCCACAAGCTCTCACTGCTTTTCCTCAACAGCTGCTAAAGCCATTAAATCTCCAGCCAGCCACCAGAGTGGAGGATGTGCAGGGAGGAGGAGGGCTCTGAGCCATTCTGCACCGTTCCATCATAACCCCAGGGGCTGCTACAGAAAAATGTTCCAACATGAAAACAGATCACCAGGATGAGCAGCTTGCATCCTGTTTAAAGACACGACTTTAAACAGCTAATACAAAGCCGTATCCATCAAATTAGTCCTGATTACTGTGGGGTAATGTCATTTGGATCAAATAGTGCTCGTCTGCAAAGTGAGACGCTGCAACCAGTGTGGCTTTTTTTAAAAGGAGAAGTCTGTGAGCGGCGTGGTAATCATCCAACATCCATTCTGCATCATTACACGAACTAACACTCTGGCTGTTTGTTCTGCAGTGCAGCCCTGTGCCTCGGGCTTTGAAGCTCAATGGTTCCCAATGCTTCTATTTGCCGTGCTGCAGGATATCACAGCACCGTTCATTTCCAGGCTTCACATCACCTCATTAAACTGACCTGTCCCTCTGCACACCATTAAAAACGGCTCTGTGTGGATGCCGTCCACAACCAGAGAAAAACCTTGGAGCGTTTCATGCCTTATTCTCTCTCAGCCTGGCTCATTTTGAGGATCAGCGGTTTTGCTCCAAGGCTCATGAAAAGCTCTGCAGTCAAGAGATTAACAACATCCTCTGATTAGCAGCCCACCGTGGCACCTACATTAGTACTCGGATCACAAACACTCGGTTGATCAAATCCTACAAAAATATGTCAAGACCATTCATTTCACCATAGAGACATAAACATTGTTCCCAGATGTTTTACAAACCAGAAATGCTGGGATTTTGTGTAAGATGTCAATTGAAAACAAAATCTCATAAATTCATATTTTATTCAGAATGAAACATGTTAAATTTATTAAATGTTTAAACTGAAAATCATTTTATTCAGATTATGGCTTTCATTGGGGGAGGTCTTTCATACTTCAGCACAACGATGCTAAACTGCACACTCTATGAGTGTCAGCTCATTTTCCAGTTGTACTTAACTTCAATGTTTCTTGACTAAAGTGTCACGTTTCTCGTCTCACTGCTACGGCTGAGCACTGCAAACAAACTATAACTGAGCTCTACGTGGTATTACCTGCATAGAAACAGCGTTTAAAACTTCTAATTATAAACACTGAAAAGTACTGCATGTATGACAGACTAAATGTGACATAAATAATACAAATATACTATTAAATCTAAAGTAAGATAGTTTTACTGACTGTTGAGTTGTGGTGAGTAGCCGCCATCTTGGATTCTGAACTCTCCCACTGTCCAACAGGAAATTCCCACTGGAGGGGTGTTACAGTTCAAATTTACAACCAGTACAGCTGGGCCGCAGCAAAAATGCAACGAAATACAGATTTTACACAGCAAATTTCACTGGCTACTTTTGAACTGGGATGCCATCATTTCACAGACTAAATAATCAATGCATTATGAGAGATCTAGTTCATCGTCAGACTTTAAAGCATCATACACTTATTTTATAGACAATACATCTTTGAAGCCCCGCAGGCCACTTAAAGGGGCAATTTCATGTAAAATCATGTAAGATGTTATTACCCAAAGTTTACAAACAATTATCCTGTGGCAGACACATTTGTTTTTCACACGTGGGCTTTTACTGTGAAGGTCAAGAGAGCAGAATATGCTTGATTTAATGGTGTATTCATTCATTCCTGTTTTTGCTGTTGGAAGTACATCATCTACCTCTTTGTCTCTTTTTGACGACTTCCACAATCCATCATTTATGAGATTCCTGATCAAAATGTTTAAGGATTTTCCCAATTATGGACACATTTCACCTGATTGTTCTTAAAGGGTCAATATCATGTAAAATTAACATTTTTGAGTTTTATATCAAGTTATAATGTTATCCTCTCATTAAAAACAGGTTCAGTCTTGCTTTGACTCATTCATGCATGTTTGAGAAATCCTGAGCTGTCCTGAGGCAGCCAGGCAGGAGAGCAAAAAC
>JARVJO010000024.1:16282131-16316547 GCA_031762555.1 Cynodonichthys magdalenae | reverse complement strand
CTAAAATATATGACAGTTTAATTTTTATCATTACATTATGGAAAATAATGAACTTTATCACATTATGCTAATTTTTTTAGAAGGACTTGTAGATATCTTTATATTTTGTTTGGGTCATATTTTTCAACACATTCAGTTTTTTTCTATTTTCTATGATGTTTTCGGAACAATAACATCACAGATTTTGCTACACATGATCATAGATTTCCAGTTAACCAGTTTTGTGAATCTGTAGTTCTGCAGGTTGGTTTTCATTCTCCTCTGGCTCTGGGACAGACACTGGCTCTAACATGTAAGGCTGGATGGACAAGTCTTCCTTTGTTGACATCTTTTAATTAATTTAAAGTAAAGTTTATTCATTTTAAAAACAACATGAATTCTATATACAATAAAATACAATCAATTTTCAAAATTTGTAAATAAAAAGTTTCTGGTTTGCTAGATAACCGTTTTTCTATCAAACTGTAAAAATGGTGGAACTGGGTCGAGTGGGCAATGATCATGATAGACCTGGAGGGGGGCGGAGTCCTTTGGATTTAAAGAGACAGCACAAAAACGAGTTGTTCGTAACCGGATTAGACCAGAGGGTCTGAAGATCAGTACTGTCCAAAACGGAGTTTCAGCCTCGTTCTTTGAGCTCAGTGATTTCTTTAGATTCTTGACATACTTTCATGTTATGAATTGTAGATGATGGGACATTTAAAGTCTTCCCAATTTTTAATTGTGGTACATTATTTTAAAATTGTGCTATTTTTAGACTCAGTTTACTACAAACTGATGAACCTCTGCCCATCTTTATTTCTAAAATTCAGCTTCTCTAAAAGTGCTCTTTATATACACACTTTTTCCTGACCTAAAATGCTCCTCCAGCTGTTAAACATCTAACTTTTAGCCTTTTGTTACCCATGTTTCAACAGTTTAGAAATGTTCCCATAAAATTTAAAAAAAAACTTTTTTCCCCACTAAAATTGTGTTAGGGCTAGTTAAATATGGATTTCTGAGATTTACGAATCGTTTGACATTTTATATAATGTCCCAACTTCTTCAGAGTAAGGTTGGTAGATCAAAGAGGGCCTGCTCAGCTCCCTTCTGACTGAATGCAGCCGCAGCGTTCAGGCGCTCTGCCTCTGAGCATCACGCTCCGCAGCAGGCAGGCTCATTGGAGCGAGAAAAGGAAAAAGACAGGAGGATGCAGCAGACGAAGAGGCTCCGTGTCCAGGACCTGCTGCAACAGACACAATAACAGCACAAGACATATTGCTATTCAGACAGAAAGAGCACTTTTTTTTTTGGTTAAGAGCATGAATCCCTGTATGGCTGCCTGAGGCGTACACAGAATTATGAGAAGGATTTGAGCTGACACAAGTCACAGTCGCTCCATCGCTGGTGTGAAGGAGGAAGAGGAGGAGGGGATGAATTATTCAACCAGCCAGCTTTGCTCGGCTCTGATGTCTTCTTGTTTCATATGAGGTGAAGCCACAAACAATCAGCTGCAGCTCCATACGAGGCCGCCACGTCACAAGCTGAGAGGAAACCTGCATTTTCTCCAGGACGAGGTGTGTGTGTGTGTGATTTCAGAGAGCGGCAGCAGAATAATAGCTCCTCTGAAAATGACAGCCGTCGCCGAGGCGCAGCATCACAGATTGCTGGTCCATCACTCTCCACACAAGACAAAATGACAGCCCTGCTCCTCTGATGGCGAGGCAGCTCAGCCTCAGAGTAGGTGTTCTGTGCGGCTCAGCCGAGCTTTGATGTTTTTAAACCGAAACGGAGCAAAAATTCAGCGGAGAGATTCACTTCCTGCTGCTATATTCCTGCTCCGTTATCTGTCTGTGAAGCCGAGGAAAAAAACAAGTCTCATCTGTTCGGCCATAAAAAGAAATGTATACTAGAAACGATACATACAGGAAACAGCTGACATCTCAAATATATAAAAACAGGAGGAATCTGGAGCATTTTTATGATCTGCTGCATGTCTGTTAGCAAAATATCTCTTGAACAAATGGAACAAAACTTGCAAAAAGAGCTTATTGAAGGAATCTGGTTCAAGATGGCTGCCTCGGACAACTGGACTTGAAAAACCACCACAAATGGCTCCAGTTCAGTCAGTTTTGCAGAGATGGAGCTAAGATTAGGTAAAGCTGATCGAGTGTTATTCTCAAGGCTTCACCAAAACAACAACTCTGTCCAATAAAAGACAATTTTAGACTGAAAAGTTGGCAGAAAAGATTGAGAGTGATATGCATTCTCTTAAGGGATGCTAGGTCTTTGAATCAACTCCACATCTAAGCAGTGAGTTTACCTTTAAAACAGGATTAGATTTAGACTCAAGCCTCTGGAAAAAAAAAACAAAACAAAACATGAATCTGCTTTCTGTGGTGTAACTTATTTATTTTAATTCCACAAATTTTTCAAAAAAATTACAAAATACTCAAATGGAGAGAACACAGGACTCACAATTTTTCTTATTATTTCTACTTTTTGTTTACATTGTGTCATCCCATGGCGACTACTCATATGTACAATAAGCTTCAAGATACCAGTATATATATAAATCTTAGCAGTCAGAATTTACATTCTGCTATTGCCGCTTTGAAACAAGAAGCTAAACCATTGACAACACTTAACACCAAAGGCTTCAGAGACACAAAAAGGGAATAAAAAGGCGAGGGAATGGTTGAGGAGTGACGATGACGATGATGAAGGGGAGGGAGATGAGAGACAGGCTGTCGTCAGCGTTTTCAATAAGCCGGGAGGGAAGAGTTTGATGTTTGCAGGCGTTTCCGTGAAAATATAGTGCTCTGTGGGAAGCTGTGGTCACTTTTAAATGCAATTACAGTTTCTTCAACTGGTTAAAATAAAATAAAAATGTAAGAAAAGCCACAGTTTTGTTTGTTTTAAAGTGTCCATGACGGTCAAACAGTCTTAGTGCATGGATTGAATGCAGAACTCAGATCATGGCTAAAAAAACAACAAAAAACTTTTAAAATGTCGGCTTGTGCACTGATGTGACAACACAACATGTAACAGTCAGTGGCGCACACACAAACACCACAGCGTGTGTCCAAAAAGGAATCAAGGCATGTGAGGAATACACACTAAATCCTCTTCTCTACGTGTGTCAGCAGCCCCCCAGTCTGAGTCACAGTGAACATTGTTTCAACCTGGGCTGCTTCTGAGCTAAAACTGAACCAGAGAAAACTTTAAATCACCCAAACATTAAAAATAGAAACTAAACCATCTAAAATATGAATTTTTACCATTTATTGAAGCAACTTCACCGTCTTAATAAAATCATGTTAAAAAAAAAAACACCAGAAGGTGACAAAAACTGTTCATTCTGATGATTTAAATACAACTAAAAGGATAAAACGGTTTAGATCGAGCTCAGCGACGCTCCATCAGTGCAAAGTTCTCCTCGTCTTAAAGAATCTGAGCGCCTTCAAGTGTTTTAAATCAGTAACTAAACGTGGAAACGTTCTGACAACCTGCTGCGCGTCACACGATGAATGGATTGGTAACATGGGGGTGGGGGGGTGGGGAGGGGGAATTATGGTTGACATAAAATAGTGTATATGAAACTAAATCTAACACAGTGATGTCACAACTGACGCGCAGCTCAGAAAATGCTCATATAATGCCATGGCGCTCCCCTCTGAAACAAGGGATAATGCTTCAAAACAAATCAACAGGAGGCTGAAAATGACTTGGTTTGGAGTCCACACCTAGGAATAATAATAATAATAATTATAATAATAATTATATGTTTATATATACTATTTACAGACTCAAAAACGGCCATGCGGTAGCTTTTTTTTTCTCATTTTTAAATTATGAAAAACCTCCAACAATGTAATAAAATAAATGTTGAATTTAAGATAGCACTTGTTATTTTTCAATAAATGGTCTGACAGGTCTTTTATCTCTCTCTCTTATTAAGCACAGTGTCTTGTTCTAGCACCTACAGAAAAAAAGATGTCTGGGAAGCTTGTCATGCAGGAGTCTTGAAGGATGTTGTCACTACTGGTTATTTACCAACGAAAGTCAATGTCTTGAAAAATAATAGTAAAATAAAATAAAATAAAAAATAAAAAAGGTCCTTGATTGAAACAATAATGAAACATTATGTAAAGTTCTCAGAAGATCCACTTGGTCTTTTGTTTTCTGTTCTTCAAGACTGGATGTGTTGTGAGGTCCACATAGAGCCTCTACAAGACTGCTTTGTGACAACTTCCTGTGTCCTGCACTCAGCTCCTCGCTACCCCGGCTGGTTACAGCTGTTTGTCACTTTCCTTCTTCAGTCTGCTAAAAATAAATAAATAAAACAGATGTTAAAATTCCGATGGTTAAAGCCGTTTGTATTTTAGGTCTGAAGCCTCTTGAGGAGCGAACCTGTAGAAGTCATCACCAGGCATTGGTGCTCCGTGCATGTGATGGTGTCCGTGGAGCCACTGCTGCTGCTCCATCGCCAGCCGCTGCAGCTCCGCCGACTGGGCGTGCATGGCCTGCAGCTGGTGGGCTGCAGACATTTGGGGTGGAAGACCTCCTGGCAGTTCCCGATATGGAGCACCTGCGAAACGAAGAGAGCGTGATCAGGAGTCGTCACGGAGCTCAGAATGACAGGTAGGACGGGATGTTTTTCTTACCGAACACAGGGTGGCGCAGCATCTCGTGTTCGTGCGGCGGCTGACCCAGGAGGGAGTTGGGGATGGTTCCGGGCGGGTAAGGGAAGCGGGCCAGGTGGGGGCCGGCTGCCAGGGGGTCTACTGCCAGCGGGTGGGCCCCGGAGCCTGGAGGACAAACGAGACATTCACCACCACCTACTCCGAGTCAGAGTCTTAGGGTCAAGGTACACTCAAAACAACAACAGTGTTATCACAGACAGCAACATGCAGCAGACAAGATAAACACTTCAAATATTACTACTCTCATGGTTGTGTGCAGTCATTAAAACACTGCTTAATAACAATTTAACCTGCCGCATTATTTAAATAAAGTCCTTTCTATTCAGGATTTTAATGTGATGAGAGAAGTACCACAAAGTACTCACTGACAAATCACAGCTGACTACCTAACCGAGGAGTATAACGTACTTGAAAGTAAAAATACCTTAACAGAAAATAACTGGTAAATGAATTTTACTGGTAAGTACTTAAATAAAGTCATAAAACTCCTCAAAATAATTAGGAAAGTAAAAGTATTTTTACAAACACTCTAAAAAATGAAGTGTTAAATTTACTTAACCAGGTTTTGTCAACTGGTTCCACTAAGTCCAGTTGAGTAAATTTACACATTTTCTTTAAAAAAAAATGTGTATATTGCTCAATTTGCTCACCTCGTTTTAGTGGAGCCAGTTAAAGTAAATTCAACACTTCATTTTTTTAAGTGTATACACAACTTTTATGATGAGTTTGTCATATTTAAATTGTTGCAGGTAACAACGGGTTAAATTTTAAAGTAAAGAAGTAAAGGATAATTTTTGTTCTGAACGTAACAAAATAAAAGTTACTATAAAAAAAAAACCTTGGTAAAATTACAGATCTTCAAAAAACAACTTCAGTACTGCAACAAAGTAAATGTACTTCATTACTATACACCTCTGCTAGCTAATATGTAGTAAAATAACTACTTCATTCTTTTTTTTTCTAAATACACAAACTGACCCATAAAAATACACCAACTTTAACTCATCTACTGCTTGTTTAAAAATAAACACATTTTACTTCCTTTCTAAAATAATGACAATACTCTGCTCCTTCTAGTTACAAACACACAATCCTGACATCTTCAAACTTCACAGAGAATCTTTCATTACAGATTCTAATAAAAAAAACATGCATAAATGTTTTATTAATTTATTAATAACTAGAAAAATATCCAAAATTTGGGCAGAAAACCCAAATTTCACATTAAACTTTGAACAATTATCTGAATATTAGTTAAACTTGTTAAAGGTATGGATAGGGCTTTCGCTCACCTTGGTGAAGAGGGTCTTGCTGGTGAAGATGGAGGTGGGAGTGGATGTGGGAGTGCTGGTGGTGGTGCGGCGTGACGTTGAACATTTGGAGTCGTGCGATGGGGTCGTTGGCCACCGTGGCCATCCTCTCGGCGTGGAGTCTTTCTGCGGCCAACCTCTCTGGGTAGCTCATGTCCGGCCGCAGCTGAGGCCCAGGAAGTGCGAGCCGCTCGCGCTCTAATGGGTTCAGACCCGGATGAAAAGCGGCGAATGGGTGGTGGCCGGCCATCGGAGGTAGAGCGAGGGCCCCGTGCCGCGCGAAGTGCTCCATGGGGTTCGTGGAGGGGTGGAGCGAGTCCATTTCTGGGGGTTTGACCTCGAATCCAGGCTTCATCCGTTCCCTAAGCTCCCTCTCCCGGATCTCCCTCTCACGCATTTCCCGCTCTCGCAGCTCCCGCTCCCGCATGGCCGGGTCGGCGTTGTAGAGGCCGGGCATGTGATAGGCCAGCAGCGGGTCCGCAGGGTTCAGGGACACAAAGAAGGGATGGTTTCGATTGGTGGGTGACATGACGTGGGGTCTGGCGTACTCGCTGAGCGTGCGCAGGGCTGGGGTGTCCGGACCAATGTACGGAGGCACGGCTGCGATCGTTGTGGGCGGGCCGTCGAAGTGTGGGCGCATGTGAGCCGGGCCAGCCATCTGAGGTTCAGACATTCTGCTTTCATGAGAGGAACTGGAAGGTTTCTGTGAGGACAAACATCGAGTGTCAGATGTGTCGTGTCACAAAACTACCTAATACATGCGAACAGATAAAACAAATACTCACTGATGCACGTTCAAACTCCTTCTCACGCTCTCGCTCCCTTTCCCGTTCTTTTTCCCTCTCCCGTTCTCGTTCCTTCTCCTCTCTGGCTTTCTGTTCTGCTTCCCTCTTGGCTTTCTCCAGAGCATCTTCTCGCTTTTTGGCCAGTTTGGATGAAGCCAGTGGAGTGAAGTAGAAATCGGTCCTAGCACACGAGTTGTAACCTCGGTCCAGGTGCTTGTAGAACCTGTTGTAAACACATCAGAAATTTACTTCACAAAAACAACCCCGCACATCGTTTCGGTTCATAAACATTACAAACAAGTGGGTGTAAATGCCACATTTAGATCAAAACCCATTTTTTATTAGCTTACATTGGTCTAATATTGAAAAAGGATAAAAAACTCCCTCAGCAGCCACTTCTCCTGCTAAGCTGACTATGAATTAAAACTCTGATTACTGCAGCCTGACAGTCACTTAAACATGAGGCAACTCCAGATACTGAAAACTCACTCACCTCACTGTAATTAATCTCCCCACGCTACATCCCTCCTAATTTTAAGTCATCAGCCTCCTAAAGGCTAATTGTAGCTTTGAAAGCTTGTTTTGCTGCTGACAGAGCCTGAACACACTTTTTTCTCGTAATGTTTCATTTTTGTTTTCAGACGTACCGTGCTGACTGGCTGGCGTGGCTGGGAGTGTCGACGACGGTAGGTTCTGGGGAGGGGCTTCTCTGCGGGGGCGGCGGACTTTCTGGCTCTTCTGTTTCGTCCACAGGCTCCTCTTTGATGTGCACAGGTGGAACCGCTGGGCCCGGAGCGGCACAAGTGACTGAGGCAGGTAGTGGCATGGAGATGGAAGAGGATGGCGCAGAAGACGGCGGCGGCTGTAAGCTGGGCATAGAGTTCGATGAGGATGGGGGAGGGCCGTTTGGAGGTAGAACGGTACTGAAAGGGTGTGAGTAAGGTGGCTGTGGCGGCCCGTTGGGGTGTGGGGCTGTGGAGGGTGGAAGTGCAGGAGCTGCAGGAGGCTGGTGGCTGGATGAAGGTGGGAGGCTCTGGGACTGAGTGAGAACTGGAGGCTGGGCTGGTGGAGGTTGGAGTTGCTGCCCCTGAGGCATGAGCTGGAGGGGAGGTGGGTGCGCTGATGGAGGATGATGGTTTGATAATGAGCTGAGGGGCTTTAGAGCAGGAGGTGGAGGCAGGTTTGAAGGCATCTGAGGGAACGGAGGTGCTGAAACGTGAGTCTGGTGTTTGTGAGACTGTGGGGTGAGTATCTGAGGGATGGGTGTGGTTGGAGGGGGCTTGATGTGAGGCATGGACATGGGTGCAGGGGGCAAGGGTTGCTCTCTGGGAGGCTGGCCTCCGCTCTGAGAAGATGATTGAGACTGAGAAGGAGGCGTGTGGGCCCTCTGCTGCGATTGAACAGAGATGGGTGGAGGCGGGACCTGAGGAGGACCCACAGGGAATCCCTGAGGGGTCATGGCGTGAGGGTGTGGCATGTGTGAAGGTCCAGGCTGTAGTGGGTGCGGCATGGGGGGAATGGGTCCATGATGAGGGCTGGGTAAAGACTGTGGTGGGACTGAGGGGCCAGGAGGCGGAGCCTGAGTCATGGGGGAGTGAGGAGATGGTAGCCTCTGAGGGTGAAGTGACGCTCCAGACTGGATAAGAGACATTGGACTAGTCTGGGCCAAAGGCTGAGGAGGTAGAGAAGTGGAGGCAGCTGCAGGGGAGACCTGTGGGGGCAGTGAGGAAGCTGAGGTTGGAGGTGGAGCAGGTGCTGTGGAAGCAGCTGATGGGCCTGGTTGACACTGGATGACTGGAGGGTGCTGGCTCTGCAGCAGCTGCTGTTGCTGGGCAGAGGAGTCAGAGTCACTCTCGTTGTCCCGTGGGCTCGGGATGCTCGGGGAGGAGCTCCGGTTGTCCTGGTCGATGTCTTTTGGATCACTACTGAGCTCCTCGTTAATGCTTCGCCCGTCAGAGCTCTCGCCCTCACCTTCACCCTCTCCTTCTGAAGGCGAGTCTGGTCGGCTCAGCTCCTGTGGAAAACAGGATGAGGCTCATCACACCCGGTTCAGAAATTCCCAATAAACGCACTTCTATTGAGGTGGGGTGTTACCTTCAGTTGTTATGGAAATGCTGTACATATCAAAAATAAATCTGACTTTGCATCATAGCCTTTTTATACTGGCCTCCTACCATTTCTAACACTCCCACTTCAGCACATCTTCTCAACAATGCTTTGAGAGAGGGGTGCTCTCTGGAGCGGGACCTTGGCAAGACTGAGCTCCAGGGAGGAGCTTTGTATAAATAGGTGGGGCTTTGTACCAGCAAGTGTTGAGGCAGCTCCATGTGGCTACCACAGGAGATTTAAGGATTTCTCAAACATGCATAAATGAGTCAAAGCAACACTCTGGGTATGTTTTTGATGATAACATGATATAATACTCTAAAATGTCAATTTTGCATAACACCCCCCTTTAACAAACAAAGACCACAAACCCACCTGTGTCTTGGTCTTTTTGGCGCTGGCCCTCTCAGGCTCCTCCGTGTCTGAAGCTCCCTTATCTCTCTGACGTTTGGCACTCTTCATTGGAGAAGGAGCTTCCTCTTTAATTTTCTGTAATGTAACAGCAGCCATAAGAACAGAAATCTCCCGGAGAAAAAAAACCTTTAATGAATCTCCTCTTTGCGTACCTTGCTTGGCTTCTTCATGGAGTCTGTCTTGCTGTCGGTGCTGTCTGTGCTTGCTGCGCTGGGTGACGTCCGGCCACTGGAACGCAAATCCTCGTTGGTTGGTGAGGCTCTGCCATCAGGACTCACTGTCTGTTTCTTACGACCACTACGTAGAGTTGACATCTGTAATCAAAGCAAAGTAGAAAAAAAAAACATAAGACTTCCACAAAAGGTGTAACATTTCTGTATGAAACCAAATAGGAAAAAAACAGTTGCCACTGTACGGTTTGTTTTGTGATGATAGGTCTGTTTAGTTCTCATCGCTCCGGGGATAACGAAGGATCTGTTTTGTAAAGGTGAAAATAGATAGATGGAGAGGGAGTGTTGCCTCACCGAGCCTCGGTTCCGTCGGGTCCTCATGCTATGCTTCCCGCTGAGTCCATCCTCTTCCTCTTTGACAGGTTTGAACATAAATGGCGGTGGGTCGACGGGCTTCTCGATGGGGGGCAGCTCGCCGTACTTCTTAAAGTGAATGCGACAGTCGGTGCACAGTAAGATGTTCTCCCGGCCCCCGTGGTGCCAGTCCTTGGAGGCTGAGGAAAGCCATTTACAGTTGTGAAATAAGACACTCACAGGTGGCAAAAGGTATAAACAACACACTGAAATGAGCTGACAAATCAGAATATAAAAAAAGAAACAAAATAAAGGATAACGTCAAAATGTTGCACGTTTCTGTGCCAGAATAGTGAGTAATTTAATAATAAGGTCTGTAAAACCAAAGTTATTTGCCACTCTTGTGATGGCAACTTAAGCATGATCAGCTGGGAGCCAGCTGTTTGGAAAAAAGGGGGGAAGGATAATGAGGTGAAGAGAGTGGGTTCATGTCTGATTTGATTAAATTAGTCCTGACATACTCTGATGCCCATCTGTCACACAGCTCAGTGTAGGGCGGGCTCACACAGATCCCATGACACAACAGGAATAGCCAAGTGACTCTATACGAGTGTGGGTACAATGGGTTTTATGCAGCTTTCTTACTGGTAGTGAAACAGTGGCGGCAGGCGTAGCCCTTTAGCTCCTGTTCACTGTCTTCACTGTCGAAGTCATCTTCACTGGCTGAGCTGAGGTCCACTGAAAACAACACAAACAACAAACATTTCACACACGTCGTCTGGGTGCTAGAAGGTGCACTGCTTTTTGATCTCAGCTGCTAATGAAAGCCTCAGATTTACGTACAGAACTCGCTCGAGGGCGGCCGTGAGGGGGTGTTGACAGGAGTCGAAGCGGTTCGCGTCTTGATGCGGCGGAAAACGGGTTGGCGGCGGTGTCTGCGATGGGCTCGGCAGCTGGCAGCCTCGGGCGTCTTCTTCCAATAGTAGTAGAAGGTAATTAGCTCTCCCTGAAAGAGAAACAGGAAATGTTGATGAAACTGCCGAACACAACAAAATGGCGCTTCTGATCGGAGAAAAAACAGATGATTGATCAACTTGTTGATGTTTTTTTAGGGGGGAAAGCTCCTTTGATTATCTGCTTTAGAGTGAAAGCCCGTGGAATGGGTCAGTCCATGCCGGGATTTGTAACTGGCTGGACATGTTTGCGCTGCGTCCCTGTCTGTCCCCGGATTAGACAAGCAGGCGAAGTGAATGCAGGGATATTAGGATCAGTGCATTGGTGGCTGCCTGGGTGGCAGGAGGTTGAATGGGAACAAAAGGACATGTCAGGCAGAGCTTTGGCGCTACAAATAGGGAGTGAAATGGCTCCTCGCCCCTTTGCTGGAAGAGTCAATTGAACTTTAATCAAACATTCGGAGGGGTGCACTTGCCAGCGAGCCGGGCGGATAAATCCAGCATACAAAAGGCCGCCAGGAAATCAATATCCAACTGAAACATTAACACATGCAATCATGGATCAGAAAGCACTTTGCTGATGCAGTCTGTGCATATTAACTGCTGCTTTCCGGTTAGCACACACAAAGCTTTGTAAATCGCTGACAGGAGTCAAACAGTGATTTAGCATCACACTCAAGTTGTTTTGTTTTTACTCTAAACTCTTACTAGTTAGTGGTCCTTCACTAGCTTCATTACAAATTCATAAAGTCATGTTGTGTGATTGTTTACTGAGCGGTAAGTCACCTGTAATCTTTAAAGCCCAGAGGGCCGCCATCAACAGCCTGAGCTGTGTTAAACTGCTGTTCAAAGCTCCCAGGGTTTAATGGCTATTGACTGTTTTTCCTTCTCCGCTTCAGCTGCGAACCTTGACATAAATTAGTCAGTCCACTGCTTCCTAAAATACATTAACAGCTTTCCTGCAACAGTACAGCAATGTCTATAAAAAACAGAACAAACAGCTGTGAAGTAAATGGTTTGATGAAACGAACGTTTATAACTCGCTGTAAAATGTTTGATCGCAACAAAACCGACAGTTCAAACATGTAATAGGTTGGTATAAATAAAAACTAAAGAGGTTTCTCTGACTTTATTTCTTATCATTAAGAACAAGTCTGCTTGAAGTGTTTTTGATTAAATATTTTTTTTTAAGTTCTTCTTTCATCATTAGGGAGCAAGTTGAAGTTTTCTGCTTTGATTGGCAGAAAATGTTCAACTCAGTGGGCTTAGGCCACTTTAATAAACTCTGCCTTCATGTTGGTTCTTAGGGAGAAGTCATATCTACCAGTCCCTGCTAGACTCCATCTTATCAGGCGAAGCAGTGCTGGGAACATTTGCTGATGGCGTTTGAGCTCAGAGGAACCGTCTCGCGTTTTAGGGTATATCAAGGTGATATACTTACAAAGCCACTTCTGCAGTGTAAGTCCTACAGTACATGTATTAGGTAAAAAATTTAAATACCAACTTTCATCTTAAGTTTTTGTCTTTGGTTTTCCTTGTGTCAAAAAACAAAGCAGCTAATGAAGGCTACAGGGGCTTTGCTGAGCTGCGACTCGTTCAGTCGGTCAGAGTTTGTGCTGGTCGTTTTCCCCGTGCTCATCCCTCTTCAAACCTGCTCGGCCAGTTGGAAAGGCGGGCCGCAGGTGCTAACTGAGGGAAGGCAGGCGCCCCGATGTGAAATCTAATTGAAATGTGCAGATCAAAAGTGTCGAGTGGTGCAGAGCGCTGGCTCTGCTCTGTGCTTAATGACTGTTCTCAGCGGTGCCTCTCCGCCGCCTCGCTGTGAGCTGACGACACGGCCTCGGCAACAGCTTGGCAGACACAAGGAAAGGTCACCCTGCCACTCCATCACTTACACCGTGTGTCAAGTACCATTATAAAAGGGCGCGTCTTATGAAAACATTCAGTTTTGAATGAAAATTAGCAGGTGCGATGACGAGCTGCTGCAGCTGGATGTAAATGTAAAGAAAAATGTAAACAGACAAGCAGCTTAGCAAAAATGAGTTTGATCTAAAATAAATAAAAAAATAAGCAACTTTTTTTTCTGCTGCTCATAAACATTAATTTTGAATGCAGTCATGTTGACAGAGGAAACATTACAGGCAACACTTTGAACATGAAGTTGAGTTATATAACGTCTGAGATAAAAGCAGCTGAACATGAAGCAGAATTACTGTGGCTGAACGAGGCTTTGCTCTGTAAATTAGCGTCAGAGAAACACAGACAGATTACCTCTCAGCTCGCCTGCATGTCAAATTTAGGTCCTCTGAAGTCACATCAGTCCTGTCTTCAACACTGACTGTGTACTTTTGTCTATCAAAGGCACTTTGTAATGCTGCCATATGCCCACAGCAACACTTTAGCTTTCATTGCCTTCTGTTTCTGCTCCGTGATGTTTGGGCTGCTGGTTTGTGTCCACTAGGGCTTAAAAGTAAACTTGCCTTTTTGTTTCATGGAGAAACACTAAAGTGAACAACTGAATGAATTTGCATTTTAAATCAGTGCAGCTGAATGAAGTAAAAAGTAGAAAAAAAATTGTGGAAACACCTAAAATAGAAACAGGTCCTGGATGTTGATTAATAAATTTCTCAGAGTCCGCTGAATCGATGCAGAGCTACAGACTCTGGAGAACATGAGATAGTGACAACATAAGCTCAGTGTTATGAGGCATTTTAGAGGCTTCCATCTGCAGGAGCTCTCTGGCTGCTGGATTATCCGACAAGCAAAGAGCTTATGGTCCTATCACCACACTCAGGGCTTCCATTCCACTTATTCCCACTTAAACTGAGCAACTCTTTATAAAAAAAAATTAAATTAAAAATTAAAGCTCAAAACCATATACAGCATTTTATGATGTTCTAACACGTAGGGGAATTTGGTGGCAATTTGACCAATTCCTGCAGTGAAGTTCAGAAGAAAAACATTTGTGCTGTTTCTTAATGTTTGTGTTTAAATATGAACGTGATAACATTATAATAAAGTGAGATCATTTATTTCACATAGTTTGTGTTTTTAAAGCAAAATCAATATGTATAGAAATAAGACTACAGTAAGATCTTTAGTCTACAAAATGCAGGGTTACATTTTAAAAAAATCGCAAAGTAAACAATATTTACAAGACTTTTTAGTTTTCTAGAATACAGAATAAAAATTATTTATGTCAAAATTACCTCAAATTAAAACCAAAAATAGGTCTGTAACAATATATTCTAAGTCATGTAACTTTTCTTTACTGACCCTAAAATCAATATTTTGTTCTTCATCGACAAAAAAAATTTGAACAGCTTACAAAAATAACCAGTTTTTCTAATTCTGTTTCCCAGTGACTGAGTGATGCTGTGCAAAATGATTAATGATATAATAAATATAGCTGCAGTGGTTCAGAATAGGCCTTTTAATAAGATGTGTCTTTATTGATATGCTAATTAGCCACGTGCTACACTGAGCGCTGCTGTCAGAACTGATGTAAAAACAGCGGGAGAATCAAGATGTTTTTAGTGAATCCTTATCTATAAGTGAACTCAAAGGAACACTAAATGTCAACAACTTGCCCACATTAAAAACCAAGAATGTTAAAGTTAACAAACAGGAACACATATTTCAGAATCCAAGTCAGCAGTTAATATTGGCTAACTTATTCCCATAAGGTTTGGACTGAGTAAGATTAACCATCGCACCAATCTAGACGACGGACTAATTGCTGGTGGGACAGTTGGTTGATAGAGAGCTGAGGTGCAAGGTCCTTTCAGTGGGCTCGGTGGTCCATCGTGCACTGGCAGGGCTGAGGGCGAGGCCTAAACTGATGTATTTACACCCTGGTTCGCTCTCGGGTCCAGGCCTGAACAGATGGTTTCTGTTTTTCCTGGCAGATTTGTGACAGAGCCACAAAAGGCCCCTGCTTTGACACGAAGCCAAACGGTTAAGGCCGTTGCTGGCAGGAGCAGGGAGAAGGAGGAGAGTACGGGGGCGAGCCGACCAGGAGGGGGAGGGCTAAGAGCGGAGGGGGGCTGAGAGGGAGGAAAGAGCCAGCGGTGGGTAACAATGGACAATCAAGACTCAAACCGACCACAAAGAACCACCGAAGCAAATTCAACACATATGAATTTCTGATAAATATTTCAGGCGGTTGGAGAACAGAGAGCACGGGGGTGGGGGGTGGGGGCCGTGTCGTTCTGGGTTCTGGCAGTTGATGGCGAGTTGTGTAAACATCCATTAGAGCAGCATGAACCTGAGCTCCTCCCGGATCCTCTGCAGCCTGCAGATGGAGGAGGGCAGATTGCTTCCTGATTCATTTCAGTAAGGTTAAGGGGGAAGTATTTCCAAACTAAATCAAACTGTGCTTTAATGATATATGTGTTTGACCCCGGGACTTGTAATTCCTCTGCCCCTGTGGCCCATGGCAGCTTGTACAGTATCGTACGGAGGGCCGGCTGACTTTTCCATCCTGCTCATGCTGAGGCTGACTCACTGCAGGAGGGAACTTGCTCAACACTTTAAAGGGTTAAGGAGTTTAAAAATAAACTCTGAGACCCACAGGGCCATTTTTGGTGATTTTTTTCTTTTTACAAGAATAATAATCTAAAGTATTTTACCAGATTACAGTATTATAAAAGGTATTTCAAACAAGGTATATGTTGTTTTAATTTATTCACACTCAGTTTTTCCTGGTCTTTAAAAATATTTAACAGGTTTTCTTTACTAGCCATAACATGTTTTGTTTTTACTAAATGAAAAATACTCAGTGGGGTATTTGTGCATGGTGTAAAAAAATCCTTAGAGGAAGAACAAACGATGTTGAAAGCTTCTGAAAAGAACCAGCCTTCCTACAGAGGTATTTCTGCAGCTCCAGGCGACAGTTTTTAAGTCTAGCTTTTCTTGTAAGACCTGTAATTAGCAAGTTAACAAGCATAAACAATGATTTACCAGCTTTATTATGGTGACTATCAGGCTTTAATCTTCCAATAAAATGACTAAATTACTATTATTTGGACAGATCTTATAATAAATTTGAATAATGTTAGGTACACTACATGTAGGATATTAATATAATCAGTTCTGAAAGAATATCAGTTTTTGTTTTTGGGGGTGTGGACAAAAAAAGAAGTTTAAATATTCAGGTTCTATTATGTAAAGCAGTTATATTGTGTGTTTATTATGATTTTTCTACTAGAAATTATAGTTTAGTTTTGTAAGAGAAATCTCAGTCATCCATCATTTTAATAGTTAGGTCGGAGGTTTATAAAAAATCAAAAATTGGAATCGGGCAAGAAAATTGATACCAGCATCTGTAATAATAAAGCCGAGCGAAGCCTTAACGTGAGCACGGCGCAACGAGAGGATGAGCTGATGGAACAGGGTGCATGAGGGAGCTGGTTAACCAGACAGACGCTCTCTGCTGTGCAGCGCCTTTCTGTCAGAGAATGACTGAATAAGCTCTGCTTTCACAGGTCAGGGATGCACATGCTGAAGAATCAGCACTCGTGTTTTTCCTGCTGTAAGCGCTTTTGCCAGTGAAAGCAGATTGGATGGCAACAGTGCCGTTTTTTTTTTTTTCCTGCTGGAGGGTTGATCCGCCGCGTTCTGCTGATAAGTCAGTCCCCAAAAAACCACAACGAGAAACCGACCAAAGACTCAATTACGCAGGGAGCTCTTTGCCTCTCCGGGCTCCTGTCTATTAAACCGTAAAAAGATTTTGCCTACATTCGACTGCGCTGAATCGCTTGTGGTCTGCTTAAAGAACATCAATATGTGCTAGTTGGGTTTTTCTCAGCCAACAGCAATTTTACTGCCTAAACAAGTTATATCATTTACCGAACAGTTCTGTCACACAGCTGTAGAAATGGTTGAGGCCCCTGTAGTTTGTAGCTGGTTTAATTAGTGTTTGAACTTAAGTATTTGTAAAAGCACTTGTCCCCCAAGGTTTTGGCTGCTGAGCTAAAGACATGGCAATGAATTCAATTTGACGTTTGCGCAGATTGTACTGAGGCAAACATCTGCTGCGAGGTTGTGTGGAGAGCACCGCTCTGCTGTTGGCCGTCCTGTAAATGACAGAGGCTGGGGGACAGAGCGTTCTGTTTTCTCAGGGAGAACAAGATGCTACAGAACAGCTCAGCATGTTACCTGCTGGTTGGTCTGAGCATCAAATAAACAAGGAGGCTATTTAAAAAAACAGCAGTATTGTCAAAAACGATCTCAGCAGACAAACGGTTGGTTTCGCAGTTTTTTTTTCTTAACGAGTCATTTTGTAAATTTTAAAATGTGCTGCTTAGGTCTGTAAACAACAGCAATATAAGCAATAAATCAACTGATCACATGATTAATTAAAATGATTATTTTCTTTTGCTTGTTTGTTTTCTTCGTGTCTCCCTCTTTTCTACTCCTTAGCGTAGGGAGGAGTGAACCTGGTGTTTACCAGGTTAGTGGTCTCGTAAGCTCTGTAGCATGAGAGACTCGTGAACAGGTATTTAGCTAAAGGAGTGATTTTGTGCCGAATCTTGGGTTTGCAGAGAGTTTATTATTATTTATGGCGGTGGTTATTATTTAACACAAATTTCGTAAACTTCGTAAGCGGTGTGAGGGTAACCATGATTATTTTATGAAGCCAGAGGACATCACAAAGAATAAATTGTGCTGGCTTGGACCGCGGTGGGAAGTGATTTTACAGCTTCAGTAGATGATGTGTGTTGTTTTCCCAAACTCTGGTCCAAGTCACTTTTATTATTTTATTTTACGTAAATTTAATAAACTGTTTTAATGCTTGAACTGTTCTGACTCCGTAAAATCTAAACTGAAGTTAGACTGGGAACAAGACACTTTCTGCTCTTTAAATTCAAAGTGAGGGAACAACAGAAAGCAGAAATGAAGTAAGAAGAAAAAAATGAGCTGATAAAAACACACACATACTTAAAGCTTTTGTTCTGAGCTTGTAAATTGTTTTACGCTGCTTCACTGACTTTATTAGATTATAGTTGCTCTTGGTTCTGGTGCTCATCATGTTTATGGT
Organism: Cynodonichthys magdalenae; assembly: GCA_031762555.1. Taxonomy (NCBI): domain Eukaryota; kingdom Metazoa; phylum Chordata; class Actinopteri; order Cyprinodontiformes; family Rivulidae; genus Cynodonichthys; species Cynodonichthys magdalenae. The sequence continues at coordinate 16,298,728 of JARVJO010000024.1, read as the reverse complement.
CTATAAATAACCTTTATAATACACTTATGCGAGTATCGAGTAAATAAATTACTCTAGTTTTTATAGAATTTGAAATCTTTCTCCAAGATAAATTGGATGTAATTTTAGGCACGAGTTGTTTTTGCAGTAAAGTTTTTAATCTGAGAATAATCTTTTATTATTTCCCACAAAATGGAGAAATAAAAACGACTGGTGACAACAGTTTTCTGTCACAAAAATAGTTAAACTCTTATTTTTCCACTGTAACAGCACAACACAACTCATCTGATGATTTTTTTCTCTTTTACTTGGAATGATTTTTGGCTGTAAAAACATTTCAATTTGAATGTAACGTTAATCTGTCCCTTTCTGTTCGGCTGCACAGCAAACAAAGCTGCAGCTGATCCAAATCGCTTTAGCAAATACGGTCTGTTGATATCCCCTAAAACATTTTCCTGAAAACTCCTCCAGTAAAAGAAAAAAAATTACATTTAATAAATCAGTGACGGAGTTATCTGTGATCTGCTATTTCAGCATATTTAGCTGTTCAAACACAGGAAGAGGCGAGCTCATGTTCCATGATGTCTCCTCTGGACTGAAGGAAATGGTGGCAGCGGAATCCAGTTGCAGCCCCCCCCCCCAACCAGCTGGGGCATTTATGTGGCTTTATATAAGGCATTCCTGACTGCTGGTCAGGCCCTGTGTGTTTACACAGCGCTGGGTGCTTACCCTTGGCGCTGAGTGCTGGAGCTGTGCTGGTGTTTCAGGGGCAGCGAGGGGTACACACACGCTGTACTAGACCTCCAAGTCTGGATATCAGCCCAGGGGTTTAAAGCTCTGCACTCCGGCTGGGATTCAGAGCAGAGGCGAGCGTGCACGTGAAATACGCAGCTGATTTAATGGCCTGACATGTGAGTGAAACAACAGACATGTACGTGTGTGACTGAAGAGAAAAAGAAAAAAAAAATTAATCAAAGCAATTTGAAGTATCTTGATGTTGTGTTTTAGTGCTAAGATTTTGGAACAGAAATAGCTTTTCTCAGAGTGTTAAAAATCATAAAACAAAGTTTCTCCACCTGTGATTCAAACTAAACTGAGTCTTTCTCCTCGTGTTACCTCGACTTGCTCTTACAGTCATCCTTTCATGTGTTTAAAGCCCAGTTTGTTTTCCATTTGCTGGGGGAAAATTAATCTTTTTCTGTTTTGAGGCGGTGGCAGGCCCCGATCCTTGAGGAGGTCTATTACCCTTCCTGTCAAGAAGACCCGCCCTCTCCAGGTTGCACTGCATTAATGCCGACTTTATGGCCAATCAACTAGACGAGTCATATATTTCGAAGGGAAAAACAGCCTTCCTACGCTTTAATCTCTTATTCAAAAGGTCCAAATTGGTTTTCAGGAGTAAAGAAATGTAGCAAAAAGGAAGCGACATCCTGCGTGAATGAATGTCTGGGTGTTTGAGGGAAGAGATGTGGCGTACCCTAACCTCACAGCAGACAAGGAAATGAAGCAGATGAGAAGTATGACAAAAAACTTCGAGTTCCCTTTGATGTCTGTGTCAGCTTTGCGTCGACACGGTTTCAGCAGGACCAGCCGTACTAAAACAACAAGTTATTATTTTAACCACGAGGCTTTTCTGAGAAAAACATTACTAAACGAGTTAAAAACGTGAAGGACATTCAGGTCAGAAATCTTCCTCTTCATGCTGGATATGTTCACTATATAGGTTTTGTTTTGCCTTACATAAACGTTACAAAACAGGAAGTACAAGTTGTGGCGTCTGTGTTGTTCTTTCAACATCAAGATCTCCTTCAGTAAGGTTAACAGTTGTTCATCACCATCAGGCCTGAATGGGAGCCATTTGTAGCGCCACACACGGTTATTCAGAGACGATTACCACGGTGACGTGTGTGTGCGCCTTCAAACACAGGAGAGGGAAGTGTGACAATCGAAAACACCCCACTGCTCATCTACATAAATAACACAATTACAGAGTGGGAGTGATATTAAATAGATGTCTCCACGAATCAAAAGCTTTGGCGTTGACAGCTAAATCCTACACCTACCAGGAAAGCACCACCCCTACTGAGATTCTGAAGTGTTTTGACAGCAGAAAATCTCAGCTGTTAATATCGTAGGATGCAGCTGAAAATTTTGTTTTAATGTCTGGAAACAAAAAGAACATTTTCACCAAACTTAAAGTGTTTAAATCAAATAATTTAATGGAAACCAATCCTGGAGTTAGTAAAAATAAACATAAAAAGTGTTGCTACAGAGCTGCTATAAACAATACTTCAAATAACTTTACAACTTACTATCAAAGGTGGATTAATTTTCATTGCGTAACTTTAACACTTATCTGTGAAGTGGATTTAGACAATCTTTTAAAGCTATAAAAGTTTGTGTCTCGGTTTATAATCCAGAGTTCAGTAGTTGGCACTTACTTCTTTTCAATAAGGCCTCTAGTTAAAAAGTATCCGTGCTTAAAAGATCTAACTACAGATGTTCTGCTGCTCGGCTTTTCAGCAGCTCCAACCTCATTTTGTTTTGGTTTCAAGACGGGCGAAACGCGCCGAAAAAGTACAGAGAAAAGTAGCTGAGCTTACCGTTTCTTTGTTGGGCAACAGCTCCTTCCGGATCCTGAAGAAGTTTTTGCCAAACTGCCTCAGCCCTTTAATGAAGCGCTTCTGCAATTTTTCACAGAGAAAGAAAGAAAGAAAAAAAAAAGAAAAGGCAAGTTAGTGTGTGTGAAATCAACTAAACTGTGGCTGCAAAAAGTTACTGCTGAACACCACAACAACGAGGGGCGGAGGGGGGCAGCTGTTTTCTTTTTTGCCAGTCTGTGGTCGAAGAGGTTTGATGTGTGTTTCAGAAACCTCTGTTGCTGTTTAAAGCCCGGAGCAAACACAGCCATGTCAGGGCAAAACGAGAGAGGAAATGACAAGTACGGCAGGGAGAGACGCTGAGATTAGGTTAGCTTTTTTACTGTGCTGTGAAAACACAGTTACATAAAAACAGTCTGATATGAAAACACACACTGGCAGACATATTAAGCCTGTTGTTAGGTTCGTAAGCAAAAGTTTAATGTCAATACCTAAAACAAACGTGAGTTGAAAAGCGAGAAAATGCCTCGCTAGTGGGCAGATTTAATGATTCCTTTACACGTTCCGTAAATTTTAAAACCTTAAAAAAGCATGACAAGATGTCAAGCTGACATGTTTTGTAAAAACAAAAAGAAAGAAGGTGAACTACATGAAGAAAGAAACGGCTGCTTGATGACATTTGGCTTTTAATCTGACATGAAAAGTGAAAATGAAGAAGCCACCTCACCTCAATCTGAGCTAAAACAGAAACCGGGAACAAATAAAAGCTAAAAATCCCAACAACCTGAATACATCCCTACTCCTTTAAGAGCCACAGACTGCGAGCCATAAAAAGCAGCGGCTGAAAACATTCATAACCAGCGAAGCAGACAACTAACAGATTTACTTTCTTGCTCCAGAGGCGAGCCCCGTTTCTCGGTGATCTCAGCCAACCGTTTCCAGCAAGTAACTCCAGCAAAAAGCAGGGGAAAGTCCACAGGGAGCGCAGCACGGATCTCCACAAGCAGCCACAGGTAAACGGAAAAATAAAAATAAATCAGGGGACAAATCCACAAGGTCTCCGACAGCACGACGGTTCTTTTTCTTAACAAGAAAGAAATAGCTTGTCACTCTCTGCTTTTCCACTACAAAGGGGAAGGCTTTACATGTGATCTTTCTGCAAGAGAGCCTCTGGTTTGCAGCAGGCTGCAAAACCTGAGGTGGATTTGAGCGCTTCATGTTAAGTGTTGGGGACGGTGCTGTTCTCAGCTTGATCTGATTTCCTCAAACACTGAGTGAGCTGGATTGCTATTCATGCCCTCAAAAAAAACAAAATCACAAGCCTCGGTTTGTCAGTAAAATCCCACTAAAGATATTTGCTTTCTTTAGGGAGAAAACTACAGAAGTGTATGAAATGAAATGAAAGCTTAGGAAGAGCACGCACAGAGGGGGAAACTAGTTGCCAGGCTGAGAGGGAAGGCAGGCTGACACAATTTGTGTGGAAAAAGCTCCTGGACATGGAGGAAGGAGATGAGTGGGAAGAAAAACTCGACATGGATCCTCCCTTTCAAGGAGTTTCTAGAGCTCATTTTCCATGCCATGTACAGAGAGTTATGTAACCACAGATTGTTTACATATCCAGCTTTGGTGAGGAATAAAGGCCAAATTTGACTGAAGTCACACAGCCAGCTGCAAAACAACTGTTTCCCAGAGGGTAAAATTACAAACAAATAGAAAGGCTTCCATCTAACCAGAAGAATAAACTCCCTATACTTAAAGTATCAACTTTATGTAAAACACTTTATAGTCTCTAGTTTTCCAGTTTTAGGGTGCAGCTGTGAACACGAGTAATAAAACCAGCCCAAACACTTGAACTTATCAAAAGCCGCATGTGTCCCTGACGACAGAGAAACAAAATTAAGTTGTTGCGGGACAGTCGGTTTTTTGCATTCATCAGCCTGACAGCGGAGCGGTTGATTAACCAGTAGATGGAGCCGTCTCTGACAGAAAACTCTCCCCCCACATGGGAAACATCTCCAACCACTTGAAGGGTTCCGGTGCAGATTAGGACCGGACGCCACCCCGATACATAACCAGTCCTACAGATTCAGAAGACACCTGATGGCACATCTAATTGAAACATCAGCTTGAATAATGCCATTGGTTTTAATTATATTTGTTGGAGTTTTGAGGAAAAAAGGGGATGAAAATCAATTCTGATACATTTTTTGTTGATTTTAATCTACAGAAGCTTTGTTAAAAATCAATCAGACCTGCTTGTGTAGTTTATCTCCTTCCTGATTAGATCTCCTTATTTGTGTTCACTAACTGTACTATTTACTCAGTCTGAGTGCATGCACCCCCCCTTCAGTTTTCTTTCTCTTGCTGGCTCCCTCCTCCCTTCTCTACATGTCGGCTCCAGTTTAAGGCTCCATTTCAGCTGCCTGGGCTCACTGCTCTCCAGCCCAGCTAATAAATCATCCGCCAATCTGCTCCCTGAATCGTTCTGCCCCTGCTCCGACTGCTCCGACTGCTCCAGCCCTTAGTTGCTAGGTAACAAAGGCAAAAGGAGGGGCTGAGAGAGGCGAAGGGAGGAGGAGGAGGAGGAGAAGAGGAGGAAGGAGGGGGGCAGCTGGGTGGAAGTGCTACCAAATGGCCATCCGCTGTGCAGAAACAACAGGCTTCTCTCTCTGAGTGTGTTCCAGAGAGCTGGCGATTTTTTTTTTTTTTACCCTCCCCAAGTTTCCCCTCAGAGCCAAACAGTGCACCATTGTGAGGCTAGAGAGGAGACATAGAAAAGGAGGAGGAGAACCAGGAAAAGAAAAAAAATATTAATTCAATGGGCTATTGTTGTGCGCGCACATCCTGCTTGAAAGTCGATTGTGCCGAGTTGTAAAACTGGTTAAGATAATGTAGACATAGGCACACAGATGGTAACGTGATGACAAACAGAGGGCAGGCTCACACATGGAACATAATTCCCACTAAATGTCATTCCCTGAAAAACACTGACGCAAGACCGTCCAACAGAAAACAAAGCTACTTTCACTCAATATGGACTCATTATACCAGACTTGTTGTTAAAAGCTGACCTTTATGAGCCTGCTGTGGACAAACCCAGAGGGCCGAGGACAAGCAGTAAGCTAGCCAAAACTAAAGAGGGAGTAAAATAAACCTCAGTCTTTTTCAAAATATCAACTCAAAGTAAGATTAGTCACAGCAAACAAAGAGGAAATCACAACACACTTTAAAAAAAGAGAACCGCACTGTCAGACACTTCACTAACCACATCCTATACAGAGATATCTATGTTTAGATGCGTTCAAATGTGTAGATGTTTAAGGAGAGACGTAGCCTTTAATCCTCAAAAAGCTACTTTTCAGTAGATTTCACTTTACTCTGACTTTAAGTTTAATGTTTGCTCAAAAATAAATGTGGCAGCTCTCTAAAAACATGACCTTTGTAAAGCAAAGTAACAAGCACTGCTTTCTTTTCTCGTTTGTACCAACACAAAAGGTGACAGGAAATTCCAGAACACACCCATCCTGCACGCTAGTTAGTTACAAAACAGTGAAACAAAAACCCTTTGCTGGCACTGTACCGTGAACTGTAGAGGCTGCAGCCAGACATGCAGGGCCGCTCTTTATTTATTTATTTATTTTTTAGCATATTTGGATGAGTTTTTTTTGTTTTTTAGTGGAGTGCTTCTGGTTTGATTGCTTGTATTCGACCACTGGGGGTCTGCTTCTCTGGTCCTCTCCCTCGTTTTCCCCCTCACCCCCCTCACACTTCAGTGCAGTCATCCATCAGCTAAAGGCACAGCCGGAGATAAGCCGCGGCACAGTGCAGCTGGTTGAGAAATAGACCTCCCGCCCTGCAGCAGTCATAGATCAGCCTCTGTCTCCGACGTGGCGACACACAGCAAGGCTGCGGCTGCTCCTGATCGTTTATATGGCACCTCCTGTTGGCCGATGTAATGTTAGCACCACTTATTTACAACCAGGAACGGCGGCAGCCACAGGTGAACCAGACTTTTCAGTATGGTTGTGCCAAAATCAAGGCAGAAATAAATGCAAGCACTAGTTTCAAACACACTCACATATAAAAACAATTTATAAAAAAACAATTATTTACCTTCATTACGTTAGAAAGAAAACTGAGGATATTTGAACATGTGAGAAAAGTATAGCAAATAAAATTCAACTATAGAATGCACTGTGAATGCTTAATGCTGAAATATTTTTGCAAAATGCCTAAAAAAGCTCGGCAGTGTTTTCTAGCATAGACTAATACAAAAACTGAATTTACCAGTTCTTCAATTCCTGAGCCACAGATATATTTTATAACTCAAAACACATGTGAGCAGTGACCAGCTGCACGCACCAAAATGAAACTCATGGCAACAGCTTTTACGGCGCAAAAAGCAGAAGACGTGCCCGTTTCTGATCAACCTTTTCTGTCATTTAACTGTGATTTCATGCATCATAAAAACTAAGGAATGCTCTTTCATGTAGAGGAACTGTTTGGTGTTGCAACATTATCTCCTGTTTGCAACAAACCAAGAGAAGAAACGTGTACCGGCAATAAAAGAGGACAAAGAAAAAAAAAAAACATCTGAGCTTTTCACTTGATGCGCTCTCTGTTACTGGTTTCAAACAATTAATTTTTGACTTTGAAAAACATCCCAGAATCAAAAGAAAGACGCAGTCTTTGTGGTGGTTGGGTCATCGATTTGGTTTCTGATGCAACACATGACAAATCTGTGCAGATGATTAAAAAGCAGAGACCGAATGAAACGGATTTCACCGACCGCAACAACACAACGCATCTTGCCCCTTTTCTCGGTGGTTAAACAAACCACTGCTCTAACTTCAACAGCCTACTGCATAAAGGCTACAAGGAGGTTAGACTGCACATTAGATGTTCCTAATAAATTATTCATTGTTTTATATTTTATCTATTTCATAATGCATGAGCGTTTTCTTTAGTGTAATTTACAGTCACTGCTGTACTCGTTCACTGAAGGGCCTGAGAGGCGCTCACTTCAAGGTGATGGATTCTCAATGTGTTTAAGGTGCTCTAATAATGTCAGAGTAAAGGATTGTTCAAGGTTGACTGTCACAAATCTTTTGTTGCAGAGAGGGGACAATAAAAAAGCCAAAGTTGCTATGTTGTTGCGGAGCTGCACTGAAGTGAGTTATGAGTCTTTATCTTTATGTGAGTTGAGAAAAATTAAAAAATATTATTGAGTTTAGGGAGTTGAGACAAGGTTCAGGATTTATAAGCTATACGCATCGGCCGCAGGCGGAAATAGGACCGCTGAAGTAGAATGGTGGGGACATAAAGGGGGGGTGACAAGTGACCCTGCAGACAAGCTCATTCCGTCATTTCGGTGGCCCCGCTGTCACTTTTATTCACATCTAAAACAACGGGTGGGGTTGAAGGGAGCAGGCAGGAATAATGATGCGAGTCCTGGAAGGGAAGAGAAGAGAGGAGAGGAGACGTGGAGGAAAGGGGGTGATGAGAGATGAAGAGCAGCGGGGGCAGGTTGCTTCCAGCGCGTCAAGGTTGGAGCCACGTTTACACCTGTCCTTCAAAGGCTGCCGGACTGAAAAGGCACGCGCTGCGGCTCAGACCGATCTGTGTCGAGACACGAGCCTCGGATACAAAAACATACCCAGCTTTAAACTGCACCGGACTTCAACACAGCTGCTCAACTCAACTTACATAACGCTGCAAGAAGATGAATACATAAATAAATGATTATATGAGTCTGTACAAATGGGACAGGAGAGGCTTGCATAGAAGAAAACAATGTTATTCTAAAGATGACGCAGCTAATCAGTTAAACAAGTTTTCTGTTCTAATTTAATGGAAACTAACAGAATCACATTACACCATTTTACACAACTTATGGTAACTTGTGAATTTTTTATGTCTAAATTACTAATAAGTTATATATTTGATCAATTTGTTAGTATTACAATATGCACTCGACTAAAAGAGACTTCCAGTTGATTTTTTTAAATTAAAATCTTCAATGTAGATATCTTTAAAGTTTTCACAACATAAGAAATCTACAATGTTATAGTGTGACAGGGCCTTTAATAACGTTACAAACTTTTATTTAAATGTAACAATAAATATGGATTTAAATGACCAAATATTACATGTTTAGAACATCACAAACTATTACTATGTGTAGTTTTTTTTTCTTTTAAAATTTAAGGACTAAACATTTAAACACAGTAACATTTATGTCTCTCCAGAGATGTTATTCTGGTGCAAACATTGGCTGTATCCATCTATCCTGACTATTCTCACTTTAACTGAGAAAGAAAGCACCCAAACAAAAATAACTCGACAATAAAAATGTGACGATTGTGTAGCTTTGGAGATATTTTGTCTAACTTTGTCATGAGACTTAAAGACTTTGTCAGCAATTTCAACTTCTTTCGGAAAAACAAGCTGCAAGGTCACCACCTCTTTAAAAAATGTTTCATGTTTTTCAGAAAAGACAAAAACAGACTTGACCCATTTGGCGTTTAGTGACAAACCTGGAAAAAAAACAAGACATGGGCGATTCTTTTAGGAAAAAGTGTCAATGAACTTTTTGTTGCACTGTCCTACAAAAGTTGTATTCTACTTGTGGATTAAAAGTTTAGAATGTCTCAACATCAAGATAAAAAAAAACATTTCTGTTTAATGGAACAGATAAAAAAAAAAGTTAGTAAAATGTGTGTTTTCGGATCCGAATCAGGATTTTTAACTGCTTCAAATGTTGCTTTCTTGCTGTGCTTTTATACCAGGAGCACCTGTGGTGGAGTGCGTGAATAAAAATAAAGCCTCCTGTAAACATCCTGGCTGTGATTACCTTCAAATAGGTGTTCAATCCGGCTCCATCAAGGATGCATAAATAAACTCATAGCAAGTCTACAAAACAAACCAAAAAAAAAAAAACCATCTGACTTGATTTCCTGTGATGAATCAAGGATTAAAGCCGAACTTAATTTAAATGTGCAAGTCATGAAATGATTACAAGACAAATGCATCTGCTCATTTTCAGTGAATACACGCAAGTAGAAGGAAAAGCTTCATCAAAAGCTGTGCAGTTCTTGATAAAAAAAAAAAATCAAAGCGGGAAATGTACGATTCATTAGTCCTGGAGGGAGATAAACGTACAGCTGAAATCTAGTGTTCTGAAGCCCTTTCAGATCTCCAGTCAGATCAGGAAATAGTGTTATCTTTAAAAGGGAGTGGGTATACAAACATCAAGCCCAGCGTGTCAAATCGTATAAAAGCCAAAGCCGCAGTGCTCGGTCGTTTTGACATGGTGTAATTCAGAGCTTTCATTCCCCTCTGTCCCACTCGTGCTGTGGTGTTTGATCAGCCATTTTCTGATTCCAGCCCTGCAGCAGCTGCGGTGAAACTCACATCTACAGTATTTACAAATGGAGGCCAACGTTAGCAGCTCCAGACTTCCATGCAAAAAGGTTTATTTTGTGGGTAATAAACAGAACGCAGCTGCTCTTGAGCTTCAGAGGAGCTGGAAACTAAACGAGTATCTTCTTTATTTTCTTTCTTTTTTTACTCGTGCTGGCCAGGAGCCTTGTGTTTCCCTCCAACAGCTCTTTCTACAGACACCAACTCAGCTCTGACAGAATGTACTAATAAAACACTACATTACCAGAAAACAATATTAATTTTTTCTGAATATTAGTTCACATTAAATAAATGAAAAGAAAACGTCTTTCTTACCACTTCATCCTCAGACCAGCACTTCTCTATCAGTTTAGGTACAGGTTTCTTCACCAGGCGCTGCAGAGCCTTGCCTGCATCATAGCTGCTCTCGTGAAGCTGAGAAACATTTAAGGAAGAAATATATTTACATCTAAAACAGGGAGCTGAACAAACATAAATACATTTATATTTGATCAGACACTAAATTTCTTCAGTGTGATTGGATGAACTTTTGGGCCGTCCCTTTTAAGAAGTAGATGATTCATTTAGGGCTGTGTATTGATATGATAAATATCACAACACGGGATCACAATATGACATATTGCAATGCATTCTGATACGCTATTGCCATTTTTTTCCAAAAGATTCTAATTTTATATAAAAAAAGAGCACACCATGCATTGCATGCATAAAATCTAATTAAATTCTGCAAACGGAAGAACACTGAAAGGTGGAAACTATATATATATTTCTTCTTACAACATCCATCTATCTGCTAACTAGCGGTCGGAGGCTAAAATACAAATAAAAAATGAACTGCTAGTACGAAAGTTTACCCTGAATTAAAAATCAATGTAGTGCTTTTGCGAATCGACACAGAATCAGGAAATGAAATATCTCAATATTTCAGTTTATCAATATTTTCTTACACCCCTAGATTCAATCTAATAGCTCCTACATGCAGGTGTGACTGAACTTGTTAGCAGAAATCTTACAGCATCAGAGGAAAGGCCTGCTGGGACCTGAGTGAACCAGCCTAAAAATGAGCAACGCAGCGACACAGCCAATTTCTGTGGCGCTTTAAGCATTGTGTCGCATTAAATTGGGTGAAACAGGCAGCGCTGGAGCTCTTCCCCTGAGAATAAACAAGCGTTACTCATTGGAATTGCAAATAATGCGGAAGGTCAGGAGACAATGACCTGTTCGCTATGTTAATTTTCCAGTTTATAGAGTCGGAATATAAATGTCCTGTTTATGATGATTCTAATCTCTTTCTTGTGCCTGATTCCTCCGCATTCATTGCCAATGTGATGGACAAATCTCTCATTATGCGTAATGTATTGTTAGCTTCTGTGGCTGAGTTTACCAAACTGGGGGTCTTGTCTTCCAGCACAGAGACCTTGTCACTGCACAGCTGAAACTATACCTGAGCCCACAGTAAAACTCACCAGTTCTAACATTTTATTGGGTAACAGTATTCTGCTGTGTGCGCTCAGGCGTTTCAGTCGTTGCATACTTACAGTGTTAAGTGCGTTTAATGTAGTGTCATCTCGAGAGGCGGCTAGACAGCCATCTTCTGTCGAGCCTCCGTCACACATCCCTGCAAAGGCAGCCATGCTCCTGTCGACACAAAATATGGATTCTGTTAACAAACCGAACATTGTTTGCAATGACCACAGTAAACATCTATTTTGATGTTTGATTTATATAGATTAAATTAACATTAATGCTAGAGAAAATAATATTCATTACTTCCAAATAAAAATATGCCAAGTTTTAGAAAGAAGCAAACTAAATAAACTGGTTGATTAGACTGAAGCTCGACAGCAAAACAAGTGAAAAACCTTTTAAAGTGAACTACGACCTCAAAATAAAATAAAATTCACACCGCTGAGATAAACAGTTGTTGAGATATTTTCATGTGAAGTAACAGGAAGTGATGTCAAAAGGGAATATCTGCATGTATACAGAGCGTTGCTACAATAGGCCAACAAGACAGACGGTGGAGAGGAATCTGATGTTTCTTTAGATTATTTTGAGTGTCTATCAGAAAGATAAAGAAAAGTTCAAACATTGTTTCAATAAACAAAAACAAGAGTTCATTTTTTAAAGTGCTCCCCTTTGATGTCACTTCCTGTTTCACTTTGCTGAACCAAGTTCAAAAGAAAAGTTGCCAGTTATGTGAGACAAAATGGGTACAATTATGTGGTTTATGCTAGGTTCCTTAAATATAAAAATGTTTCTTTGACTTTTAATATTTGAAGAATAGCTTGTCTCCCACACTTTAAATAGGCATCCAAACACATCGTAACACTATGACAGCTTACATATAAATCTTGAAAATGTGGCAAAATAAAGGATCTGCTCTCCTGCAGATGTCTTACTTTCACTGATAATTATATAAATTTTCTGTACAGAAATTATGCAATAAATAAAGATATGAGTGGATAAATAGGAAGAGTTGGAATCGTGCATAAGTGAATCCATCTTAAACGCATCAGTCAATTTCTTTGGTGAACCAGGTGTTTAATCTTAGACTTTGGAGCCATAGAGGAGTGTGTGTGCGTGTTTCCCTGGACTCACCTTGCAGCTCTGAGGTACATAAGAAGGTCACAGTCATTGACCCCTGGCATCCAGACCAGCTCCTCATTCTCAGTCACTGCCTGACCACCAGGGGAGGGAAAAGGCTGCAGCTCCGGGAGCTTGGCCTAATTAGGTCCATGGAGAAGGAGAGAGGCAGATGGTATCACACTGAAAATAGCACGCACGCTTGAAGAAACTATCAGCTTTCAACCCACTGTCATCAAGTTTTCACTGTGTGGCTGAATGGTGGCGGCGGGGACAAGTTAGCGTCACAAAGACTCAACATCTTCACACACAAATGTATCACTCAAACCACTTTCTGTCCGTGCTACTGAGAAAACAAAAACCAGCTGCAAAGATCTTTTTCTTTCATGAACACAAATTCTCTGAAGGAGAAAGCAACATAATACGTTACCATTAAAATTTAAAAGTGTTTTTTGTTTTTAATTAAAGCTTTGTAACGGCGCATAAAACTGACATGAGCTGAAATGTTAATTTGTGTATGTGCTAGAAAATAGCAGAAAAAAATAAGAAAACAAAAGAGAAAAAGTTAGAAATTTAGATGAACATTTTTATTGGTAAAAACTATATTTTTTGTGTAATGTTAAAATATGTCAGACTGATTTAAAGCAGAAAAGCAATTTGTGTTCTCTGTACACTGAATAAAAGACTTCTCAAAAACAAGAATTATTTCAAATATATTTGTGCTAATTTCATTAAAAAACAGTGGATGTACTTTTGTTTTAGTTAAAGAAATTGTGGATATATTGCGATTGTTTAAAACCTGAACTAGTTGTTGGTCTTTGCATAAACTCCTTAGAAGTTAAAGCCAAATTAACTGTACCAGACAAATGATTGGCTTTTGAATTTTAAATTTGAGAGCTCCTCTGTGTCGTAATTACAGGTAAATGTTAATAATTCTGACACCAGAGGCAGCCTCTCGTTTCAGAGCTGATGTGTGCTGAACGATGACTTACCTGGTGACTCGGCCCCACTCGGATTTCCCCTTGTGTGCTGTTTAGTCGCCTGAGAAGAGACAATGAGAGTAGATTGAAACTAAATATTTGCCCATTAATTTTTTAAGGAAAGGCAGTAAAACATTTGCCTGCACATTTCGAATCCTGTCCAAATGGTTAAATGAAAGGACACAAAGCAGGAATTTAAACTGGCAAATGCTTAAAAGCAATAATAAAAATAATAAAAATTGTGAATTATTAGTTTATATTCTTTATGAATAAGTATTGAAAGTGCAACAAGTACACTGTGGTTCATTCTGAGAAGCAAATAAAGATTACAGGAAATTATTCCTGGTTGGCTGTGAGCCGAACAGAGCACATTTGGAGGCCTGATATTACGGATGCAGCAATAAAACAGAAGCCCCTAAAAGGAGGAGGAGGAGGATGATGAAGGTGGAGGCAGGGTAGCTGGTTCTGGATGTGAAGGGTGAGAGCCTCTGGAAAACGGCTGCTGGTACAAATGTTGGTAGCCATAGCAACTGCTATTTAATAATAGTGTTCCGATTCTCCAGCTGCAGTGGATTAAAGAAAATGACAAGATGTTCCTTTTGAAAAGCCTTTCCCCTCTGTTGCCTAGGCAACAGCACTGATTTTCATACAAGCAAGCGCGAGGCAGCCCAGAATCTGTCAGCGTGATTTGCACCCGGAGAAGCTCGCACTCCATCACGCAGACCTGGAGGAAACTTGAGAGGCCAAAACCCCTCTGGTCTCTTTACAACCTTCAAACCCACACAAATCCTGTGATGGGTGAATACGTGACCAGACTCTTCTCCCCCCCCTCCCCCCACCCCTTCCTAACCGAACTCCTCCTTTACAGATTCTCTAACAAGATATGGTTTTCACAGTCAAAATCCATCCTGTGCTGAACTATGGCTGACAGAGGCGCTGGCACAGATCTAAGTGTCAACACAGCCCAAAAGCTCCATTTCAGATGCAGTCAAAGGACTTTGCCTAAAAAGCTGCGATACCCTGCTTTAGTTTTGAATAAACAAGCCAGCAGATAGAAACAAACATAATGCACTAAATATTGTCAGGCTACAAAACTGAATGTGATGAATAGTGGTGATAAAAACTAAATAGGATTATTTCCTGTATCATAAGCCTTACATTGATTTTGTTTAGACAAAATATTTTTATAAGACCTAAATCACATGTAAAACTGTGTTTTAACATGCTTATTTTATTGCCTCTCATAATGTTTTACACACCTATAATCCCGATACTACTTTAGATTTATTTTAGTGAATTAAAAACCGGACTGCTTTAACTACATTTATTTAAAACAAATAATGTAATTTGGAAGCCTACAAATAAACTAAATATTGTCAATAGTGTAATATTCTGGCTTTTGTTTTTGAACAAAGTAAGTTCTGCAGACGTGTTTCTGACAACGTGCAGTCGGTCAGGTCCACGGTGTGTTGGCAGAGATTGTGAGGATGACAAACGAGGACCTGCGCCCCAGAATAAAAACAGCATGTCTGAAGACAGCCGAGCTTTAATGCTGCAAAGGTCCTCTGAGATGAAGCAGAATACGAACTGCAGCAGGCGGATCGGAGGGGTTTCAAATAAGACTGCAGGCGTAGTTGAACAGAAACAGCACAAAGAAAAATGAAAGAGAGAATCTGTCTTTTTAATATTTGGACTGATGCTTTCTTGAGTTATGTTTTTCTTTTATATACTAATCTGAAAGAATGAATTAACTGGAAGCTTGTACAGATCTATTAGCTGTGCTTAGTTACAATGTTTATTCTTGTTTTCCATAATAAGCTGCTAAAAGCCACGAGCAATAAACATGTTAAACATCCCCATTTATTGGTCACAACAAGCTCAACTTTAAATTAGCACGCAACCTTGCCAAGTAATTACAGGCTTACTAATAAAACCAAAACAGTCTGAGCAACTTTCTGTGTGTAATCAAGGGAAGCCCCGCCCCCTCCATAAATTCCAGCCAATCACAGCGCCAGACTGTGGCACACTGACATAATTGCAGCACAGTAAAAGACAGACCCAAGTTAAAGGTGTTGGTGTGATGACAGGCAGCCTGTGGAGATGGCAGCTGGGAAGCAGAGCCGGCTGAGTTTGGACTGCAGCTCCTCGCGCGCCATCATGTCATCCCGGTTGTAAACAGGACCCAAAATGGAGCCGGGGAAGCCTCACCGGGTCTCCGTGCCGTCATTACAGCACTCCTGGGTGCACATTTATCAGCACGTAAGCACTGGATAGAACCGCGCGATTCTATGGACATTAAATAGGATGTAAAAAAGGAATAACGCTGCCATATATGCTTATATTTTTCTAATTCTGTCAGCGCAGACGCGTAACTGCAGTGACAGCCCTGCATGCTCAACATACACTGTGCACACTCTTCCATCCACACAAACACAATGACAGTGATGTGGACCGGTTGCACGCATCCCACCCAACTCGGACAGCTGAATAAAAGCGGCTCGTGAGAATAAAAAAGCCGAAACACTCGCGCTGATAAATAACAGCGCAGGAGGAGGAGAGCAGGAGAATACGAGCGCACACCTACCTCCGGGGACTGAACAAATCGTCCATTTCTGACATGGAGCCCTGAGGCTGGGTGCTGACACGATGTTGCACACAATGCTCGCTGGGTTCGGCTCCCCTTGCGCAACCTATTTCTCTGCGCTCAAAATGGAGAAGCACGCATTCGGCTCCGGAGCGGCTCTCACTGAGCTTGTGCTGTGACCTCAGCCCGCACGCGCAGCGTCGTCACAGGGCAGGCTCGGCTCTCTCCTCCGTGGGCGCCACGGAGCATGCGCAGCGACCTCAGCGCGAGCGCATATACACAGACGCACACACGCACGCATGCACGCGCGCAGGACGAGGAATGCGTCTCTGCTCGCATGTCTGCACCGTAATAAACAGGAGGGAATTTGCAATGCTGCAGACACCTCACTCTGAATACTGAGCAGAGGGGGAGCGGGGGGGGGGGGGGGGGGGGGCGCCCGGGCC